>JARWLC010000008.1:92504940-92899940 GCA_033318265.1 Phyllotis vaccarum
GATGACCCTGATTAATCCTCATCTCATACAGGTCAGTACTATTATCTCCATTTCACAGATGGAGTAACTAAGGCTTATAAGGGCAAGGAACTTAAGCAAGAGCTAAAGTGGAGGATGTACTAGAACTCTCATCCAATCACGGTGCTCAGAGCTTCACCCACTCTTCCATCGATACAAAGTATGCTTTCAAGAAAATTAGCAGACACCAGGGGAGTGTATTCTACAACAACAAAGAGCAATCACTTAGCGAATCAGACTTGCTCATTTGTATCTCCCTCCCAGCTGCAGTGGGGGACGCTAGTGGCAATTATCTCTGGCATGTACTTTATGGAGGTATTTTGTTTGGTCTATTGCGGCTGTGAAGCAGCACACTCCCTTGCTGCTCTTCATATTTACTTTCTATTCATCATTATCTGCCATTTTGCTAAATAACTATCCTTCGCAGACATAAATCATCTATAAAAATACTCTGGCTCAGAGAAAATTTCACCCTGGCACTGCCGTGATGAGATAACCATTTTCACCTCTTGTTGAAGCATTGAGATTTATTGGCTTTCGATGGGCAACAGCCCAGGCATCACTCTCTGCTACACAGACTCCCACTTGCATTTATTCTGATTGCATTTAGCCATTCAAAATGGAGCTCTCGGAATCCCTTGAGGGTCCCTCCCGAGCCTGGGTGGGGTATTATTACTTTATATTAGATAAGGGAAGGACACAAAGAAACATGCCGTGATTCGGATGATTTTTTATTTCCGTTTAGCAGTGATGACAGAATGTCATAGTGAAATGACTTCAAAAGTCATTTTTCCCCACTGCCCTGGTTCTGCAGCCTTGTCCCTTGAGGGCTCTTCCATTGTACAGCGTTATTAATTCTGCTAACTTTCAGACTTCATTGCTGACAACAGGCCTCTTGGCTTTCGCAGCCTATTACATTAAATTTCCCATCAAACCATGTCAGCCTCTGAGGTCACAGATTTTGAGAGGAGCTTTAGATATTTTGCCATCTGACTTCACAGGCAGGTGTTTTCTAAATTGCTTTTAGGTTTGTTTATCCAGTGTCAGAAATCAGCTTGAACCTATTTTTAAAAACTCAAGACAGCGAGTACTCACCAGGGTAAGAACAAAGCTGAGTTTGAGGCCTGAACTGCAAGTATGTCTGTGAGTGTGCACCTGCCCACATGCTCTTGTATTTCACTTGACCTTCCAAAGGGAAAGCCAAGCCTTGCAACTCACCTTGGTCCTAGCCCCGCCGGGCAAATGGTGTCTTGTCTAGTACCTATTTTCCTAATGCTTAGTGAAGCCCCAGATACAATGTGACTGCCCTGCTCAGCTCCACTGCCCTTGAATTGGGGTGGTAGTGGGGATCTGTGAAACTATTGAGAGGCATTAAAAAGTCATGCTTGCAAGCCTGGGAAATGATTGTGTACCTGGCTCAGGACCAGCCAGCCGCTCTTAACAGTGGCGTCCTCACCTGGTGGTAGTGCGCTCTCAGGCTTTTTCCTAAGGTGTTAGTTTTGTGTGCTATTGTGGAATTAAAATAAAGGGAAAGCAGAAACCTTCCTTCTAAGCAACATGGCCACAGGCACCTACGTTGGCTGTCAAAATTACATTTTGAAGGAAGGCCACGGAGGAAAATTGAACTAGGCCTCCATTTAAAAACAGAAAAGAAATGAGATGTTATTTTTGAAGCAGTCGACTCATAAAAATGATTACAAATCATTTGGCGAACCAAAGTGCTCTTGAATGTTATTTACTGTTAGTCAGTTCCAGTTGGTATTTCTTTTCCCAGTATGACAATGCTGAACATCTCAGCTTGCCACTTCAGTTCAGATTTATAGGCTTAGAAGTTCCCAGCCCTCCATTCTTTTACTGTGTAGCACGTGTGTGTAGGGGGGGGGGGTTGGGGGGGTTAGGGACTCCCTTCCACAGTGCCAAGCATCCAGACATGTCAGGTACACACCCAAGAGAGAATGACTAAAGCTTGGCTCCCCACTCTGGCCCGCCCCTTTTCCCTTTATAATTTGTAGGCTGGTGAAAGCTGTTCTGCTGCACCCATCATTAGCCAGCTCTACCTGCAGGAGGAGATGTGAGCCCAGCGATAGCCAGAGAAGGATGAGTGAGGCGAGGTAGTGTCGCTGTTTCCATCTGCTAGCAGCCATAAGGAGAGAGAATCATTTGTGGCACTCTGGGGACAGTTTTGTCACCCTGACAGTAATGCTGTTATGCGCTGGCTTGACACACAGGATGAATCCATAAAGACAGATAAGTAACTGTGAAAGTGGCTGGGGATCAGGCTGAGTGCCACCACTCACCTGCAGTGACAAGTAGATAGTCATGAAGGATTGGAAATCCTGCCCAACACGGAGATCTGTCAGCCAGGAGATGGACTACCACCCCGGTAACAAGGACAGCCCCAGTGAAGTGGGCGTGTACATACACGTGCCCCTGGGGTACTTGAAGAGTTTAACTCCGGAGTCTGGGGTGGTTTTGTGGATGCGGTGAGAGAGGAGAACATTTCAAGGCTGTGTCTCTGTTTCCGCCAAGGAACTGTGGGTACTGCTCTGTTTATTGGTACATTCTGTATGTTGGTTAAGAAGTGCTGCCTGGTTTCCATTTTTTCCTGGGATTTTCCTCATACCAATAGGGGTCCCCATCTGCAAATCAAATGAGTCAGTGACATGGCAAACAGCATTACTGCTAAGTTGCTGACATTGGGGGTGGCAGGCCAAGGGCCAGCAGAGCAGGGAGCCTCCAGTTTATCTTCTGATGGGAAGGTTGGCCCTACTGACTGGGAATCTGCTTTGCAGAGGGAGTCAGGCTGCAGAGATAAAAAGCACCTTTTACAGTTTTTAGAAACCCAGTATTAGGCAGAATATACCATCTTGGTCTTAGTTGTTATGGCTTCAGAAACATCTGGCCATGATCTAGGATCTTCCTGGAGAGCCATGAACTAGATTTGAAGTTAAAAAGTAAAAAGGGGAGAGTAAAACCTCACTCACCTCCCCGCAGAGGTTCAAACACAGAACCAGCGACTGCCGAAACCGCTACTTAGAGGTTTGCTTCCCTTCCATTAGAGAAAGTATTTTGGCCCCAAGCATAAATTGTGTCTGAATCCAAAAGCTTCACTATGATGCCTGGGTCTTTCGGCTGGACAGTAGGAAGGCTGTGAAGATGGGCAGAGGGCGGGTATAGCATCTGTTCTACAGCAGCCATCAGGGAGATGGTGGGGTACTCCTGAGACGTGTCAAGTCCTTGTTCCGACTGCGCTTAAGGTAATGTTTGATTTTCTGTTTTATTTTCGGGCCTCACACGTGCTATGTCAAGCACTCTACCACTAATCTGGATTCCCAGCCAGGGGTCTTGCTAAATTGTGCAGGCTGATCTTAAACATAGGATCTTCCTTAGTGGCTGAAGTTACCGGCCTATCCTACAAGGCCCTGCTAAGATCTTATTGAGGATGGGGGGCTTTTTAACCTCACCTTACTGTGTGACTCTTACACCCTTATTATGGAAATGCCCTCAACTTTGGGCCTATGTACCTAGCTAGTTTATTTTGGAGCCTGAACACAGGCTGCTTGCCCTGGGGGAGCTCTGTTTCTTCTGGAGGATGATGTGAAGCTGCTGTTGCTGGTCTTGCTGCTGCTACTGCACTAGGGCCCCGCTGCTGGTTCTTCCTGATGCTGTGTAACCAGGTATTTCTTTAGAAAAAACTCCGGCCTCATTCTTTCTGGTTTATTGTTGTGGGTTTTTTGGAGGCTGGGAATATTTTAAAGTGATTCTGCTGTGATGAAAGCATTATTTGTTTGACCCTGCGTTCTTGGTGTGACTTGTTCTGACCCTCTCATTCTAGCTTTGATTTAAAGTCTGAATTTCAAGAAGCCTTATTAACAATGTCAATTTGTGCACCAGAATGGTAAATGTTTCCATGAACTTTGACTCCTGAAGGAAACTCTATTTTAAAAGAATAAAAGATTTTCCTGATAAATATGTTCCTCATTTTGGCTTAATACTTTTGGTGTGAGTGTGGGGTTGGGAAGGGCTCCACCATTGCCTGACCCCGCTTGCTCCCCATACACTGGGAGCATTTACAACCCCACAGCATTAGAGTTTTATTTTGCCAAGAACACTTTCATAATGGGTTATAAATCTCCGGGTTCACAGCTGATTAAATAAGCTTCAACATGAATTAAAAAGAGGGTGAGCAACTTGCCACCAGAGGCGACAGGTAAGGCAGTCAGGTGGCCGTCAGGTGTGTTTTTATTAACTCAGGAGCTAAGGTCACATTGCTTCTTGAGGCCCTTATGAAGAGATGGGAGTGAGGAGCCGTTCCTTGGCTGTGTGTTTCCTCAGAGTCAGAAGGCTTTGCCGAGAGGGTTTGTGCCCCTCTTGCCTGTTCTCATTGGCCGTTGTGGGTCACTAAGGCCAAGACGCTGAGAGGCTGTGCTGGCATCAGCCTCAGACACTCCCCATCACCTGGATGCCCCTTTTTGCACCTGCCCATTTGGTAATGAACAGTGAGTACCAGTGATTGTCAATTGTCAATACAGTGTTAAAGGTTGCCAGTGTCTTCCATTTTAGCTCCAATCTCAACTTCTCAATGAAAATGCTTTGAAGGAGGTGATTCTTGTGGACAGTTTAACTGACCCAGGGTCTGGCTCTTTAATCCTCATGGAAGAAAGTGCACTATATTTAGTGCCTTTCCAAGAATAAGATAATTATTTCAGAGAAAGATACATTTTTTTAAAAAAATGATGTGTTTTGCCCTTCTTAGTCACAGCAGTGTACCTGTTAGGATTTGAACATGGAGTGACCCCCACTCTCATAGAGTTGAATACTTTGTTGAATACTTCGTGTCTAGCTTTGTGGAGCTGTGTTTAGAAGGTTCTGGAAACTATGGTGGAATCTGGATAGAGGAAGTAGTTACTTAGGGACTTACCTTTAGATGCCTGCTGTATTTCTTGTGCCCTGCTTCCTGTCTACCATGAGGTGAACAGTCCTATATCACAACCACAATAATGCTGTACACAAACTCAGGGTGCCAAGCAGCCTTATACCAAACCTTTTGAAACTATGAACCAATATGGACCCTCTTTTCCTGTTTCTCTTGAGTATTTTGGACACAGCTGCTCAAAAGTACTTTCTATAATTCCTACATGCACTTGAAAAGACTTCAATGCTCCAAATCCTGGTCCTCCTTTCTGAATGACTTTGAGGACTTTCCAAAGCTGCCAGGAGGGCAGATTAGAGCGTAATAATGCCCTTAACTGGCTACTTGTGCACAACATTTCTCTTGATCCTCACAGCACAGTGAGGTGGGCAAGGCAACCCCACTTCCATGGGGAAGCTAGGGCCTGTAGTAAGTGCTTAGGTTGGAACTCACCATAGAATCTGTATTGTCTCAGAAAATCTGTCACCAATATTTCTCTGGATTTTTAACAATAGCCCCCAAAGTGATGGGCAGGTAATAATGTCTCCATTTGCACATGGGACCCTGAAACCAGGGAGGCTAAGTATCTCTTGGGGAACATGGCAGTCGCTGAGTGACACAGCTAAGACTGTCCCCATCTTCTGACTTTTAGACTAGCACCCTTTCCATTACACCAGGATTAACTCCACAATCATGAAAATCTCCAGAACAAAGCGAATCTTAAGTCTCTATATAGCTTATAGAGATTCCAAATTCCCATGTCAATCATGCTGCTGTTCGCTGGGGAGATGTGTGAGGGTAAGCTTCCCTTTGCAGACTGCTCAGACCAGGCCAAGGAGGGTGTTGCCCTGCACCTAATGCATGCTCACCAGCTAGTAGGTATAGAACATGATGAGGATCTGGACCTGGGTTCTGGCATTGGCTACCTTTTGCTGACTCATGCCTTGCAGAGTGTACCGGCTGGCAGGAAGATTCAGAGAGTGTGTGGAGAAAGAGCATCAGGTGTAGCCAAGAGCCAGCACAAAGTATCCCCATCAGTGAGAACAGGGAGCAAGTGCGTGACCATGCCTCCCAGCAAACAGTGAAGGAGGAGACACACCGTGAAACTTCCCCCTTTCCCTTCAGCCGAGCTTGGATCACAGGGGAAGTTGCTGCACAGCCCAGTGCACCACACTTGCAAAGGTCAGGCTTTAATTACATGCGCAGTTAAATGGAAATACTGTAGAGAGGTCACACTCATATTTCTTTGGCCTTCATTAATGTTATTGCTCTGTCACTTTCTCCCTCCTTGGGTTTTTAAATGAAAGCTCCTGTAGTGCATTTTAAAGGATTATTTGTTTGTAATTGTTTTTTTACTTCTGGAAGGGGAGGTTAGATTTTTGATGTTTGGGTTAGTTTTGAGGAGGAAGCTAGTAGCTAAGAATAAGCTTTGCCAATACCATCCTTGCTAATTTTCTTCCAATCTTTGTGCTTTTTATAGTCTTACCTATTAATGCTTTTGATTAAAACACAAGCAAAACCAGCCAACATGAACAGGTTGAGTGCCACATCTGTGCAGAAGACAGCAGCTCACTTATTTATAGCTTGAAGAAATGGAGCCTAAATTAAGCGAGCTATTGCTGGAGAGTGGATAAGCGACCATTATGAATTATCCTTAATTATAGCGATTTCCTAAACTAATAAACCTGCTAAATCTTTATTGCAAAGGTTAGTTTACGCAGTGCATATAAAATCCTCATGTGCCCCGCATCAGCCACCAGCTGTCTGACAGTGTGCTGCTATTTCAGTGAGTGTTCACATAAATTTTATGTTGGTTATATTAACAGTCAGTTCATATCACTACCCACAGATGCCAGTAGACATAAAAATTGCTCTCTGGTGAGCCTAAATATCCCTAGAAGCTAGTTGTGTCTAATGTTCCATGTAGTATTTGTACGTGAAAGCACCAGATTGGAGGGTTATTTACAGATGAATATTTCAATCCAGTTAGTTCAGAGAGGCCTACTTAGCCTTTTTTGCTGGCTTATTTGTATGCTAAATAATTCACCAAAGGTTCTTGTTTACTCTCCATAGTAGTTTCTATGAAATGTAAACAGGGAGCCAACTTTGGGTGTTCAAAAGGCTAAGCAGCTGTATGTTTAAATGCAGGTCAGAGCAGCACATCCAGCTTTGCCCGCGGGCTGTCACTCACATCCCTCTGTTTTCTTCTCTTTCTTATTCATTTTATCTTTCTGCCCTTCTTATAGGCAGGGCTAGCTAGAGCTTGCTGCTTTTCTAGGCACTTGTGACTGGCCAGTCTTTTTTTCTGAATGTTTCTTTCTAAGTAACTGGCTGCATGTCACTTTCAGCCCCAGGATTAGCCCAGCAGGGAAGAAGAGCACCACGGCCCAGCCCCTAAGCTCCCTGCACTAAGGAGGGTCCGGTCAGGGTTAGTCCTTTAGGAATGTTCTTCTTTCTCTTTTACCGTCTTTCCCATGACTTTTTTTTTTTTTCCCCCTGATAATTTCTAAGTCTTGATATTGGCAAGGAGACCGAGCGGGGCTTTTCTTTGTTCCTTGAAAGCCTTGACTTAGTCTAACTTCTGCCACACAGGACAGAGGCAAAGTCCAACAGAAAAGATGTGGCATTTAGTGGCAACAGAACAGATGTGGAAATTGGTTCCGAGCCTGGTATCAACTGCCTGGTCCTGTCATTTAGGGCTCCTGTGGCACAGGGTATGTGTGAAAAGTCCTGGGTGCAAATGTTCATGATGCTCACTGCTTACCACCACAGAGATTGGAAAACAGCCTTCTGCGTTTGCAGACAGGCACTGCCAAGATCATGAGAGAGTTCAATAGCAGTGCTAACTTTTTATTTAATAATATTGATTTTATCATTTTTACTACTTACAATTGGGATTGGTCGGCTGATAGTTATTTGACCTCCCTTTGTGCATGGCTGTGGAGTGCTTCGTTAAAGCTATTGACATATCTCTCTCGCCCACTCTCCTTCGAGCAGCCCATCTCCGCAAATAATATTGAGATGCAGTAACTGTTCCCTGGTATCGATTTCAGATTGTCTTCATCACACCCTTCCCGGGGCAGGCAGAGAGCAGCAGCCCCAGTCTTGTAAACTCTTGACTGCTGCAGGTTATAGCAGCTCACCATCTTTCAGGCAAGAATATAAACGGTATTCAGTCCCTAAAAAATTACCCAGAAAAAGAAAAGCTTTTTTCTTTCTTTCTTTTTTTTTTTTTTTTTTTTTTTGCCATGGCTATTTTTATGCATGCATTTTTTTTTTTTTAAAGGAATGCTAGATCTGTGTGTCCCTGAGCATGGAGGAAGAACTCTAATTACATTTTAATCTTCTAGGATTCAGGGTTTGGCACACTCAGGCAGACCCAGGGTCTCTTTGACCTTCAGTGCTCAACCAGCTGGGGCCCTTCTCAACACCTGGGCCTAAGAAAGTTCCATGATTTGCCTCCATGGAGTCAGATGAGGTTGGTTAGTGTTTGAAAGAACCAGGAATTTAACAATTAGTTCAGTGACAATAATCTGACCATCTGGGTCATGGGAAGAGAGTGGCATAGAGTTGGGGTGAGTTTGCTTATTGAGAACACCATCAAACCCAAACAGTGCTGGAAATCGGGATTTTCATAGGAGGAGACAATAGGCAGGCTGCACTCACTGACTGTTTCCTGATGGAGATCATTAGCTCTTCCTCGCCATTAGAAAACAGATCCCTGTCACCAGCATTATTTTTGGAAGTGGGAGGATTAGTAAGGGCTGGAACTGCAGAAGATCCCGTCCACCGGAATGAATGCATTAGCCAAGGTGGAAATTGACTCAGTGGCCATGCTAATCTCCACCCTGAGGGACATGGAGCAGACACGACTCCTGTCAGTATGCACCTGCCAGTTTTCATTTTGGGAATCTGTTGGGGACTGCTCCAGCCTTTGCCACCACCTCAGAGTATGAAATGCTTAGGAGATCTCGGCTTTGGGACTAGACACACTTGGGCTTCATGTTTGGCTCTTTCCCTTGTCATCTGTCGTTCTCTGCCTCCACCATCATCTGGAATACGGTTTTTGGAAAGGATTAGGTGAGGTAGCGTGTTAAGTTCTTAACGTTGTGCCCAGCATCTAGAAGAATGCAATCAATGAGTGGCAGCTGTCGCTCTTGCTTGTCCAGGCAGAGCATGATGGGAATTATAACAGCATAAACACAGTCCACAGAACTTGGCTTGGGGTCTCTTGCCACTCTGTTTTGCTTTCCTGTTTTGTTCCTACAAACCCAAGCAAGGCTCTGCTGAATATTCTGACGTCTCACACACACCTCCCAGGTCCACCTCATTGTATACAGTTCTTTAAATTTGATTAATCTCCAAATAAATGGAAATTGGTGTTTACTCAGGGTTTTGAAATAAAAACTTTTTTTGTTGTTGTTGAGAAAATGCCTTGTAGGTCTTTATTGGTGTTTCTATAAACATGATCACTCCATTCACAGTTCTCCTACATGGAATGTGCCTGCCCACAAACATGCACATCCAGATGCCATCCTAGGGAAACACTGGAGACCTGACAGGAAGCCTCAGAACTCCTCATATTTGCCATGGGGCAAGTATGACATTCTCAAGCTTTTCTTCCTTCCTTCCTTCCTTCCTTCCTTCCTTCCTTCCTTCCTTCCTTCCTTCCTTCCTTCCTTCCTTCCTTCCTTCCTCCCTCCCTCCCTCCCTCCCTCCCTCCCTCCCTCCCTCCCTCCCTCCCTTCCTCCCTCCCTTCCTTCTTTGGTCTATAGTGTCAGGTGCCCTTTCTAACACTGAGGTTGGCATGGATCCTTCCTCCAGGCAGCCATCATCAGGGCTGAAAGCCATGGGAATAGCAGCAAAATTAGAGACTTTACACAGTTGCCAGAACCTGCTTAATGAGAGACAGGGAACATTTTTCAGGCTACTGGACTTCTGAAACATGACGATCTGAGCAAACGAAATCATGGTACCTTTCATTGTAGCTTAATTGGACTCAAAGTCAGTGAGAGAGGCTGCCGAAAGCCTCATTGAGGAAGACAAACAGGAGTCAGAAACACATTCAGCCCACACAACACATCTTACAGCTGCCTATGCTTCGTACTTGCTCTCAAGACTGACTCTTTTGGTCAAGAGAGAGACAATAGAGGCAGAGGCAAACAAAAGCAGAGATTGTGAGGCGGGCCAAAGACTGGTGTTGTGAGTGGCATGCTGTCACCCCTAGTTACTCATTCGAAGGAGCTCAACCTCATGGCAGCCAGTTCAAGCCAATTTATTTTAAAGAGGCCAAAAGAAGTGAAACAAACTTGGGCCCTCTCTTCTCACTGTTAGGGTGTCAAGACATCCTTGTCAGGGAGTGCTGTTAGCCAAGGCTGGGGTGAGCTGAGCATAAACACTAACAAGGCCAAGGCTGAGCAGGGCCTCCTGTTGAGTGCAGCTAAATGGCAACCCCAGTTGAGCCCTAAAAGAAGCAGGGAAATTACCATAGCTGTCAGGACCAGGGTAGCAGATGGATGGGAGCATCAAGGAAGAGGTGGGTTTGCAGGTGCAATGGGAAGAAGCAGATCACCTCCGAGCATGCTTGTCTGAAATCGGAAGACCCTTCCTTGCATGACAGGAAGAGCATCATGGTTTCCTTGTTTGGTTCCCGTGTCTTGGAATTCTTTGGGTTGAATCTAGCCCCATACTCTTAGCCTCTTCCTTCCAGCCATTCTGCCTGGCAACTTGACACACTTTACTGTCATTATGGCCATAGGTTTAGCCAAGTACAGCTAGGAGAGTGGACAAATTGGGGGACTGCATGTAACAGACCGTCCTGGACATTGATTTTTTTTGAAGGTTCATTAGATGAAAGCTGACATCATAGATTGATGTCTCTTTAAACCAGTACCTTGCGCAGGACCATCGGGGGAATCAAAAATATTGATGTAACATGTTTGAGCAGAAGGCCCGCTGGAGAATTCCCCAGCCTAAGTGGGATCCATCAACTCGGGCTTTCTTTAATTATTCTAATTCTGTGCATCTCATTGGAAGGAGACTTGGTATGCAGAAGCAGCTCAGATAGGGGATGCTGCCCGGATTTAGGAGCAAAGGAAGCCAAATAGGGTACCATGCCTGTTTTTCATTGTTTTGAGCTGCTGTTTAGTAATTAAAATTTTGATCATAGACTAATTTTCCCATACAGTGTGGCTATTGGAATTGACAAGGGACTGATTAATGGGCCAGCCCTGGGGCCAGGCGGCTGCTGGGTTGCTCTCTTATGGAAGGCATGCCGGCAAAATAAAGTTGATGGTTTAGTTTGTGTTTAACCCTTCACCTTGGCACTATCAATAGATTGAAGACATCATTTGTATCTGCAAGTGTTTCTTTAATTAAGACCTTCTAAAAATCTTTCCTATTGATTCATTCCATTATCCTATTGATTAGCTGCAGTGGATCATGTACTTGGTCTTCAATGGAAGGCAACATTCTCTGCTGTCTGACATGACTGCAGATGCAGAGGACAAGCGTCCTCCGCAAGTGCCCAAGCCTGGCAGCAGTGTCTTTCCTTCTAATGAAGTATCTGTGGTGGCTCACTAAGGCCCAGCAGGGAAGCCCATTGTCTTCTGCTGGAGAGGCAACAAGCTGAAGTGTTCCTTCCACTCAGGTAGCTGTCTGGGAACAACAGCAGCCTTGAGTGAGGGAAGAAGCAGGTGTCTGCTCTGCACTGGAACTTAAATCTCTTGAGCGTCAAAATAAAAAGCACACCCAGAAACCTGCTGAGACATGGACTGTTGAACATGCCCTGCCTTGGCTATAGCTTACACTCCTCCTCCTACCTAATAGCCTCCCCCAAGGCCCAGGAGGGCCTGAAGGGCTTCCTATTTCACAACTGCCCCCCCCCAGTCATGCAGAAGAAGTGTCCACTTTGTTTAAGAACTGTCTACCTTCTGCCACTGGCATGGATCCCAAGTATTAAAAAAATAAAGAAATGTGACTAGAGAGATAGATGGTTCAGTAACTAAGAGCACTGGCTGCTATTCCAGTGGGCCTGGGTTCGATTCCCAGCACCCACATGGTGGCTAAAAACATCAGTAACTCCGGTTCTGAGGTCCAGAGGACCAGGCAACTTTCTCTCTTCTCTGCAGGTACCAGGCACCCAAGGGGTGCACAGACATAGATACAGGCAGGACACTGAAGAAAGAAAACCCAAGAAAGACACAAAGAGTATCATGGTTGGTTAGAAGAAGAATATTTCCTACTGTTGATGACTTTTTTTTTATTAATTGATATATTTTTCCAGCCCAATAACAGTTTCCCTCCCACACTCCTCTCCTCCCAGTTCTTCCAGTCTCCCCTCTCTCCTCCCAGTCCACTTCCACTCACTTCCTTTCAAAACACAGTGCAGGCCTTCAATGAGTATCAGGCAGCTGTTGTATATCAAGTCTCAGAAAGATGAGGCACCTCCTCTCCTGTTAAGGTTGATGAGGCCGCCCAGCAGGAGGAAAGAGTTCCAAGAGCAGGCAGCAGAGTCAGAGACAGCCCCCCACCCCACTACCAGAAATCTGACAAGAAAACCAAGACACACAACTGCAACTCGTGCAGAGGGCCCAGGTGAGTCCCTAGCAAGTTCTCAGACTGGCAGTTTAGTCTCTGTGAGCCCCCATGAGCCCAGGTCATTTGACTCCGCATTTTTTCCATGGTGCCCTTGGTCCCTCTGGCTCCCCCAATCCTTCCCCCCTCTCAAGGAAGAATTTTTTCAGAGCACTAGAATGCATACAAGCAAATGTGATTGTGTATAAAAGAGCAAGTGCAGGGTACAAGTCAGTGCTGAACCAGTCGTCAGCTCAGACTTTGATTTTGTTCCTTCCAGACTTCTGGTTTGTCCCCATTCTTCACATCCAAATCCTCCTTACAAGTAGACCACAGAGGTGGCCTTCACAAAGGTCCACATGCTATTCTTGTAGAGTCTAGAAGAATGGCTGCTGAGGCTAGATTGGGCAGGGAGTGGACTACGTAAAGAATGCAGTGTCTCTGTGTTCTGCTGTGACTCTATAGCAGATCTGAAACATGTCTACTAAGTAGGGTCACATTTCAGAACTATGTGGTCCCAATGTGAATGCCAATAGCCTCTTAGAAGTCACTGAAAAAAGGCATCCGAAAATCTTCCCTTGTGTGTTTTCGGATAGAACAGGTGAGGCGGTAGTACTCTCTTTTTTAACAAAGTCTACTAAAATGTTCCCATTTATGGAATTTCAAAAATCAAAATTGACCACAGTGTAGTTGTGTCTGTTCCATGCTTCTCATTGGCTCTCACTGTCAGACATGTGCACACGTCCTTAATGCCACATTTCCATTGGCACGCTTCAGCTGTCCTATGTCCCGTGGAGGCTTAACAAAATCTACCAAACAATTCCCGCAGGTCTCAATCATCCTAACTTGTAGCAGGCTTTCTTTTGGGTCATCAACCAGCTTCCAAATCATGACACAGAGACATACTATTAGTTGTGAATGCTCAGCCTTAGCTTAGGCTTGTCTCTTGCTAGCTCTTATAGTTTAACTTAACCTGGTTCTCTCCCTCTACATTTGCCTTGGGGGTTTTTACATTTCTTTCATTCTGTATGTCATGTCCCCTACTAGCTGACTGGCCCTGGGAGTGTCTCTCTCTTTCTCTCTCATTCTCTCTGCCTCTCTACTGCCTAGCTGTTGGCCAGCTTTTTATTAGACCAATCAGGTGCCTTAGGCAGGCAAGGTGAAACAGCAACACATCTTTATGTAAACAAATGCAGCACAACTTTACATAGTTAAAATAATATTCTGTCACATAAACAAATGGAGCATATTTACATAGTTAAAGTAACAGTCCACAATACTAATTGCCATCCCACCCTTGGAAACACTTTGAAATGCCTTTTCCAGATTTCTCTGAGATTCACATGGTAAAGATTCTTTTAGATTCTCCACCTGAACAGAGGCTCACTCAGCGCTAAGTATATTTGTCAGAAGTCTGATAAGTGATTCACAGAAAATAGTGGGAACCATTCTTAGTTCTCAGGATTTCTAAATTGACTTTTTTAACTAACTGTCTTTGACTGAGATGTAATCTGTGCTAATTGAAAGCATTTCTTGAAAATTCAGAAAAGTATGACACATTAGGTGCCATCTGTAACATGAGGTTACTGGCCCGACTAGGCCCATGGTCCAGATCTGCCCGCAGCCGCTTTCCCCCCAGAAAATGACTCGAGACACTTATATTAACTTCATGCTGTCCAGCCTATGGCTCATGCACATTGCTAGCTAGCTCTTTCATCTTAATTCAACCCATTTCCATTATTCTGCCTGCCCCGTGGCCTGTGGCTGACCTATTTTGTTACATCTTGCATCATGAGTGGCTGGATCACTTCTCCCTTAACTCAGTCCTCCTTCTCCTACCTATGCCCCAATTCCTCCGCCTACTTCTACAGTGCCTGCCATGGCCCAAACCGTCCTTTATTCACAGCACATAGAAAGACATTCCCACATCACTCTGGCACCCAGCGATATCACTGTGCATATGTTAATGTAAAGAAAAGTTAGGACCATATTTTATGGCTGTTTCCTGCCTCGTCTCCTTCATGCACTCAAGTCCAGTGCTATGGCCCTAAGCCAGGTCCCCAGCCCTGGCAGTTGTTCATAGTTTTCAATATTAGAAACATGATTGCTTGTGGAAACCAGACTGCCCTTGTGTAGGTATGCTATTAATCTATTTCACTCTCCCTCGGTTCTTGGCCGTCCAGCTACTCACTGTTTCCCCCCATCGTGTAAGTACTAGGCTGAACATCCCCATTCAAAAGCCCTGATAGATTCTTTGTTATCTTCAGATAAGTTCATAGAAATTAAATGACTAAGTCAACACATGCCATTTTTAAGTTTTCTGTACTTAAAACCAGAATGTCCTTCCAAGAGGTGGAACCAGTCACACAAATTCCTATGAGCATTCATGCCTGCCTTCCTGCACCTCCTTAGTACTGGAGAACATGGGTCGGTGTGCACGTGCTCACATATGCTTCTTGAATCCATCTGAATTATCTTGGTACAGGTATTTTCTACTACTCCCTGGCTACTTATGTTTCTTCTTTTATGAAACGTCCATCTTTTGCCCATTTTGGAAATTTTGCCTTTTCTAATTAACTGAAGATAGTTCCTTTTTAATTAAGAATTCTAGCCCTTTGCTATCACTAATCAGTATATAGACTGTTACAGATAATCAGATTGGATTTTCCATGTAAACATTAGTGGTATTTGGAGTATTTGTTGATTCTAGCAATATTAATAATGCATTTCAGCTTCTGAAAATGGCTCTTTTACCTCTGATAAAAAAGATACATGAAAGAGAATCTGACAGTGTCAATCCAGCACGGGCACGTATCCCAGGCCACCACCGGCATTTTATTACAGTTGTCAGGGAAAAAAAACCAACAATTTTATTGTTTTGATTACTGAGATCCAGCCACAGATCAACTGAGCAATTAAAATCTCTAAATAACACTCTCTGCGTTGTCAAACAAAGGGCTGGCTCCCGATGGAAGGGGTTTTTCTGAGGAAGAGCGGTTTCTGTAATGCCTGTGCCAGTAAATGGCTGCACTAATTGGCATATACAGAAATATTTCCCCAGTTTAACATTGCATGACATCCTAATAAGATTGTGATGACAAGCTTTTCTTTTTATGAAAGGTGATGCTGCCGCGTGCCTCTGCTGTACACGGGCTCTTGTCTTTTTATGACATGTTATAAATGAGAATTTTTAGAAGAAAATAATCTGCTCTAAATCTCTTCTGCGTAAGAAATCAGTTTTTAAAAGCTGGACAACAGAATCTTGACTTCTGTTTTTATTTGCAGTTCCTGGGATAATATATATTTTAGGTCAGATTCAACTAGAAAAGAGTCACAATTAAATGCATATTGAAGTGCTCGGCCCAAATGCCACAAATTTACACTGGAATATGAAGCTAGATTCCACTGAGTCTCCTAGCTCAGGTGGCCAGCTGAGAGCAAGCTTGGGACGGTTAATGACAGTCTTCCAAGACAAGCTGGACTTGACATCAATATCCCTCTCCCTGGTAATCTATAGACTCTGGAGGTGGCACACTCTGATTTCATGATGGCTTGTGTATATTTACAGTGTGTTTAAAATACTCTTTTTAATTATCATTTGAGTGACAAAGCTTAATCTTTCGGATCGTTATCTGCACCTCCTGGTGATGTATGTTTGTTAGGTAGCTCCAAAGAGGAAATTTAGCAAAGCCAGGGCTTTATGCCAGTAATAAGAACGGGGAGTCAATAGATGATTAACCTGCCTTTCTCCTCTTCCCGAGAATAAAGGAATCACTTTAGAAAATCTTTCCAGGTGGCCCAGATTTCTCAGAGCAGTGCCCTTGAAACATGTGAGGGCTGAGCAAAAATGAGCAGTGATTGAATTCCACAAAGCAGGAGCATATGGGAGAGAATAGCCAAAAAGCATTTGAGTGTTCTTCTAGCATATTGACGACATATAACCCCCACCAAAACCAGCCAGATGGCTTCTCCTGTGCATTTTATGTGCAAATATGTGTTCTTATATACACTTTGTGCCTATATGCATATTTGCTTGTTAAAAAGACATGTGCTTGTATATCTATGATTCTGTTTATATATACATTCTTGTTTACATGCACATGTTGTCCTGCATACACACTGCATAGGTGTATATTAGGTAAATGTGCATGAAGCATAAAATTAAGAGACTTGTATCACTGAGCACTGATGCTAGGTTTTAGGAACTGAATAAGCAGACAACATCTTTAAATACTTTGCTCCTATTGTCTTACGTGAAAGGGAGCGAAAGGCCAGGATTATTACTCCTTACTGCAAAAAGTCAGTGCAGAGGATTTAGAATTAACTATTGGACCTCTGGCTTGATTTTCCTGATGAGGCAGAACCTCTGGTCCCTTTTGGAAGCACTTGTTTCTTAGAGTCCCAGGTGATATGTAAAGCAGAGGAAAACAACTTTGATTAAGCAGCCTGTGTGATTATTTGGCATAAGGGGTTAACTGATCACTTTGAATGACTATTGCCTTAGAACAGAACTCCAGGCTATGAGTACTATCAAAGAAGCCTTAGAAATCCTGGGTTGATTTACAGAGTTAATGGAATCTGAGCGCTAATGTGTATTTAAGGTAAGTATTCCTTAATCGACTGTCCTGGAGAAAACTCTTGAGTAGCCTTGTGGTTTTATTGACAGCTCAGATCTAAAGACCATAAATTCTGCTATTGGGCAATATACCCTAAGGAAGAGCGTCCAGAATGCTAAAGCCCCTGAAGAGGTGCATTGTGAGATCAGACAAGGCATTAAACCCTGCTCAGCCCAGCACCCTACCCATTCCAGTGTTCAGCTGGCCCTGGTCAGCCTTGGCTGTTTTTGCAACACATGCGGTCATTCATAGAATGAACATTCTGTACAGCTACTTCCTCACCTTAGTGATACTGCACAGAAATGCAGGTTTGAGATTTAGGCAGCAATAGTACAATGTGGAATCTGGGACAGGAATTTAACTAAACTGGAAAGCAAGCACTCTCCCTCACCCTGGCAGGCAAGTGTTTAGGGGCCAATGGTAAGTACAAGCAGACAGCAAGAGCAGTGAGTGAGTAGTTTGGCATAAGAACTGAGCCAAGAGCAAGGGTACAGCAAGATCTACTGGCCAGAATGGCAGGCCAGCCAACCAGAAATCCAGACTAGTAGACTTAGGACAAGAAGGTCCAGGACTCATTAAAGTTCTGGGACATGGGGTATCAGAAGGCCAAAGCAGAGATGGCAGAGATGTCTTTAAGGGCAAGTCCCTTAAGTGCTGAGACCAAAGGTGCTCTCTGCCCCCCTTCCCTCCCCTTTGTACTAACTAGTCATAGGGCTCACTTGCTGTTTGTAGAAGCTATCAAAGCTTGGTGAAAGGGAGTCTGCTTTTTTCCTAATGATACTCCTGTAGTTTTGCACACACATTGGCTTCAGACCAGTACATTTTAAGAATAAATGTCTTTAATAAACACTGTTCTCAGAAGATTCTCCATCACTTGGTCCGCTGGTAACACACACACACACATACAAACACATGCACACACACTAAGCCACACATAAGAATTTCAAGAGTGAGTTCATCACTCTTTGGAGTTGTTTGAGCTCACTTTCAGAATTATTTGCTCTGACCACTCCGCACCATGTACATTGATAAACAGAAGAGGTGGAGACTCCATTCCACATGACTCCCAGAGGTTTTCATTTGGGCTTTTAAGTTTTTAATACAGAGAAGCCTTTTACACACTTCTGGGACGTGATATTTTCACGTGATAAATGAAATTTTTGGTTCTCTTTAAAAATATTTGGTTGACTTTTTATCATATTTTATTGGAAATGATTTTATTTAACTACAAATTGATTCTCCTAAACTAAAGAATGAACTGTCCTGTATTCACTATGGAAAATTGTTTTGTTGTAGAGAAGAGTGGGATGTGAGGTCATCTTCTCAGCTGTCAGATCTGCTGGGTGCTAGGTGGGGCCTTGGAGGTAGGTGGTGGTCCTTAGGCATAGCTCACACACTGGAGCCAGTGAGTTAAGCAATGAGAATAAGGTGACAAAGACACAGGGAGCGTAAGCCAGGAGCAATGGTTGGTTCTGAGTTTTTCAAGCAGGTAGGCTTCTACTGCTCTGGGTAAATCCAGGACAGAAGCTAAAGAAGAAAAACTATAAGTATACTTTCCTCATCAAAGGATTGACAGCAAATAACAGACAGGCTTTATTGTTGATGGCCACTGCAGGGAAGTTGAGAAGAGTCACTCAGTGATGCTGTTAGACGGAGAAACACCTAACACTGCTCCAAGATGAATCAACTACAGGATGTAAAGTGGCAGAATTGTGGAGGAGACTAGATAGACTGTGTATAGCAGATTGTAGAGGGCATTCCTTTGCAGCCCAGTGACTAAGCAGAGCCTGTTGAGAAGGCAGGCTAAGCACGGGGACACCTGATTTCATCTGGGGCATGTGTATTCTGCCTAAAGAGTATGGCCATTGCTCGGGTATTTCATGGAGGAATAGTGGCCATGTTTCATAGGAAACCCAAAATCTAAATTTTTGAGTAAAATTTCTATGCTTTTACAGCTTACTTTTCTTTAACAGCTAATTCATGCTGTATGAAAGTTACAGGAGTCAGTAATGTTTGACCTAAAATAAATGTCTGTAGGTAAATGTGGCCCCAGAACCACCATTTTGTTTCCTCTAGGCTAGAAACTTAAAAGCCCCAGTTTAAACTGTCTCAATAGCTCCCAGGATCAGCCATGTCATGGCTTTCATGCTTTGGAATATTAGCGAAGAATATTGATCACACGTTCAGAGTAGAGAAGCCTTACAGAATATTAAACGAGGTTGACAATATTGCTGAGATGCCATGCTGCTTACTCGTAATAATTTCCACTGCTGGAGCTGGCGCCATGCATGGTGCCACAGACCTGACTTCCTTTGGCGGCCTGTGAAGTAGATGTCTGTGATTTTTCTCAAGTGCCCCCAACACTGCCAAGACTCCAAGGGAACCCTCTCATGGGACTTCAATGCTCAGATTCTCACCTAGTGAGACAAATCTGCCAATGGTTAGGGAACCCTGTAAGTCACACTGAGAGGCACACACCCTATCACCTTGACTCTTAACCCAGGGATCCATTTAGCCCAGAGCCTTGGCAGCTTCCTCAGCAATGCAGAGATGAACGGGTTCCATAGGTGATTTTGCTACCTGTTCAGTAACTTATTTCAACACAACAGTTTGTCCTTTCTGTTGTGCCGTTAGGCAGCATTTGCTCTGCCAGGCTCGTGGGAAAGAGGACTGACCTGTGTGCAGTTTGGCCTGAAGCACTTACGTCAATGCTCTGCTCCTGGAAGAGTATACTTTGACTTAGGCATTGCTTGCTTAACAGACCACAAAAGTCAACATCTTTCTGCAAGTACAGCCTGTGCCTGGAGGCCTCTCAGGAACCAGAGGATCCTGTTAAAGGAGGATGTTGTGTGAAACCCACCAGGAGTGCAAGGTCTCAGTGTCTCAATTATAATGTTAATATTTAAGGAGCCATTCTACCATTGAGCCACCAGTGTACTAGGCCCTTTCAATGTGGATGACAGTTGGGGGGGGGGCACAGTTTGTGGGACCTATGGCAGTGGGACCAGAATTTATCCCTAATGTATGAACTGACTTTTTGGAGCCCATTCAATATAGAGGAATACTTTGCTCAGTTTTGATGCTGGGGGGAGGGCCTTGGTTCTGCCGCAAGGTGATATGCCAGACTGTATTGACTTCCCCTCTTAGGAGTGGATGGGAAAATGGGGTGTGGGGAACCTGGGGGGGCAGTGGCTGGGAAGAGGGGAGGGAAGGGGGACACTGGTTGGTATGTAAAAAAAGAAAAAGAAACTTTTAAATAAAAAGCATTAAAGATAAAAAAATTTGAGGCTTCAGAAATTGCCTCTGAGCTAGAAAGAGTTGAGATTACTGTGTACACACACACACACGCACACACACACACACATGCACACATGCACTCATGCATGCACCTTTGATTTCCAGGCCTGTAAGCATAGCAACAACCCAGTACCTGTATAAAAAGCCAGGGCAGGACTCAGAAAGCAGAGGCAGGCAGATCCCTATGAGTTCAAGTCCAACCTGATCTACAAAGAGAGTTGTAGTCCAGTCCAGTCAGGGCTACACAGTGAGACCCTGTCTCAAAAAAATAAAAAAGTCAAGGGTAGAGACGGGCAGATCCCTAGAGCTCCTTGGCCAGCTTGCCAAGCATAATTGAGGAGCTCTAGATTCAGTGAGATACCTTGTCTCCAAAAATAATATAGAGAGCAACTGAGGAAGCTATCTGACATCACCTGTGGCCTCCACACACAGGCACACACACACACACACACACACACACACACACACACAAAAGGTGTCCCTTGTCCTCAGGGTATGGCAGGGGTACCAGAAGCCAACCTGTAGGAGAGAGATTATGTGGCTGAAAGAAGTCTGCACAGACTGGAAGGTGATCCAAGGCCTGGGGCTCCTGGTCAGGTGGCATCCCCTGCCCACTAGAGGCACTTAGATGGGACGTAAGTCTTTCTTTCTTGTGCCCCACCCCCCACTCTGTTTCCCACAACCCTCTGGGTATGCCTCATCTTCTCTTGTCCTCCAACTTAGTCTGGGGTTGGTTGAGCCATCTGGTAAGGCACACAGAAATGAAATACAGCCTAGCACCCAATCAGGACACATTCTTACATGGCTGTGTGGCCCCATGACTACCTAAATAGCACAAGCCACACACAGACTAGCCAAAGAAGAGGTAGATTTGAAGCAAAATAGCAAAAAATATAAATAACTAAATTACTCAAACACCATGAACTGTTTGGAGATGGTGGCATTCTTAGGAATAGCAGGAAGTGCCTAATCAGAAGTTCCAAATGAACAGCCTCACAGAGGAGGGACCATTATTTATATTTATATACAGTGGAAGCCACTGGAACCCCATACTGATGATTAAACATGATGATCAGAGCCTTCAGATATGCTGAACAGTGAGTAACCTTCTCAGGTCATCTACCAAAAGAGATGCCACATGGTCCTGGTCTGTTAGTCCTGCTGCTAGGTCAGTGGGACAACAAAAAACAGCCCCTCGCTTCTCAAGCTCACAAAAATTTAGTTTTTCTACCATAAACTCCACCCAGTACCCTGCTGATCCAAGAGATCACTCAGACTCTTGTTTGTAACTAGTCACAGGGTCTTGAGAACTATGCAAAGACAATAAAGGGACGTAGTTTGTGGGTTCTCCTTGCACACTTCAGTTAAGGGTGTTGTGCCTCCTTCCAGACTTCCAACAGTCTCCAGTAAATCTGGACATTGCAGACTATCAGATTCTTAGTTTTTGCCCCATTTTGTCTTGAGTCTTGCTCCTAAGTCTGGGAACTTGGAGTGACCCCTTGTGGAATCCAGCACCACCCACTCTTCACACAGGTTCCTGGAGCCCACAGAGTTCTGTCCAGAATTCTGAGTCTGGGTAAGGTCTTGGGAAATGGAGAACATATTCATATGCCCCAGGGTTGCTCAGTGATGTGTTATGGGTTACATGCTCCATGACATAATCCTCCTGTGTAGGAATTTACGTTCAGTCAGTGAACGGAGAGCCTGTGTCCACCGATGGGCAGGATGATGGTCTGTGATGATACATGGACAGTTGGAGCAGGGGTTAGAGGCCATGTGGTTTCCTAGGTAATTGTAGAAATCTTTAGTATCAAACTGAAAATGTAAAGCTTTGAGAGTCTGGGTCAGTCTTGATTCCTCTCACTCAGGTTCAAGGCTCCCTTTGGGCTGCAGTTAATGTAAGAATCCTTTAAAAGCAAACCTCATGGGAAGAGGAAAAGGTGTGAAGTTCAGGGCTTGTTCAACTTTTGCCTTGATGGGAAAAGAGACTGTCACATACGTATATTTTCTTAATTGTAAAAAGTAAATACCCTAAAATGTATTTTTTAAATTGTGATTATGTTACAGTGGTTTCTATGTACCATAGATTAGATTTTTATTAAGGGTTTTATTAAATAACTGGTGTTTCACCAACATCTAATTAAATCTTCTATCTAAATTGAACAGAAAATTATGGGGGAAAGAAAGCATTTGTAGCCAACTTTATTACAGATAAGGCCATCATTTGTTCATCTTAAGAATTTGAGATCAAATTTACAAGCAGCATCCTCATCAGATTTCTTTCCTGGGCTGCTGAGCCCCAGCCCCTTGAAAGCAGCCCATTATCTCCCCTCCCCCCCCCCTTTATTACAGTGTCCTGGTTGCTGGCAACATGCCCACTGTTTAAGGTTACTTTCATTAATTAACCGAAAGTTAATTTCTTTGCAAGCGAAATCTCTGATCTCATTATGTTGTCTTTAAAGCTGAAAGCTTCAGGTTTTCTGGTCTCCTTTGATGGCACAGTAAAAAGCAATGCTCTTTATCTTAAGGGAAACTGTCTCCAGGGTTTAATTTAATAGTCCTTGAAATAGTTACAGCACAGCCAGGCAGACTGCAATAATATGCCAGTTCAAGAAATCCTTGGCTTTGTCATAGTTCCAGAACCCAAGGACTGGGGGCAGATACAGCCTGCAGCAGATCCAATGCCAAATAAGAAGCCTCACCTCCTGTACCCACCCCCTAGAAAGCTTATGGGAGAAGGCAACAAATACCATGGGATTTGTACCTCCAATGTGTCATAGCCCAACCATCCTGCTTTCTAAGTTCCTGAAGGGTCATAGGTTGGCATTTTGTGAAAACAATAGTTTTTGCCACTGAGTGTCACCAAGAGTTTGGGCACTACTAGCTAACCTGTATTCTCATCTCAGTCTTCCATGGTACTGTGTCCTTGAGTGTTACTTAACTTCTCTGAGCATCCATTTCTTCGTCAGTAAATTCTTAAACCAGTTTAAATGAGATAGCCAATCTATAGTGGGTTCTGATCTGTTCTAGTCTTTGGTGACAAATGCCATACAGAGAGGGGGTTTGTCATAGTTTTGGGGCTCACCTGTGTCCAGATTGCTGCACCCAAAGGAGCGATCTAGAGAGGTAGAGGTAGGCAGATTCTAGGGAGCATGCTCGGTGTGGAGTTGATGAGTTACACTTTGTATGGCCCCAGAGGTTCTTTAAAGTCAGGGACATGAACAATGTATTCTTCCTGTCTCTATGAGTTAGCATCATTCTCGGTGATAAAATCTTGTTGCTTTCTGGAGCATTAAATTCGGTGAACAGAGAGTGGCCAAAATGTCTTTTCAGACCCACCAGGTATAGGTCACACTAAGGAGGCAGACTCTTCAGGTGGCTCAAGTCTCAGGAGCAATCCAGATACACGAAGAAGCCATTTGTCCATTGAGTGTAGTGATGTTACACACACAGCTGAGATTTACAGAGTGGGGGCGGGGGCTGCTGGGGCAGGGTAATGGTATGGCCCACATGCAGCTTCTGAGCCCTGAGAGACTGGGCCTCTGTGATTTGCATATGTTCCCTGTACCAGTTCTTGAGGAAGGATGCTGTTGACTCAAGCAGGAAGAAATCATTTAGGCAGAAAATCACAGGCCTTGGGAAGGAAAGTAAGGTGCCCCCTGGGCCCTCGGCAGAAGTCAAAGCCCAAGGTCTATGGTGGTGACTTACTTGCTGCTTCCCAATGCTTTTAGGCAGAAATATTGTCAATGCTATTGATTAGTCAATTTGATAATCCAGTGGGCTCCCTGATGGGTTAAATGTCTTCCTTTGGGGTGGCTGTAAATGTCGGCAGGGCACAGAACTCTAGGTGGCCCTTGCTGGATGATGCTTCTATTGCAGATTGCTGCAGCATGATGGCTCCAATTGCTCCTTCGGCTGTCACACTTAACCCTTTTCCAAATGATGTTCTTCTGGCTAGCTGTTGTTTACAGCTTTAGTTTAGATTTGAATAAGTACTAGGGACTCTGGGTATGCTGGTATGCATAGACGCTTTTAATTCACCTTTCTGTTAGGAGCTCTTTTTTTTTTTTTTTTTTTTGGAGTTTTTCTTCATTTGCTAGCACTTGCTGGGGGGAAAAATTGCATTTGCCTTTCTGCTTGGTAGTTCTCAGACTTTAAACATGCTCAGCCATCGCCACTCCTTTAGAACTATATGGCCACTTTGTGAAAGGTGTATAATTCATGATGTATAGAGATGAGAGAAAGCTGGTATTCCCTATAAGGAGCTCAGAGATGGCACACAGGCACTGGCGTCCATTGGTAGGTGATGTAGCAACACAGAAGCACCTGCTTGTGATTCTTTTTAAATTTTTCAAATTTTACTTATGAATTGTATTTATTTATTGTGTGGTGGGGCCAGGGATGGAACTCTAGTGAACAGGCTGGCTGGCAAGCCACGTTACTGGCCCAATTTGCCTTTCTTCAGAAGCTGGCTTCTTGCCACCACCCCCTTTTCCAGGGTCCCCAGCCTTGTTGAGGGTCCTTGCATACCCCCTGGGACACCTGTACTTCTAGTTCTCCGGGTCCCCACCACCACTTAGCTCACTGTGCTGGGCATCAGTTACATTTTCCATCTTGGTACAAAGGATCCAGGATGGCCATTTTAATCTCCTTCTCAAAATAACAACAATAAGCCTCCAGGCAGAACACTGCAAGCCTAATTCAGATTTTTTTAAAACTGAAAACAAATCATAAATACCTGAGAAATGAGGTTCATAATGGAAGCTCCAAGAAGCCCTTTAACCCGGGCAGGATCCTATAACACAATTATATACAATTTCACACTTGACTAGAGCTGTTATTTGAGCAAAATAACCATTTTTTTTTTCTGCTTACACTAAATGAACCACAAGATCCATGCATCCAACGGCAGAGAAGTGCAGGCGTGCCACCCTGTGTACATCTATCTCATGAGCTCCCAGGCAGGGCCATTGAAGGATCAAAAGAGTTAATAATTGGATCCTGCCCACAGCAACCACACAATTAAGGGCAAGATTAGCAGAGGTGAAAACTTTACTGTGAAAATGTAGTGACAGAGAAAACAGCTCGCGTGCTTTGTCGCCACAACCCTAATGATCAACTCTATTACTCCAATGACAGTAAAAAACCGGAATTGCAGTGTGCAGTGGGGACAGGACAGCTCTTAGTTAATCTGCATTGTCATCCCAACTAAGTCCCAACCCATTTGTATTAACCTCTGCTGACAGAGTCACATGACGGACATAATTTCTTATAATTTACCAGCTATGGATCTAACCTTTCCTCATCAAATATTCATAAAGGCAGGGTTCTCAATGATTTTCTGTCTCTCTTCATATTTACAGCTTGTTGTCTTCTTCTTTTTTACAGTAATTTGGACACAATTGAAGTCAAATGGAATTAGAGTTAAATGCCTTTAGCAACAAAGGTGCCTAAAAGCAAAGACTTGGGGGAGGGGTCATGAACTGCAGGGGTGGGGCATTTTAGAGGAGGCCACTTAGGGAAGGGCAAGGCAGAGGCAGCCGAGAGACCTGGCACTTGCCTTTGGGTGGAGGCATCTAAGAAAGTACCCACTTTAATGGATAGGGTGCTCCAGGCAGAGAATGCACTGAGAACTCCAAGCCTTGTCCTGTCCTTAGGACATGAGGGAGTTCAGCCTTCCATGGCCAGACACAGTTTGTGCATGTGTGCCCAGAGGGGCCCAAGAAGCATGCCAGGTCCTTCACGGAGGACAAGGAGAGGCAGTTGGTATGGTTAGCTTGGAAAACTAACAGGGCTGTCTGAAGCCATTCCTGAGAGCCTTTGGTAGGAAAAGCATCTGTTTCCACTTGCCAGCTTTGTTTTGACAAGTTTTCTTAACAGGCATACAGAGGGGAGAGAAGTCTGACACTGCCTTCCGGATTAGGAAATGGTACTTTCCACCCCTTCTTAGCTTTCCCATGCTGGGCCTGGGGTTCACACACAGACGTTTATAGACACGGGGTGGATTCTCAGAATAAACCTCCCCTCCGGTCCTCCAGGGAGCCTATCTGTATTAAAGCAGCAGAGAATGCTGTGGGTGAACCCTCTCGGGATGCAAAAGACCTGCTTACCTAGTTGACCTGTCTAGACCAGGAATTTATTCCTCACTAGGTTTGAGAGTGAAGAAATGGGGACCGAAGGCATCATGACTTTGAACACCTGCCAAGCCTCCCCAGCTCAGGACTGCCATTTATTCACAGCTGTTTGAATCTCCCTCTATTTTCAGTTAAACAAGTATAATATTCCCTTTACAAAACATAAGCTCTCTAGATAAGAACAGAATTCTCTTTGACCACAGCTTACCCCCACAGGCCCTTTGCCCCCAGGTGCTATTCTGTGCATCTGTAAATGTATGTGGAGCCGTAAGCAAATGTAGGTGGTTACTTTGATGGTGAAGTCAATGTCTAAGTTTTTTTTTTTTAATTAACTATTGTCTTATGTTTGGAAGTCTTTCTATGGCAGAGCATATCAATCTCCTCCATTTCACTGTTGCCAGGGTGTCCATTGTGTGGGTAGCCTGCAATTATCACTATTCTGTCAGCAGTGGAAACTGGTTTCTAGGTTTTCAAATTCTGTAGAATATTAGTATCTGTTTGGAGGTGAGACCGTTTGCCAGGACCATCTAACCGATATGCTAACTAGTACAGATACAATGTCAAAGATGTTTGTACTGCACTCATAATTCAAAATACTCTTTCCCCTTAGAATGCTGGAGGCTGAACTCAGGATCTTATTTATACTATATAAGCATTCTACTACTGAGCTCTAGTCATAAGATACTTTGTATCCTAGTACCCACAAATAATTAGGTATTCTAGACATGGCTGTGAATTAAGTATCACCATGGAAAAGAGTCGGGGTCCCCTCATCATTACAGAATTTCTTGTTTCGTGGACTAGTTACAAACATTGGACGATGTCCCCTGAACTACAGTTGCACTGAGAATATCTTTAACCATAGAGAGTGCTCCCCCACTCGTCTTATCTGCCAGCATCCACATTTTAGAGAGGTGAGTGGCCATGGGAAGGATGGCTTGCCAATCAGGATATGCACACATGGCCTAAATAACTACACCTCCAGCGGCCTCTTGCCAGAAGTTTGGGTAGTTGAATCCCATGCACAGTCTTTTTGGTCTTAGATACGATCAGAGAAACACTGAGATGTCCCAGACCTCTGCTCCTCTGACTTAGTTAGAGAGACAAGCATGCACACAGCCAGTGCCTGTGAGCTTATAGCACTAGGGAATGAAAACCTCCAACCCAAGTGAGCTCAGAGAGTCTAGAATGTAAAAACAATTCACACCGGTTACTTTTCGTTTTAGGGAACATCTCCAGCCTGGGTTAAGGGCGCAATAGAGTTTTGCTTTTGTGAAGGCCGGTGTCGGTCTTGAGAACGGTGCAGTGTGGTAAGACTGCTGCAGCCAGAGCTGGGGAAGGGAGGCACTAGTGAGATGTGGCCTTCCATTCCACTTTGACCCAGTCCCTCATTCCAGGCTAAGCAGTGCTGTATGGAAACTACAGGGCATGGTGGTACTCGCTGGTAACCCTGTACCCAGGAGGCAAGAGAATCTCAAGTTTAAGGACAGCCTAGACTCTGTAACAAGACACACATGCACATGCACACACTTCCCAAACAAACAAACCTACAAAAAGTTAGTGGAGGAAAAACAGTATAATCTTGGACTTTACCAAGATTATAAACTTTTGCGCACCAGAGAACCATATCAAAAAAGTTAATCTTGATTGTCAACTTGGGGATCTGGATTCAACCAAGAGACCTGCCTCTGGGTAGGACTTTGAGGGCATTTCCAGAGGGCACGGACTGAGAATACTTCATGGGAGGCCCAGGCAGACAGGCCCAGGAGAAGTAAAACTAAGAGCAATGTAAGCAGCATGTCATGTGAAGTGACAAAGACAGCAAATGCAGGGACTGAAAACACTCCACTGCAACACACTCACCTCAGCCACCTCGTGACTTCAGATGGCCACAGTTCATTATTTGTTGCCCAAGACTCCTATAGTGGCTGGAACACAGAGCTACTTCAGCCATGGCTCTGGGAATGCTCGGCTTCCTTCCTGGCATCTCAGGAAGCCCCTCCCTGTGGTCTCTCCAACAGGGTATCATCCAGTCTTTGGAGGCAGCCCAAGCCTCCTAAGGATACAAAAGCAGAAACCACCATGCTTGTAAGAAGTTAGTCATGGTCATCTCTCCTGTCTCTGGTTTTTAAAAGCTAGTTACCACAGACACCATTCACACATGTGTGGAGTAAGGAAGAAGAATGTAATGCCCATGTATTAAGAATGTAATACTTCATGCAATACCCCTAGTTGATCAATCAAAAATCAGCAATCTATGCATATAAGAGGTACAGAAGGTAGCCACCATGGGAAACAGATGGACTAGAGAGGGACAATGTTCTGTCTTCCTGCACTGTCTTCTACACTATTAGATTTAGAACTTGGGGGTGACTCAGTAACACTGGAGGATGATGATCTGCAGGATGGGCCCTAGGGTACAAGTTCTGGTGACTTAGGTAAGTTCTATGCCCACTGGGTATTCCAGTCTGTAAGGTGGAATGCTTACTGCTCCAGCATCAGTGGGAGCCACTGACATAGCCACCCAGCACAGAGATGCTCAGAAGATGTCACAGGGAAACGGAGGGCCAGAGGATGCTGGTCTCCAACTTTGTCACAAGCCAGTCTGTTAGCATCACTTTTAGCCAAGGGAGTAGCAGATGAGATTAAGGACAGAGGTTTTATCAAATTTAAAGTTTGGAAGAGCAAGTATGACTGTCAGAAATTACCCCTGAAAAATGAGATGTCCCTCCTGTGCAGGGAGAGCGGCAGATTCTTTGCAGTGAAGCTGTTCCTCGTCCTCACACTCTCCCCACAATGGAGAAATAACTCACAGGTCCACGGCCCAAAGACCTCTCTCCTGAAAACGAACTTTATAAATCATTTTAAAAGAGTTAGTGACTGTAGTTCCCAGGAACTTCCAGGGGACCAACTTAGAACCAGCTAAACCCTGTGCAGTGTGTATCTGCTGCTCTGGTGAACAAATCTCTCCTAGAAAGCCAGTCACATGGCCAGGCCTAGGCAGAACTGTCCAGCCGTTCGCTGTCTTTCCTCTCTTCCTCACCCAGGAGGCGGGATAGCCTGGTCCTATCTCCATACTAGCCATTGTGTTTTAAAATACCCCTCTTTTTTCTCCACATGGTTTGGACAGGAAAAAAAGGGAGGGGGAGTAAATTATCAGAAGAGTTTGTGGCATCGCTTGAAGGCCAGAGCAAAGGCCATTTTGGAAGAACTGCCTTCCTGGCCTCTCTTCAGTCGTGCCTCACAGGCAAGGCCATTTGCTGGTGGCATGTCCAAAGCCTGGCCTTGGAACTTACTGACAGGCACCTCTGGATACCAGGCATCTCTGAGGCAGTGAGCACATAAAAAGAGCAATTGAAATCAGCAAACCAGCAGAGGCCACATAATGGGCCTCGGTGAGGCAGGCCGGGCGAACTTCCAGGTGTTCTCAACTGCATAGTGTTCTTCCGAAAAGAATAAATTGCAACTTAGCAGTCTGCAGAGAAGTCTGGCTCCCCAACAGGCCAGGCTTAGGGCAGGAGGTCACAGCAGCTAATCAGGCCTCACTGCACAGCTCACCGTCCAAGCCTGGCCATTCCCAGCTGCCCATTTCCTGCTCTGCTTGGGAAGAAGCAGAACTTCCCTATTAATCGCCCATTTTCAGAAACTGGAAGGTGGCTTGTAATGGGCCTCCTGTTTGCAGACTTCTCTCTAATGACATCCTGCTCCAGCAGATGTCATCCTTTGATTCCTTATGACCTTCTGGATTTGGGCAAATGAGAAAGTGCCTGGGCTCCATAGTGAGGGCCTCTGGGTGTCTGTGCAAAGAGCCTCTGTCATCCTTCTCACCCCTCATCACTACCAGACATCATGGCAGGGACATGGCCTTGCTCATTTGTCGTGTGGGAAAAAAGTCTTCTTCCCGGAGCCAGGGGCTATGAGATGAGGTGGCCAGTACTGGTCAGCCCTTCAGTATTTACCAGATGTGACTCCAGGTCTCCATGCTGTCTCAGCTTGACTGATGAGACAGTGCCTTAAGTGCCCTCCTCAAGGTCACCTCACAAGCAAGCAAATGCTGATTCTTGGAGAATAAGGTTATCCCCATACACCACAGGCCCAAGCTCCCAGGGCCCAGAAGAATAAGCCCTGGCCCTACCATCTGCCAGAACACATGACTAGAAGAAGTATCTAATGCCTTGAATCCCCTGCCTTTTTCTTTCTGGGGCCAAGATGGAGAACAGACCATGTGCCCATTAGCCAAAGGTTCAAGGAAGGACACCAGCACTCACCTAGGGCCATCTTTCTGGCTGTCTCCTTTCTTCCCAAGGTTCCAGGGGGCTCTCGGTTCAGAGATAGTGTCCCCAGAAGCACAGGAGGGCCTTAAAATTTAGTCTACTCTCTCTTTGTAAAAACAACCTTGCAAGCCAAATCATTTTCAGACCAGACCAGCTCTGGTTCTGAAGCTGGCTTGGGCATATAAGCCTGGACCTCTTCCTCAGTCTGAATCCACAACAAAGCAAAGCACAGCAACACCACCACAGACTGGATGTGACCAGAGTTCTGGGGCAGGGACACTCAGGATCACAGAAGGCTTGAGCCTGTCTCATGTAAAGGGGACAATTCCTGAACACTGTTGGCACAGGAAGGCTCAATCAGAGTCTACCCGCCATCTTAGCCATGAGATTCTCTGAAGTTTTTCCCAATTCTGTGTGGGGTCGAACATAAGGCTTTCTACAAAGCACTGGGATGAAGGCCCTCTGTGTTAAACTGTCCAGTGGTTCAGCCCTCACTTAGAAGCAGTCCAGTCTCCTCTGAGTGGCCTCCAAGATGCTAGGCATCACTCTCCAGTCACCGAGTTGTTACTTACTTTCTTCGTTGGGTAAAAAAACACCTGCCAGAGCCACCCTGCCAACACCTCCCCCATGTTCCCATTCGCTCTTGTCTTCATATAGTCATCTAAAGCCACAGAGCATCTGTCTCTATAAGGAAGCAATCTTACTGTGGATTGGCTTAAAGACTATAGCAGAAAAGTACTGATTTTCCTTCCTCCTCCAATCATCCCTTCTTTCTTAATATAGAATCTCAGTTTTGATGGAAAAGAAAGGGACAATGCAGCCACTTTCCAGCCTTACTGGTAGGCTGACCTTCTTAGAAAGAGGAAGAGGGGCATGTTTCACCCTCTTTCTTTCTCCTCCCTGTCTGGGACTCCAGTATGACGGCCAGAACATACTGGACCACAGGTGACCTCAAAAAAGATAGTCATCTGTGGATGGCAGAGCAGAACGAAGAAGGACTGGAAGGTTCCTGTAAATCTGTGGACTGTCTTCCTGGGACCTACACCCCTGGTCTTCTTGAGTGTGAAACAAAGATGTGCCTCCTTCCCCTTAACCATCACAGTGCCTCTTGCTGGCAGCCGAATGCAGATTCCACAAAACTTGCCCCCGTGTCTAGTTTACTGCTTGTTCTAGTTGTTTTCTTCTGCTGTGATAAAACACTCTGGCCAAAGTCAACTTAGGAGAAAAGGAGGTTTACTTCAGCTTCCCCTTCTACTGAAAAGTCAGGGCAAGAATTGATGCAGAGGCCATAGAGGAATACTGAGTTCAGTCATGCTATGTTTTGGGCATTTCTTCTTCATAAGAGCCACGCCAAGAACCACAAAGGTCCCTGCAAAGGAGGAGTGATCCTCTCCAGCCTACTAATGCAATGATGGCTTAGAGCCTGTTAATAAACTGGCTAGAGGCTCGGGGGAGTCTCCTGTGCACATGTGTTATGTCTGAGAGAACCAGAACCTGCCTGCAAACACAACTTTTAAATCACAGTGACAGTGTCTGGTGGTGTTTCTGATCCTACCAAGAAAAGAAAATGCCAGACTAAATAGTGACCTAAGTTCTGGCTTTGTGACCTAGAACACGATCCCTAGCTGCTTTTCTCCAAGGATGAGATAACACCTCTGTGTCCTACCCTAGTGGTAAGAAGCATGTGAGATAAGGGTGTGTGGATCTTTGCTCAGAGTTGGGGAGATTCTTAAGGGTTATCTCACCCAACCCCTCATCATACAGATGTGCCAGGGTGGCCAGAAAGTCAAGATTTTTATCTGAGGTCACAGGGTAAAGCAGTGGCAGAGCAATGTCCTAGGTTCTCAGACCCATGTCCTCCCTTCCACAGTACCTTCCTTGTCCACAGGTAGTAATGACATACTCTCCATTGCTGTTGTTAAGGTTATGCAATAGGGAAATGGCTCTCATCTAGGCAGTTCAGGCACAGTATTTTCAGTCATTGATATATTCCCAGGTCTTCATCTACTCTAGCCCTGGAGAGGATAGCAGTGAGCAAAACATCCAGAAAGCGTTTCCTCAGGCGCTAAGCAGTATCTCAGAGGGCAGGTTAGCACCATAGACAGTAGAGAGGGGCATTCTGGGTCAAAGGAGCAGCACATTAATACCCTGAACATGTTCTTGACCTGCTAAAGGACAAACAAGTAAGCCAGTGTGTGTGGAGCCAAGTGCACAAGCAGACCAATGGAAAGGGAAAATCAGAGAATTGGAGACCAGACCACAGGAGATGGAGGAGGGTCTTTTGTACCATGGTAAGAATGTTGGCTTTGTAGCAAAGGCTAGCCTCAAACCCTTACACCTTCTTCACCCTCTCCTCCCAAGAACTGAGATCACAGGGTCTCGCCACCATGGCCAGAGACTTTGACTTGCACTTACCTGTTAAGTTTGTGCAGAGCATGAATTTACATCAGAGGTCCGGTGTGTACTAGTGAGGAGGCATCTCTGGTACCCACGCCATCTTCTCTGGAGTCTAAACATAGACTGTTGCTTGGCACTTGGTATTGGGTAATCCAGAGCCCCTACTGCAAACACCATGGACTTTGAGATGCTCTTGGGCCTCAAGTTCCAAACAGTGGGAGTTTCTCAGCATCCAAACCCCAGGGGAGCAGGCTACTCAGAAGACCTTCTGAAGCCGCGATGCCAAGGGGACAGGGTGGCAGGTGAGCCTATGGGAGCCACACAGACTCAGATTGCTTTCACAGTTTACAATGGTGCTCATCCCTAAGTCAGGACATCTGGCCTTAGATTCAGTAAGCCGTTGTCCTTTGCCTGGCTTATCTCTCCCCAGCACGGACGGATTATGCCCCAGTGTCTGTCTGTCTTTGACTTTGCAGGCAAATGGCCTTTGTAAAAACCAGACCCTCTCTATAAATCAGATTTTTCTGTGACATCTGCTTCTTGCCCAGGTTATGTAATTTCTACTTTTGGGGGATCAATGGCATTGGCTCGCATGCCTTTATTTTTATAACTATGCTATTACTCATGTGACAGCTATTATCTGATTCTGAATAAATGGAATTTCTCCAAACATTTGAAAAATCCTAAGATTTCCAGAGATTTTCAAATCCTGAGATTTGCAAGAAGAAATGTTTTTTTTTGAAATGTTATAAGTGTATCTAAAAACCACACTGACTTGAATTTCTGGTCCTAAGTTATTCTAGAATCTTTCTGAAGTTTGAGACTATCCCATGCAAACTTGACTTAAGTTTCAAGCATCAGAGAAGTCATGAAATTGGAAAGGGTTATCTTTTGTCAATCATAGCCCTTTGTGGGGTGCTGTGCTGACAGAGAGACAGTGGAGAGACCGTATTTTATGGCTGAAAGCAGGGCTTGATCATACCCAGTGGGGATTTTGTTCCAGTAATTGCATCCAATTGGACCTTATGCCATGGCGCAGGTACGGCATTAATAACACTCATTAAGTCATATGCCTGTGTGCCTTCCCCTCCCAATGGCTGAGTCACTGGCAGAATACATTTTCTTCCAAAGTGTTTGTTTTCATTGTTGCCCTTTAAAAATAATGAGTTCATTCTATTCCCTTGCAAGGAAAGCTACTCTAGCCTCCTTTGAAATTGTATATCTTTTGTCAAGCACATTTCTACAGTGCGTCCATAGCTTTGTGTGCCGGGGAACCCAACCCGGCCTCTCTTAAAGCTTCCAACCAAGTTGCCTCAGACTTGATACATAGAACCGCCAACCCGTTTGACCTTTATATTGTTACCCTTGAGCAGGTAGAAGTCATGCAGGTTTCAGGTGACCCTATCATGTGACCAGAGATCAAAGGTCAGCAGCTCCTAAATGTTCTGCTGTCAAGGTAGCCCATTCATCACCATCATTATGCAACTGACAAGCTGGCAAATGGACCTGGGATAAAATTATTCTCAACCTTCTGCCTCCCGGATTTACACCCGAGAGGTGGGCCAGGCAGTCTCACGTATTAAGTGGTTCCATGTTCTAGCCAGCATCTCTCCAGTGGGGGGAAGGATCTTGGGAGACCTGCTGGATGCCCTGAACCCTGAAAGGTCACCCGTTGTCTGCTCCCCAGGCCCAGTTGCATATCTACAGAAGCCATCCTGTCTCTGGTTTCCTCTGTAATGAAGATGAATTCAGTGTTAGTTCTGTGTGATCACAAAGACATCCTCTGTCTCCTGTTACATCCCTGCCTAAACATCACTGTGGTCCTTTGGGCAAGTTTACATGGTGCGGGTTTGTCCTGAATGGCCTGATCCTAGAAGTCACTTTAAAAATTAGGCTTCCTCTTCTGGAGAGTCTGGCTTGGGGATCATGCCCTCAGGAAATTCCTTTTAGTAAGACACCCCTCAGGGTTTCGTTCTGTTTGCTTTTTTGAACAGTACAAGAGTCTGAGGTTGTGAGTGAGATGAGACTCTGTTTGGTCTTAAAAGCTTGAATGGATAGTTAATTTTCTGGGCTTCAGTTCCTTGTGGGGACAAGAAACTCACATAGAAAATGTACACACTGTGCATTACAGGTGGCCTTTGTGTGCTCAGTAGCATTTTGCTGTTTCTTTGGTCTGGAAGTTGTCATTGAAGAAGAGGCAATACCTAGAATAACTCTCTACTTCTCCCTTGGCAACAAAAACACCCACAAATTTCGAAGAGCCATTTTCAGAGCAGCAGGAGTTAGGGGATGCTGTGAGGGCCTTGTATAGTCCCATCTCCTAGACTAGGGATGGGGGCAGGCTCTGGCTGAGGCAGTTCATTAGCAAAAGAAGGATGGCATGGCACTCCTGTAGGCTCCTGCAAAGGACTGGAGACTAGAAAGTGTCCCCAATTTAAAATGGCAGGGAACTCTTGCATCTCCATCTCTCTCTTGATCTGGCCACACTGGATCACCTTTCTCTCTCTCTCTCTGATAGAACATCTGTCTGGTTCCCTGAGCCAGGAGACCAGAAGCCCTTAGCAATGAAGTCTCTTCTTAGAATCCTCAAGTTGGAAGACTCTTTGCTCTTTCTCCTTTAGAAAATAAAACAAAACAAAACCTTGAGGCTCATTCTCTGATAAGCAACTTATAGTAGGAAAGATTCATTTCAGCTCATGGCTTCAGAGGTTTCTGCCTACAGCTGTCTGGCCCTGGTCCATCGGGACAGTACTGAGGTAGACAGACAGGAAGCTGAGAGACAGAGCAAGGAATTAGGAACAAGACATAGCCTTCAAGGGCACACCTCCAGTGAGCCAATGACCTATTCAACTGGGAATCCATGAATAGATTAATTCATCAGTTGGATCAGAACCCTCATGATCCAATCACATCCTTCCCAAATACTGCACCTCTGAAATCAAGCCTTCAACACATAAGCTTTTGGGGATATGCTTCATATCATTGTAGTTTTGGGGTGGCATAGGACTATTAGTTTTTAGACAAATTATGGGTTGTCTACATTCTGAAGGAAAGAGTTGGGAGCTCTTTATACAGGAATTGCCTTTTGAGTCTCCAGGAGGTGTGGAGAACACAATTCACTTTCAGCAGCTGGCTCTTCCCAGAAGTTTCCTTGGTTCAGCCAACAGAACGGTACAGTAAGCACTCCATCTACACACAGTGTTTGACCAAGATCCAGACAGCAGGCTGTCTGTGCTGAGCAACTTAGCCATCTCTTGAGCGATGACTGGTTGGCATTGGTAACGTCATCTTGGTATTTAAAAGTGTTCTGAGTATAGTTGGTATTTGGAACCTTTTAAAAGCATCCATGCAGCCTTTTCTTTATTAGACTTCTCCTTTCTTCCCTGCTGTAAGGCGTAAACGTATATCTATATACAACTAGGATTTAAACCCAGGTTCAAGTATCTGTGTTTGGAAAGTACTGGGTACTAAAAAAGTCTGTTGAGTTGGAAGAAAGAAATAGAGCCTGAGGGCAAATGTTGGGTCTCCTCCCTCTGATGTGTATGTGCCAACCTTACTGATCTGAAAATACTAATGTGACCTTAAGGCAGGAGGTAAAAAGTCTTCCATAGGGAGAATAGGCATTGCCCCTTGATGAAATTCAGCTAGAACTGCTTCTGCAGTAGACCAACTGAGTTATGCAAAATTGGAACACTAATTTATGAGCTCACCTTTACAGTGTAGGTCATCGTGATGACTGTAAGATAAAGTGGCTCTTCATTGGTAGCATTTTCCATAATGTTACAATAGCAGTAGCAAAAATCACAAGGAAGGGTTAGGATGCCAAGACTGTTTGTCACATGTGTGTGTGTGTGTGTGTGTGTGTGTGTGTGTGTGTGTGTGTGTGTACATATAGATGTATATATGGAGACAGAGACAGAGTCTCAGTAACCCAGACTGACTTTGAACTCAGAATCCTCCTGCTTTTTCTTCTCCGTGCTGAAGGCTTTGGTGTGCCGCCGCCATGGCAGCCTAAGTCTGAGGGCATTATATCCCTGCCTGCATGTAAGCTTACACTGAGGTGAACTGAAACAAGCCACCATGAGGCTTAAAGAAACAGTGCAATGAAATGGCCTGAGGTTAGATTTTAAATAGTGAGTTTAAGGGGGACAACATGGATAAATAATCCCTTAAACTGTGCATGTGACAAGGAATGAGATGCCATTCTAGGTAGAAAATGCTGCACCACTGGGTGGCAGATGTGCAGACTCTCATTGTCCTGAGAGGCTGAGTGGGACAGATATTTTGGATAGCCACACTGATCTCCAACTCCTTGAAAGCTTCGGGCCTTAGGAAACCTTGGCCCCTTCAGTCATTATTTCCTGCTTTCTTCCAGCTGCTCCAGGCACTCTGGCCTTGTGGGTTAGTGTGGATCTCCCCAGTGTTTTCCCGAGGCCTCATAAGCCTTGAGACTGGTGTATATTGTTTGAGAGAATGCATTTGGATATGGCTGACATCCTAAAACAGTTTCCCAACTAACTTTAACTGGCGTGATCCTCACCTCACTGGAGGTGAAATCCCTACACTTCATTAGTCATTAGAGATTTTCTGATGATGTTACTAGTTTAGTCTTGCTTTTAGAAGCATCTGTTACTTCCTTTTTATCCCCTAAGTACTGAGGCCCCTCCTGCATAACACTGCATTATTGGCTTCATTTTGAAAGGAGGATGTGCGCCCTGTAGGAGGTGGGTATCTTGGCGTGATGACACTTATATGTACTGTACCTACTCTGGAGGGCCTCATAAGCAAGACTTGATCTCATCTCCAAGTAACCGAGCAGAGCAGAGGACTGTGCACTTCATGTAACAGCTGAGAAAGTTGAGCTTAAGATATGTTCTCAAGGTCACCTGGAGGCTCTAATGAGAGAGAGCTTATGCACTTGAAGGATAAACAGGTACCATTTATCTCTGCAGGAACTCCAAAGTCGGGGGAGGAAACGGAAGAAAAAGTAAGGCTGTTCAGTCATTCGCTATAGCAAGAATCCTATGGATAAGAGAAAAAAATGTTTGTGCCCCATCTCATCCCAGAGGTGGTTTGGAATCCCCCAGATATATCCGATTGGCAAGAATAGCTAGGTAGCAGAGGGACAGAACCCATTTGGATCCAAATGGAAATCCATGATAAAGATAGGATGTAATGCAAAGGGCAGCCAGCTTCCTGCCAGCCTCTGGGTTAACCTAAGATAAGGCAGGGCTCATGCAAATAGGAATCTAGATACCAGCCCCTACCTTTTCCCCAGCTTTATGGAGAGGTAGGAGAACCACAGTACTGGATATTGGACTTTTATATAACAGACTGTAGTTAGTTTCCGAAACATTTGCTTTCTTCTTCCCCAGTACAGAACTCTCGTTGAGTGGCTTGTTTTTCTTGTCTCTTCTTGGCCTGTGCTTGGTGATTTCTCCATGAAGTCTGCAGGTGCGTTTAGCTTGTCTGTTCTTATGAGTCTATTAGCAGAAACCATTTGTCCTGAAACTTTATCATTGTCTGGAGAGTGTCGGAAATGTTACCTGTCCTTCTTTATTTGTTGCAAAATTTAGGGACAAGGAAGAACCATATGTGTTTTCTTAAAATCAATGGCCAGCACATTACTGTAAAACCTATTGATTAAAAACACAAAGTATAATGTTAGTCATTTAGTCTGTGAAGTGACGTGATAAGGGAAGAAATTTATCCTTTGACTTTTGCATTAACCTTTATTGACTGCTTGCATACCCATAATTAACACACACTTTAGCTAAAGTGGTTAATTTTAGCATGGTGGCCAGTGTTCACTAATGTAGCTGCCATCTTGATCACCCAGATGTAAGAAGCCCTGGGGGAAATCAGTGAGTTACTCCTCAGGGTGGGGGCTGCAGAACCTCTGTGCCAGCCAGATCATTCAGAGAGAACCAGCAAAGAGCTTTGAGGGTGGCCCATTAAGCCGTTTGAGTGGAAGCCGGGTGAATTTGGAGAAGAGGGATGAAGGGCTTGTTTTTATTTTGCTCTGTTTTGTTTGGTTCCCCTTAAAAGTGTTTCAAACAAGGAGCGGGGTTTTCTAAGTAGATCCCGGTTTACTTGATAACTCCAGAAGCATCCAAAGGTTGAGTTTTTCCCTTAGGAGATGAGAATGGAGGTCGGCAGGGGAAGCTGTGACCTTCATATTGAGTAGCTAGGGTAAGAACTAGGAAGAACCCTAAGTTGGATAGGATCTTTTAGATGTTCTGGAAAGATCATCCAGTTCTGGCTGTGAAAACCAGCTTATTTCCCGGAAAAAGCCCTGAAGTTGATAATTTCAAGCACAGATAGTTTGTGTGCATGCTGCACAATATCAGCAGCAAAATGACCATGGTGGGACTGTGACTGTGGATCTGGTAAAATGAAGGAAGTAGCTGAGGTGGGAAGAGTAGCTGGCACCATCAGGTTCTTTGGGTTGCAAGTAACAGGAAAAAAAAAAAAAAATCTACCTCAGATAAGAAAGCTTGAGAGAATGTGGTCTGCAGAGACCTAGCTCAAGTGAGCCTGCTCTACCTGACAGTATGGTTTAGACCCCTGCCTCTGGTGACAGGGAAGCAAAATGGCATGAAAGGTCAGGGGTTGCACAGATCAGGAGAAAAGGAAGGATTTCCCCTCAACTCCTTCATCAGCTCTCAGGTTGATTCTGTTTTCTCCGGGCTGTCCTGTGCCTTTCTAGCCATCCGCTGTGACTAGGAGCAGGTGATACAGATTGCTCCACCGTGCTTGGCATTTATAAAACATATCTTAAGATACTCGGGGTCCCCTCTCCTGTGTAAGATATTGTAGGATACAGGACACACATGCTAGGAAACAACCCAGCATTGTTTCCAGTAAGTGGCAAGTCCTCAGGAAGCAGATACCACTCCTTAGTATGGGTTGGAAGCTTCTGGTCCTGCTGAGTCTGCGCACTACAGCCTTCCCCTGGATGCTGCAGCAGTCTCACTGGGTAAGCATCATGTCTCAGGATGTTCTTTGTGACAAGATTCAGCCACAGGCTGTTTGATTCAAGACAGAAAGAACCATGCCAAGGCCGCTGCACTTCTTCTAGAAAACCAGTCCAAAGGCCCCCACCAAAGGACTTTGGAAGGAGAGAGCCACTGCGCAACAGTCAGGACTCTGGTGGCATCTCTCATCTGTCACTGGCACTCATGGCAGAAATAATGATGGTGGTGATATTTAATAATTACTGAGCTGTGTGCTGGGCAGTATTCCAAACACTATCTTCATTCATTTAATCACAGAAAACCCATAAGTCAGGATGTTATTACTGCAGCACACACACACACACACGCTTTCTTGTAGGGAATATTTGCCCAGATTCCTTGGGCATACTTGATACAATAGTTGATAATAAGTTTTCCTGAGCATACATGCCTAGGATAAAGTTTAAAGATAGTCACAGAAAGAGATGTACACCAGTAACTAATAAAACAACTATTTTAACAGTGTGCTGCAATAAATAAAATTAGATGAATTTAGTTGTCTTTCTCAAAATACCATATGCCCCACTCACCCTGAGGATAGTACTGTGGGGTGTCTACAAAGGGGAGTGAGCTGAGATAAAGGACAGTGGCTTAGGACCTCTGGGCCAGTCAGCTTCCTACACTCTTCCTAGCTCACTCTTAGTGCTTTGATGCAGCCTCAGGCCACTGTTGACCTTCTGACATTGTATCAGGATTGTCCATTGTCTGTGACTCCAGATCATGGCAGTGGGGGACCAAGTAGCTTGTACAATGTACTTACTTGGTTATGAGAAACAGAGGTGACTTATATCCTCCTGGGTAAGACAAGATCCCATCACGCTGCTTAGAACCACCCACAATTTAAAACTTACAAATTATTTCTAGAATTTTCCTTTGGTTGACTATGGATAACTAAAAAAGAATGCATAGGTAGCAAGACCTACTGGACCACAGTCATTATTACTGTTCTGATCTTCACCATTAGAAAGACAAGAACCAAGTACTGCCCAAATGATGTGTCCCTCAGAAGCAGCATGTCCAGAGAGCACGCCATGACCCTTGATGCCGTCATCTCCCTACTGCCCTAACTAAGGACACCGAGACCCCAGCAGACAGAGGCGATTTGAGAAGACATAAAAAACATGACAGCTGGAAGGGCGCAAGCCTCCAGGTCATTCTTAAGCCCTCTCAGTCCCTTCCACGGTCTGCTGTCACACCAACTCAGACTATAGCTGGAGGAAACAAGAGTCCCTTCTCCAACACAGTCCAGCTAACCCTCTCGCTGGCACTGGAAATTAGCAAGGAGTACTGGCCATGGAGAGGCTTTTATGGCCATCTTAATATAGCTGAATTGGGTCCCCAAGAAACTCAAAGGTTTCCAACCCATACGGAGTCAGCATATATATGTGTATACACATACATACATACATACATACATACATACATACATATATACATACACACATATATATGTATATACATATGTGTACGTCACACACACAGAGAACTTCAAGCCTGCCCGGGTCTTTATGAAAACAGGAAGGTCCCTCGACAGCCATCCTTGGTGAGAACAGTGACAGCAAGCTGGGAAGCAGCTTTCCCAGAAGCAGGCCAGCAGGCACACAGCTCTACTGTGGGTCTGAATATTTCTAATACTTTCTCAAAGTGAGGAGGCAAAACCATGTGACAGCTGAGAAAGCATCTCTATTGACTTTTTACAAACCTTATGATATTCTAGGTGGGTCAACACTTATCACAGCCCTTTAATCTGCCAAGCAGGATAATATGTGCACGGATAATTTATCCACTGTGAGATTGAAATGCTCAATTCGGAATAACTTTCCCTAGCCAGTAAATTGAGCATTACTCTGCAATTCTAAGGTCGAGAGAAAGCACAATTTAAAAAGCTTTGCTGGGTCCCTTTGTAATTAGTCAGCTTCCCTTGAATATTAATTTCCCCTTCGTCTCTTTCAAGTGATTTAGAGACTGTCACAGGAATTGCAGAGATGCACCCTGAGAAGGGCAGCAGCAAGCAGCCTGGACTCCAGCACCTAGTAGGAAGCAGGATGCAGAGCGTGCCCTCTGCCCCTCCATGCCTTGTGTGCTTATCAGCACAAACAGTTGAATATTTATGCTAAGAGGATTGTCAGGAGCTGCTTCTATCGCTTTAATTCTTGTTTTAAATAAATAATGAGAACATTTAAACACATTACTCTTCCTGGGGCCCCGAGGTCAGCTAATCTTATTATTTATGAAGTGATGTGCTACATAATAGTACTTAGTGCGTGTTAACAGATGCTATTATCAGGGTCTGATGCGGAGAGCAGAAGATATATTGGAATGTTATGTGTAATGTACGACGGATTGAGTGCATAGGATGCCGGTATAGCAATTAACCACATGCGAAAATAGGTGTAAAGTTGAAGTATGCTTTCCCCTGGGAATCCCCTCACCATTAATAATCCCCCAGAGAAGAAATGTCTTTCCATGAGGATCTTACCCAGTCCAGTGACTTGAAGTGGGTGAGGCCACTCTTCATATGACAACAGGGGAGAGCAGAGTTAAGGAAACCTACATAGCAGCTGCAAACACCAGTTTGGTGCATGTGCTCTGCCTATGAGAAATCATTCATTACTTCTTACACCCATTTCCTTTTCTGTGACCCTCATTTTTCAGATAACTAGAGCTGAAACCAAAGCATTTCCCAAGCCCAATTTTAGATGAGCTCAACTCTCCAAGAGGGTGATGCCTCAGAGATGGGAGGATGCCCCAACTTTCTCATACCAGACTATAATTTAGCTGCATATGATAATTAATTTCTCGACTATTGATGAATAATCCATTTAATAAAAACGGTGATTTAAGTGTTTTCCTTGGGGACTAACTCTTGCTAGCCTCTTAATTTAATTTGGTGGAAGTTTCCCCACCTATTCATCAGCGGAAATGATTATTAACCTCTATTTGCATATATCCTTATAAACCTCTCTCTCCTTGGAGTGCCTTTTTTCTGAGCCCAGCAAGCTGGGACACTTGTAAATCTCCAGGATCTCCAAAGTCAATCCTGGTCTGTAATATTGTTTAATCTATTCTTGGATGTTTTAATGCAGTAAATTCAATTTAATCTTTCCCAGTAATCTAGTAATACATTGAAATCCCACAAACATTTAAATCTGATAATGGCTTAATCACGCACTTTAAATAACTGTTGAGATAATGAAAAAATAATTCACCATTTTAAAGGCAGAGTAACTCAATTTCCCTGGTGAGTGGCTTTTCCGAAGCCACTGGAGATAATACGGATCTGGGAATTGGAAAAACTCGAAGCACCAACACTCAGAGGGACATTTTTCCTCAGAAATGTGTTCTTTCTACCTTGCAAACATTCACTTCGCCTTCACAGCTGGAGCTGGAGTGTTTTCCATGGTTCCCAGCAGCCCGGGACTTCCGGTGTTTTCCTGGTAACTTCCGGTGCTTTCCTAGTTGATTAACTGCTGCTCTTCCCCTTCTAGGTGCCAGTCCCGAATCGTCAAGACTTTGCCAGCTCCTCAGAAGCCAGACTGCCGGCCCTACTGGGAGAAGGATGACGCTTCCATGCCTCTGCCCTTTGACCTCACAGAAGTGGTTTCAGAGATTAGAAGCCAGCTTCTGGAAGCAAGACCCTAGAGGAAGAAGCACAAGCCTTAGGTTGAAAAGGAAAAGATTTCCTTGGTTCTCCTCCCCAAACCTTGGACAAGGGTAGTATTAGATGCCTCTCAACCCGTAGGTTATAGGACCTGGGTTCCAGTTAAAAACAGCTAGAAAATAAAGCCAACAAATACTGAAATGTTGAAAAATCACTCAGTGTTTTAGTCTGATTTGGTGTTAAACTAGAACATGCACACACACACACACACACACACACACACACACGTGTACACACACTCGCATACATGCACACATATATACACACACATGCACACACACACACAAATATTCCCAGCTCATTTTCCCCCCTTAGGAGTCCTTTTGTCCCCAAGGCAGAAACAGGGATGAACTAAGCCCGTGACAAGCCTCACCTCCTTTCCTCTATGGCTGTCCACCTCAGACACAGGGAGTAGACCCAGGCATGGGACCACAGAACTGGAGACATTTATCAGCTTCTCACCTTGGCTTCTGAGGGTTGGGCCACCATTACTAACTCACCGTGGCTACACAGACCTATGTTCAGCTGTGTTGTAGTTAAAGATCCATTCTTCAGTTGCCCTGGCCACATGCCAAGTGCCTGGCAGGGGGCTGCTGGTGGCTGTGGCTTTAACAGCACAGGGGGATGTTTCCATGTTTGAGTTTACAAGCAGGCATCCCCTCTTACATTTTGGTAGCCGCTACTACTGCCATTACCATGGAGGAAAGAAATAAGAAGCAATCACTGAACAGAAACCTTTTCCCTCCTCAGAGAGAAAGCTCAGTGAGGGCCCGACCATGAGCCCTGTGCACCACACACAGGAAGAGGGAAGGACAGCAAAGGAAGCAGCCACATCCTGTCTTTGCGGGGCTTCCCTGATCTGGTGACAGAGGCCGGCCCTACAGGCACTAACTATTTTATGGAGTTATCGTTTTAGAATTCCCCCATTCATAGGTACTGGCAGGTGGCATGGGAACTTAAAGGACCCAGCTCCCCATCCCAGTGAAGCCAGAGCATCAGAGACTATGGGGAGATGTTAAGCCTGAATTCTAATTTCAAAGTGCCAGGATTAAGTTCCCTACTCTGTGACCTTCCCGTGTCCTGTGTTTCAGTTTCCTCGTCTATACAGATGGAGGTGTTAAAAGTGTCAACTCCTAACATGAAGATTAAGTGGCATGACCGAGCTAGAGACCTAGCATTCCACTAAACATCCAAAGCGTATTAGTGTTGTTGTGTGAGCTCAACTGAAGTAGTATTGTCCCCCCACCCCTGCAGTCCTTTGCTGTCTGTGTCCTGTGGCCCACATCTCCCTCTGCTGGCCTGGGGCCTTTTGGTGGCCCCAGAAATGTTGACAACAGTTACCCCTTTCCTCAACCCATGATTTTCTTGTGTTGATCGGGACCTTCTGCATAGGGAAGGGCACACAAACAGCAGTGCTTTTGCTGCAGCCAGGATTCCATTTAATGTGCCTTCCCACCAAGAGTTCCCACAGGAGCTGCATTTCACAAGCAGCTAGGATTTCCTGGTGCAGGGACCCAAGTCTCTTAGGCCATGATCTGTCTACTTTTTGTCGCTGACTGCAACTTCCTCTTTAGTGGAGACATGAGGTACATCCTCACAGGGTACTGACACAGACAAAGTGAAATGGCCTAAATAAGGTGTAGGTGGCTTCAGATGTCCCAGGCTGGCCCACCACCACCATGCCCAGCCATCTGGCTCTGTGGTGCAGACGGCCCCATGATATTTCTTCTATGTTCTATTCCATTAGGTACCAAAATTAAAAACTGGGAGATTTCACATAAAATAAATACTTCTGCATTCTCTTTAGAAGTCAGGACACCTACGAGCCCCTGGGTCTCTATACTCGCATGGCAGTGTGTGCAACCTCTGTGCTCTGCTTCAACCTGCTACTCCTTGCCATCATTTTGTGAACATGCTCCCCCAGCAGAGCTTCCTAAACCTGCTTGCTCACACCCTTTAGTAGAAAGCAGTAGTGTCGAGTGCTCAGTACGTGTTCCTCCTGTTGAACTGTGTTCATGGTCTGCTTGTAACTGCTGTGCTGTGTGCATCTATTCATACACAATAAAGAATTAAAGGATGAGAAACCAAAGAGCGTTCGCTTTTCTCCTTGCACTCCAGGTGGGGAGGCTTTGCTGGGTGACTGGAAGTGGTTCCCATCCTCAGTTGCTCCTACCAGCCTTTCCTGGCTGACAGGTTACAGCGCACTGGAGAAAAGTGGTCTAAAAGATGCATTACATTCAGGGGCTTTGGGTCTTCCTTTTTCCAGACTCCAGCAATGTGGGGAGCCCTAGGTCAGACCCTATCACCAATCTCTGTCTTCCAAGGGCTCTAAGGCTCACTCTCTTAAGGATTTATACTGGCATGGGGAGACAGACAAGAAACCAACACTCTGACAAGGTCATTCTAGATGCTTGTGCTTGGTGAGCTGTAGAGGGGAACTAGTGAGCAGTAACAGAAGAGAAGGGTAGATTATCCTGGGGCAGTAGGGAAGACCTTTCCAGAAGAGGTGATAGCAGGCACAAAGACTTGGAAAGCCTTGGGGGCCCTTGGAAAGGTGGCTTCAAGTCAGGAAAAAGGCTTTTGTGTCCCACGCAGAGAGAGCCAGGAGAGTCCTGCTATCTCCACTAGAGCAGAGACAGAAGCAGTGTTCCCTGGGAAATATGGAGGGTTTTACACCCAGCGGGCGGGGGCAACCTGATGAGAAATCTTAGGCTTCTAACCATCCCTTAGTGCCTGGAGCTTAAGGGTCATGGAGACAAGCACAATCAGTTCCAGAGTGCATCTTGGAAGTCAGGAATTCCATGGTGGGAAAGATACTAGCAGCCACCTCCAGTGTGCAGAGCAGCACCCACAATAGCCCATCAGTTCCTGTTCTTACCAGCAGCCTCCTGCCTGACAGTGTTTTCTAGACAAGAGCAGGGTCATGGCATGGCTTGTGACACAATTTTAGTAATAAGCTCCCAAATCCATCACTAAGTGAGTGGAGGGGTGCCAGAAAGGAGATTGCATGAGCCCTGCCTAATGCTAGGGTGCAGGCTTTGTATTCGTTTCCAGGGAAGGTATTTTCCAATGCAACTTTTCCTTTTTTTTTGCCTGCTCTAGTTAAGGCTGATTTTACCACTGGGCAAATTGCATACATTTGGATTCATGCCACGCTAAATACTGTTTATTCTGGGGATCTGTCAGAGGCGAGTGCAGGGAAGACAAGGGGATTCTGATTTGAAAAGGCAATTCTCATCCAAACAGGTTCAGATGGAGCGGAGCGGCATGGATTAAAAGGCGCTGAAGTGGTAATGCCGTTTATCCAGTTTGCCTTTGTTACTCTGTGATTAAATGGTATTTTTAATTAAGTTTCATTGGGAGCCATAGGTATCGAGGTAGTGAAATCAATTTGACAACCATAAAGAGGGAGGAAGGCGCAGGCGGGTTGTAGTGACTGCCAGGGTTGTAGTGACTGCCACCGAGAACAGGAAGAAGCCACAGAGAGCCAGCAGCTCTGGGAGGACTGAGAGAACGCAGGCCTGCTATAATCACCTCTGAAAGGGGACAAGGGCACCCAGTGCTGCTGCTGTCTTTGGGGGGCTCTTGCTGCCCTGAGATACCCAAGTAGATTTGGATAGACTCCAGGAGAGGGGCTGAAGGGCCCGTGCCCATTCCTGTTGTGTGTCCTCCCAAGACCCTTTGTCACAGTCTAGCCCCAAACAGCTACATCCACAATCCTCTACTCTGACTTCGTTTTTTACCGTATGGTTCACTTTCCCCTTAGAACCTTGCCAGCACAGGTTCTTTCTGATAGCTAACTTCCTCCACTGGAAGCTGGTTTTCCTTTGCGCACATGCCTATCTATTCTGTTGACATCTGATTTCCCAGAACCTGAGTCGTGAGTGGCAGTAGAGCCTTCTGGGTCTGGCTAGTTGTGTATGTGTGACTCTAAGGCTACTTATCCCTTTCACACCTCTTTTCCTGTCTACAAAATGGAAGGTGTAGTAATTTGACTACTGCCTGAGCAGGTCATGAAGGATATGCAAGTTCATGTACATGTAAAATACTGTAGACAGTGCAGGTCCTCAGGAAGTGCCAGCTATTATGAACCTAGTTACCTAACATCAATTTCTTCCTTTATGACTCAAGCAAATGGCTTCCCTCTCTGAAATCCAGTCTTCATTGACCCAGTGGGGGCAACATGGAGATGTGGGCTAGCACTTGGTCATGCCCCTCACGTTGCAGTCAGGGTCGGTCAGTGAGTCCCATAATAACTCAGTAATCACTCAGTGCTGCTTGGTTACTATAATCAACAACACCCCAACCAATAGTCAATAGTCACCAAGGAAGAAAGCGCAGCTCGCTGCAGGCTGTTTAAGGAGAAGAGAATGCAACCAGCATGTTTGTATACCAGTTGCTTCACGGCTTCCTTTTTTTTTTCTTTCTCCAGCAGATGGCCTGGAACTTCTATGAGATGGTATGAAAAATGATTCCTTCATGCTGCCATTACTAGTGCAGGATTAGGTCACCCCTGGCAATTTTAGATTTGCTTAAAAACATTCCTGCCTTACCTTCTAATGGATGGCTTGTGTACAACAATTGTTTATTGACTTGGATGCCTAAGGACCAGGGTCAGCCCGCTTCAGGGGAGGGAAGCATTAATTAACTCTCACCATTAGACCCAGTGATTCTTTTCCAATGATGCAGTGCATGACTTTGTTGCATTTACTTTCCATCGGTCCTGAACGAATCGAGGTGAACCAGCTCCCCTGTACACATGTGTCGGGCTAAATGGATCACAGCAGATACAGATCTGTTTGCCTGTCTGCACTTGCCTTTAGACAAAATTCATCAATTTTACAGAAACTACTGACTAATCCGGCACCAGTACAAGCGAAGGGTTTGCAGCCTCGGTTTTCCCTTTGTTTTGAACCTGCGGAGATAGTAATATGAAGAAGGCCACTCTAGAAGAGCTGTTTTCTAAAACATACAGTGGTTCTGAACCAGGCATCTCTTGGTCGGTGACCACGTGACGTACACATATTGTGTCACATAAAGATCACCCATGGAGCTGGAGACGTAACTCAGTGGCAGAGCACTTGCCTAGCATGTGGGAACCTTGAGTCTCATTCACAGCTCTGCAAAAATGTAAAGGATGGAAAAAATAAAAGGCATCCTTCCCTTAACTGTGCCATACTGAAGAGATCTCTGGCTCTTCTAAACACAGGCACATCCATAAGCCAGAGGGAGCCTATTGCTTAAAACCACTGGCCCTGTGCTCTGTGTGATTCCTTCCCCTAGGAAGATATCATAAGCACCTAAGCCCACACAGATCCACGGAGACTGTTGCTAGGTGCCCAGGCACATTTCTCACTCTGACCATGTGGCTCTCTCTGGTGGCCTCACCAGCAGCAAGCCCACCTCTCCAAACAGCCCTGAGAGGTATGCTAAGGGCTACTTGTATTTTTTTTTTTATTCTCAGACTCTGTACACCCTATGAGAACACCAAAGCCGAGGACAAATTATCCTCGTGCCTCAAACACTGCAGGGAAGGTGGATATGCTTCTGTTTGCTTCTTGGCAAAATGGCTGTCCCCCACTGATAACCCCAGTTTTCCTTTCAGATTGAGGATGGAGGAGCAAGCAGCCCCCAAGCTCCACAAGGGATGAATGGGTTTCTCAGAGCAGCTGGTAACTCACCCATCATGGAAACGGGGTCCCTGATCCCCTCCTTCCGTCGTCTCCCCACCCTCCACTCCCTGAGCTCTCTGACAGTGAGAGTTGCATTTGATTCCAGTACCTAGAACTGGGAAGGGGCAAGCCAGGTGTATAGGGTTCCCACTGTCCTTCTCTGCTACTCCCAACCAGGGTCAGGCAAAGAGGCATCCCAAGGACTATGTGAACAATCAACCCGTTTACCATGGATGCTTAGTTTTCTTTTTACAAAATCAAAACAGAGTTTAGCAGGCAGTGTATTTCATACATGCCCCTTGATCAATGCAATGATCTGTCAGAAGCCATTAAAGCCCCCATTAGCTCAAATGCATTCAAAGCTAAACTATCGAATCATTTAAGGGCCGCAGTGATTGTTTTTAATATACTGTACATTGATTTCTCCCCATGAGCAACAACATAAGTTTGAAACTAACTGTGTATGACTCCAGCCCCATTTGCTGTCTCCAGCCCTCCGTGAGAAGCCTGCTTTCATTTGATCAGAAAGCACTGGGGATAGTTTTCAAAGCCATGTGGCTCCTGGTAGAGTTCCAGAGGTTAGCCTGGATGGAGTTCTTTTTTTTTTTTTTTTTTTTTTCCAGAATTTTCTCCCAGTTCTTTGTCCCTATGGAGTGAGCTGTATATGCAGAGGGAAGCAGTACCAGAAGCAGTACCCCTGCCAGGGGCCTCAAATGAAAGGCAAGAGAGGAAATCTTTCTGAAAGCATGAAGCCATGCAGAGGCCAGCATGGAAGTAAGTCTGACAGTGTACACAGACAGCAGAAGCCTGTGTCCAGGCAGCCTGGGACTTTTGTGGCTGTGTCTAGGACACCTTCAGCCAGCCAGCCTGTGGAGCTGAAGGGTCTTTGGGAGAGGGTGAAGAAGGACAGCTCTGTGGTTGCTGACAATTCCTTCTACTTCAATAAAGTAGATCCATCTAGTAGATATCTGAAACCCGAGAGACCTGAGACTGACTTTTCAAACAGCCAGCCTGCTTCCTGTCATTTGCCTTTTGATATGGGGCCTGAGAAGGGGGAGAGGCCAGCTTGCCAGAAAAAGAGCCTTACCCTATTTGCAGGGGTATGTACCACAGGCAGAAGTATTTAGGCATCATACCCATTTTACAGATGGGGCAAATGAAGCCCAGATAGGAGACACTGGGTTATTTAAGGTGAATGATGTAAATTGGGTTTCGTTTCTGGTGTTTAGTGGAATTGGAGGACAGTACTTTTGTATTTGTTCTATTGATGACAGTGATTCTTGGTCCTTTACTAGAATTGCTTTCTCCCCTCCTAATTCTGGCTTAGAAAGGAGCAGTTTTGTCAGCCTGGAAAACAATTTGTATGTCATTAATCGCTTTTTCCTTAGTCACAAATGCCCGCGGGTCTTGGGTAAGATTTCAGTTGCCTGAGTAATCCACTGAGATGTGTGTTCATGACTCAGGATATAAAATTCACACACACAAAAAAGAAGATGGATCATTTAGAATGACAGAGCTGAGCCTGATGATTCAGGCCTGCCATCCCTATTACTCAGCAGGTGTGGGAAGCTTACCTAGGCTATCAAGTGAGTTCAAGGCCAGCCTCAGAAACTCTGCAAGAGAGACCCTGTCTCAAAATACTGATTTTAAAAAAGAGATGTGGCTCATTGTAGAGAGCTTGTTCAGCATGTAAAGAGCCCTAGACTTGACCCCCAAATGACCCACAAAATGATGGATGGCAGAGCAAGCAAAAGACATGAGTAAGATCTCCAGAAGGAATCAGAAGAGCACAGCTCTCCATTAAATCCAGCTCAGGAGTGTGTTGATCAAATAAAATTTTATTAAGACACACCTGCCTTCTCACTACTGCAGCAGAGCTGAGTATGTGGGAATCACAGATCCCTGCATGTTCTGTACAAGTCTAGAACAGACAGCACTGACCAAAGACCAGCTCAGATGATTGTTGGGTCACTTGTGACCATGTGTGTTAAGCAATTAACATTATTCCCAGCTCGTAGGAACTGTTCGGTGCGTGCAAATTACGATGATGTATTCATTCACAGTAGCTGCACCAAAATGCCCACACCAAGAAATGGGGGGTGGGGTGTAATGAAGAGCTGTCAAGGAGCAGAGCGGAGAGAAGGCTGAGTCTCAATTAAAGTGAACAGCTAGGAAGAGAGACACCAGCAGAGGTCATGCCAAGAGGGCACCCGCTTTCTGCACCACACAGCTTTTCTCCACCAAAGTGGGGGGAGAGGCTCCTGCAGACAGGGAGCTGAGCCTGGCCTTCCCAGTCCCCTACTTCTCTGCTTGAGTCATTATAAGGCTTCTCTGGGAGAGGTGGTTACCTCATTCTGGAATGTTCTAGAGTGCATGTACCAGCGCTCTGTGGCATCCAGGGCTCATTGTGTGTTAGTATAAAGGTTAGTAACACATCGCTGCTACTTTTTCTGTTGTTCTGGAGGAGGCTTCTGTTAGGTGTTTCTCTGCTGTGTTTTGTACTTTTGAGACCGGAGCTTGTTATGTAGCCCAGGCTGGCTTTGAACTCAGAATCCTCCTGCCTGGGCCTCCTTGGCACACTACATGCGATGTACATCTGCTTCTAACTCTGGGCTAGCTTGTTACTCAGAAGCCCCCAGCAATTGTTTCTTCTACTTCCTCCTTCACCTCGTCCCCTCCTCCTCCTCCACCTCGTCCCCTCCTCCTCTTCCTCCTCCTCTTCCTCCTCCTCCACCTCGTCCCCTCCTCCTCTTCCTTGTTCTTTTACTGTCTGAGATTATAATATAGTTAAACCATTCTCCTGACCCTCTCTTTTCCTCCTCCCAAACCCTCCCATATGCCCCCCCCTTTCTCATTTCTCTTTCCAATGCTTGGCCTCTTTTTTTCTATTAATTGTTGTTCTATGCATATATGTATGCATATCTGCATATGCATGGATATACATATGTATTCATAAATATAGAAGAAGAGTATACACTACATATGCATGGATATACATATGTATTCATAAATATAGAAGAAGAGTATACACTACATATGCATGGATATACATATGTATTCATAAGTATATAAGAACAGTATACACATAGAGTCTCACTAACGTAACTGCCTAAACATGAACTGAACAACAGATAATAATGCACACATTAAAATGGATGTGGGAAAGCCCAGGAAGCCTCAGCCCTACACAAAGAAGTGACCGAGGCATACTGGGGGTGGAAATAGTCTTCCCTGGGGAAGCACAGCACTGTGTTATCTAAAACCAAGTGGCCAGGCCTGAGGGCCCCCAGTTTGTAGAAATTCCAAACTGCTCACTTGGACTGAGCACTGGAAAATGGGCCTCGCCCTCTGCTGCCCTGTTCTTGACATCATGGTGCCCTTTGTGCTGCTCATCAGTCTCCACAGTCTCCAGACTTTCCAAGGTTGCCCCATCTGCCTTCTATAACGCCTCTCTTTCCACGGTGGCTTTTGAGTCTCAGGAGTCACCAGTTGATCACTTCCATTGCTGTCAAAGTGTTTCTGAATACATGGGATCTCCATATTAAATCATCAAATACTAGAGGGCAAGCTTACAAAGCTGAATGTTTGCTTCTGTTTGGTCCCATCCCACACTAAGGCCTTATCCCACAACCCCAAAGCCACTCAGTAGAATTAACATTTCCTTTGGATCTATATCTGATAGGTAAGAAGTACACAGTAAATACTTGTCAGCTTATTAGTTTGATACCAAACTAACCTGGCCACTCTCTGCTTTCAAAAGCCCCTGAGCCCTGCCTTCCCCTTGAGTTTCTGCCTGTGGCCCACAGGCTGTTGAAATCACCCCCATTCTTTTGTCCACCCCTGCAGCACACCCCTCATCTTTGGCTCCCACAGCACCTGCTATGTCCCAGATCACACATTGCTCCCTGGCTCTGACATAGGCCCAGGTAAGGTGGCCATGATCATGGCAGACTCCTGGCAGGATTAAGAAAATATAGCTGAGTGCTGATGAGGCTGGGTCGGATGTGGTCAGCATCATTACAGTTGCCTAAGAAGGTACCAAGAGGAAAGCCCTGGTGAGTCAGGGCATAGCGTCTATAAAGGTCTTGGTTGGATCTAGAATTAAAGGGGCCAAAGACGGACCCAGGAAGGAACACGCAAAGCCCTGCTGTAAGATAGAGGCTCAGCCATGTGACATGGTGGTGTTCAGTATCTGGACCTAGACCCAGCAAACCTCCAGAGTTAAAACCACCAAAGATAAACTGCTTTAAAGGAGTGGGAAAGTTGTTTTGCTGCTGGAGATGCTGGGCTCATATCACCGAGACTGATTTCAGACCCCACTGGCCTGAGTCACCAGGCCACTAGGACAGTGGGTGTGGAGGTTGGCCTGTATCCCCTATGGGGCCACCCTGGGAATATTTAAATGGAGAACTAGGTTGTTTGTGCTAGGCACACACACACACACACACACACACACACACAGAGAGAGAGAGAGAGAGAGAGAGAGAGAGAGAGAGAGAGAGAGAAAGAGAGAGAGAGAGAGAGAGAGGAACAGCACAAGGATGTCATTCCCAGAGATCTTGGGGAACATGGAGTGGAGCTTAGGGACATGATGGAGGGCACAGATCCACAGTGCCACAGGTAGTGAGCCTCATCACCATGAGTGCAAAGCCACTGGGCACTTGTACGCTACTATGGAGACAGGCACACTGGCGGAGGGCAGATCCATAGTACCATGTGTCTTTTAAACACAAAGAGGCACAGCATCGTCTGCTTCGCACCATCTGCTCTGCGCTCAGTGAGAAACTACCCAGACATCTGCCAAAGAGCATCAGCAAGGAGCTGCTAAGCAGGAGCAGAGCATCACATGCATTAGCCATTAGCACAGATCCACACTATATTGAGAGATGGCTCCATAGTTAAGAGCACCGGCTGCTCTTCTAGAGGACCTGGGTTCAATTCCCAGCATCCAGACAGTCGCCCTCAACTATCTCTAACTTTAATTCTAGGGTATCAAATACCCTCTTCTGGCCTTGGTAGGCACCAGACACATGTGAGGTGCTCAGATATACATGCAGGCAAAACACCCATTCACATAAAATAAAAGTTAAAGATAAATAGACTGAGCTGTCACCACACACCTACCATGGTAGCTACTTTAGCCACAGTGATGATGATGCATCTGGTGGGGTGCAAACATAGAGCGGGGGCTTCTGTGTTTCTGATGCAAAGCCAATGGCACAGCTGCTCTCACAAGTAGGTAGACTATTTTTTTATTATTTTATTTATTTGCAGTGCTTGGGATCATACTCAGCCTTATGCACACTAGGCAGGCACTCACCCTCAGCTGCATCCTTAGCCCTATAACTTCCCATAAAACTCAGCACAGCATCCCTGACAACACCCTGCTGTGTAGTGGTGAGATTTTTGACATGTGGGGTGCAGCACACCCACACTCCAGGACCCTGCTATAAGCTCATAGACTGTGGGCAAGTTGGCCAGTCTCTCAGCACCTCTGTTTCCCTTCTCCAAAGTGGGACTGTTTGTAGCCCAACCACATGAAGTTGCTTGAAGGGAAAACGCACAAAAGTCAGCGAGATCCATGTAGATCCCCAGGAGTATTGACTTACTGTGAACAGTAACCTGTTCTGTTGTTCTGTTTTGGTTTTGGTGCTGGGTGGCAGGATAGTTTAGTGGGGAGAACAGCTTCTGTCTGTGTGTTATTGCATAATAGGAGATCATTTTGGGTCCCAGATAAAAAGTAAAGGTATATCTCAAAAGTCCATGTCTGGCCTGGAGGAAGGACTGCATCTACAAGGGCCATTCAAGGGCATAGCAGGCATGTGATGGGAGGCTGGTGCACTGGAATGCATGTATGTGTACCATGTGTGTGCTTGTTAGATCCTGTAGAACTGGGGTTACCAGTGGTGATATATTGCATATTTAATAAAATTAGTCTGGAGTACAGAGTCAGTTGGGGAACAGAGTCACCAACAGTCAAGAAGGTCAGAGTGGCGACCATGTCTTTTATCCCATCACTCAGATGTTTTTGGGTCATGTCTTGTGGCTTCTTGAGGGACTGTTTTCAGGTCTAATCTCTGATAGCAGGGCCCCTCTTAGGACAGCTGTGCCCAGCCACTTTAATTGGTTCTGTTTTATTTTTCCCATCTTTGGAATGCAGTGGATAATGACATACCTTAAAATCAAAGGACTCTCAGCCAGCAATGGTGGCACCCGCCTTTAATCCCAGCACTCAGGAAATAGATACAGGCAGATCTCTGTGAGTTCAAGGACAACCAGGGCTGTTACACAGGGAAACCCTGTTGCATGAATTCTGGTTATAATAAAGGAAACTCAGAGCCAGATCTCAGAGAAAAGCTGAGATATCAAAGAGAGGAAACACCACAGTCAGATCTTACCCAGCTGTCTTCCAGCTTCCTCAGCCTCACTCCTCGTGGCTTCTACTGCCTGCTCTGTCTTTCTACACCTGCCTTAAATACCCTCTTCGCCAGTTGTTTCACATCCAGGTTAATATTAAAGGCGTGGGCTACAACTATTTGGTAATTAGGCCTTGAACTCATTGAAAGACAGAAAGATCTCTGCCTCTGGAATTATGGGATTAAATACCTGGCACCACCACTGCCTGCCTGGGAGCCTGGAACTCCCTCTGTAAACCAAGCTGGCCTCAAACTTGGATCTGCTGGGATTAAAGGCGTAGGTCACCACTCCTGGTCTTTCCCTGTGCTGGGATTAAAGGTGTGAGTTACCACTCTGATCCTCCTGAATTAACTGTGGGTGGATCTCTTCTCTGACATTTCAGACTGGTTTTTATTAAGTATGTAACATATCACCAAAAAAAAAAAAAAAAAACTCTGTCTCAAAAAACAAACAACAAAAAGCCAGATACCCCCCCAAAAAAAAAAAAAATTAAAAGGAATCTCTTAGTTGATGAAATGCAGCTTCTCAAGTTTCCAAGGAATCTTTTTTTTTTTTTTTTTTTAAAGAGTGTCAGGCCTGAGTTTCTGCTGGACTGTTGGCAAAGATGTTAAGTGTGCTGTAATCGATGTGTTGTCCTGCCTTGTGTTGTCACCCCCCCCCCCACACACACACACACTCCCTTAGTTGAGTCATCAGGGTGAGGCCTGGGATGGTGGGGGTGTTGTTTCATTACAATTGCTTAATTGCTTAATTGCTATTGTTCTGTTTAGACTCTCCTGGTTTCTGCTTTTCAGATGCTTGCTGCGGGAGTTCTCTTCTTTTGAGAAGGCTAAAAATAATAACAGCAAAGTGTCTTTGAAAGCCACTCTGAAAATGAATGTGGGCTAACTTTGGGGCTTACTAACTGCCACTGGCGGTTTGCATTTAAGCAAGCATGACTTTGATTTAAGAATCTGACTCAATGGGTAATCTATCCACAGCAGGAGGTGATGTATATATACTGTTTCCACCAGACACACCAAGTTCTCCTGTGATGTGTTTATTTCTGAGTGCTTATGTACTTAATAAATAATGCGTTTCAGTGGGTATTATTTTCATTTTGGTGTTTAATACCTCCACAGTCTGTCTCAGATTCAGGGTTGAATGGCACCTCGTAAATTATCAGCTGATATTAGCTGATCCCTCTTTGCATCTTAATTATTGGGTTGAAAAGAAAAAGCAGACTTTTTTTTTTTATAAGCATTCATATTTTCTGTTTACAAGGCTTTTACTGACGTCTAATAAATTTAATTACCTCTAATTAGAAGAAGAAATGAAGTTCTATTTAGCAAATTCATAGCTTTGAAACACATCTTGTAGCTTTACGAGGACCACAAGCTCCAGGAAGGTGAAAGCTATTTAGGGTCTGCTGCTGGGTCCAGCTAGCTGTAAAACTGGTCAATTATTTTTCTTCTCATTTATTGCTCAGCCTCCAGGGTAAACTGCAGGCTACGTAAGGAAGCCACCTCTCAGGAACTTTAAGCTTCCCGTGCATATCCCACAGGGCTGGAGCATCATCCTGTAGTAAAGGGACAATTTTCAAACGTAATTTTCAGTTTGACAATTGGCTGTGTCTTGACCCATTTCCTTTCAAGAGAACTGGTCCTTGTGTGTTCTTCAACCTGTTCTGTTTTCTTCCTGCTATAGGCTTACTGTTCCTCAGCAGCTAGGGGAGCCAGGCTGGGAGAGGCACGTGCCAAGATTATTGACTCATAACGTGACCAGGTTGTACTAGAAACCAGTGTGTGCCCTGCTGCTTCCCACAGGGCACCCAAGCAGGGGTGGTCCACTGGCTTCCAGAGACTGGGGCTTCCAGTAAGAAGCCTGTAAATGTTGAAAGATTTGTTTTATAGGGCATCAGATAATTCATTTGGATTTATTTGGGGTCTAATATCTTACGCCTCTCTCTCTCTCATTTATGAGGGAGACTATATATATATGGTATATATATATATGGTATATATGGTATATATATGGTATATATATGGTATATATGGTATATATATGGTATATATATGGTATATATATGGTATATATATGGTATATATATATATAGTCTTTTCTATACAGGAAAATGCCAGGGAAGGTTCCTTTTTCAAAACTGAAAAATAGCCAGGCAAGGTGGTACATGCTTATGATCCTAGAACTGAAGGCAAGATCACAAATTCTATCCAGCCTAAACGACATAGACCGTTCCAGGCCAGCCTGAGTTACAGAATGATACTCTGTGGTGTGGAGATCTCTCTGAGTGGTTACACATTCTGAATGTCATGAGAGGCTGTGGGGGGATGGTCATCTCTTCAGTGGGCCTCAGGCTAGAGCCTCTCCCACAGTCAGCCAGTGACTGTCACTTAGTATTGTTGAGGTTACCTTAGCTCAACACAGTCATCACCTCACTCTCATCCCCACAGCCGCTGTCTCCATGTCCTCAGGCTCCTGCCTCTCTTTGACTTGCCAGTACTCTCTCAGTGCTCTAGATATGGCTTCCACAAGGACATCAACAGCCCACTGCCTCCCATCTTGGTCCTTCTAGGCTGTTAGTCATAGCAATGACCCAAACTGGCTTCTCAGCCAACTGTCAACCCCAAAGCTGTCTCTCACCTCAATCTGTCTCTGTGTCAACATCCCAAACTCTTGGCTCTGGTCAAGAAGTACTTCAATTCTCCCAAATAAACCAGCTGCTTGCATCTACCCTGAGTCCTCTGCCCTGGCAGTGAGAGAAGGGCTGGGCTTATAGGCCACAGAGAAGATGACCAGGCCCCTTACTGTGTATCATCTACACTGGAAACAAGAGAGTCTTGCTAAGCAAGACAGTCTTCAAGCATATTTTATGGCCATTTCAATTTTTACTTTTGTGAATTGCCTGTTCATATACTTTGTCATTTTGCATATTTGCAGTCATTCTTTTGCTAAATACTGTCTTCTTATGCTATTTGCATTATTTTTATCATATATATATCTTTTATCACATGCAAGCGTGTGATTTTTCAGTGTCAGATTTCTTTATATTTCTACTACTGCTTCTCATTTCTACCTTAAAAGCTCTCCACAAAAATAGTTTTTGAGTGTAGGAAAAAAAACCCTTGTTTCCTTATGATTTTTTTTGTTTTATGTTTTTATCTTCAACTCTCTAATTCATCAGACATTTTTGTGAATGAGAAAACAGTCTGATACCACGAATCCTGTTGCTCAAACACCAAAGGCAAACTAAGTCTCTAAAATCCCCTTGAGAATCAATTTTTTATAAACCAATTTTGTTTTTTTTTAATTTTGTTTACTTTTTGTACTTATGTGCACTGGTGTTTTGCCTGCATGTATGTCTGTGTGAGACTGTTGGGTCCCCTGAGCTAGAGTTACAGACATTTGTAAGGTGCCATGTGAAGGCTGGGAGATGAACCGGGGTTGTCTGGAAGAGGAGCCAGGGTTCTCAACAGCTGAACCAACTCTTTGGCCCCAAGAATCCATCTTTTTAAAACGCGAAGCCCAATTTTTATTGGAGTAGTTGGTTTGCACTAGCGCCCCCATTTTCTCAGTAAGCATGGGTGAGCATTTGAGGAGAACAGCACACTAATGAGAACGATGTCTGTGGCTAGGCAGCCCATGTGCGGAGGGGGCGGAGTCTTCCAGAGTGGGAGGAGTCTCACTCTACACCGCACTCTAGCACTTCTGCACCTGTAGCTACTTACAACAGTTCTGCACTGTCAGGGGCTTCTGTCTGTCCTGTTTGCTGTTCTGCCATCTAAAACAGGATGTGGCACCCAGGAATCATTCATTATGTGCTTGCTGGATGGATGTTCAGGAGGGTTCTTAGAACAGATGAAGTTCCTGGGGGAAACAGTGGAATGGGTTGAGAGAAGGAAACACAGCCATGAGGGAATAAATGGGAGGGCAACTTCATGTATGTATGTATGTATGTATATATGTATGTATGTGTGTGTATGTATGTATGTATGTATGTATGTATGTATATACACATATATGTATTTACAAACCCACCCACATATATATGTATACACACACACATATATAATGAGGCTGCTAGACACACTGGCAAGTCACAGCAACCATAGTCCTTGGGAGCTGTAAAGATGCTGTCCTAAGTCTCATTTGCTTAAGATGCCAGAGACAAAGTGTAGGGAGATTAGGTTGTTCCATTGTAAATAATTGTCCCTGCCTATGAGTTTAATAAAAAGCACTGATTGGCCAAAGGCTGACAGGAAGTGTGGGAGGGGCTACCAGACTAGGAAGACTCTAGGAACAGGAAGAACAGAGCAGAATGCCAGAGAGAAGCCAGAAGAAGCAGAGGACAACTAGGCTACTCTGAGAAAAGGTGCCGAGCCGCATGGCTGAACAGGATAGAAATCATGGGTTAGATTAAGGGTAAAGAGTTAGCAAGTGATATGCCTGGGCCTTAGGCCAATCAGCCTAAAACTATTGTAAGCATCTGTGTGTCTCTGCGAGTCTGTGGATCTGTGGGCCTAAACCTTGAGGCTAGGCCCGAAAGTCCGGGACAGAAACCTCATAGTACAAATGGCAGCCCAACATGGGTAAAATATACCCACATAAAGCCATAGAAAGCTTAAAAAATGGTCTAGAGCCCAAAGCAGCTTCTAAGTTGTGTCTCTCACGTGAGCCATGGTACAGAGATGCCCTGGTGAGGCACGTGGGCTTAGACTACAATGGCGGGCTTTTGGAGTGCAGCTTAAGATGTAAAATGGCCCAAAAGTCCAGGCCAAAAACCTCTTACTACAACAAAGCTGCTAGAGAGGGTTTCTTCTTTCAGTGGGGCAAGCAAGGGACTTGCTGGTTTCAGGATATTCACCTGTCCAGGGTTTCCGGGGATCCCTAGAATTTGCTTGTCTCAGCCATCGTGGGTGGTAGGTGAGTGTTTCTTAGGGGACAAAAAGTGACAAGGGGCTGCAGGTATCAAAGTTGGTTTTCACCAGGACTTAACAGCTCTTCGCCTTCTGAGCACAAGGTAGGTGTGTGTTGTGAGCTGAGCCAAAGATTCTTAAGCATAAATGTTGAGTGTCTTATCCAGACCAAAGTGTGAGACCACAGGAACTGTGTTCCCTCTGTCAAAATGCTGTTTTTCCACAGGAGTTCCTGAAGGATTCGGATGAGCCCTGCAAGCACAATGTGATAAACATGGAGCCTAAATCAGAAATTCTGGGGATGCTCGTTATGCAGCACAGCCTAGCCCATCCCAACGAACATGCACGCTGTTCTAACATGAGCCCTGGCTATAACTGGATTCCTAGAGCAAAAAGAAAGGAAGCCAGATTTTCAATTACAAAATATTGTATTTCCTTTAAAATTTCTATATTTATCTATGTTCATTTAAGGGGTGAGAAGGACGTGCCAAAGCACAGGTATAAGTGTCAGAGGACTTGTGGAAGTCTCTTCCCCTCTTCCACAGTGTGGGTTCCAGGGCACGGACTTGGTCCCCAAGTTTGGTGGCAAGCACCTTTGCCTGCTGATCCTGGGGTCCCTCTTCTTTCTTTTTTCTTATTATTTATTTATTTATTTTTAAGAGTATACAGATTCAGTGGAATTAAATGCATCCACAAAAGCTATGCAACCATTCCTTTACCACCATATATCTCCAGAACTTTCTATGTCTTTAGGCAGAAACTTTGTACTCAAAAGGCAATGACTTCCTTGCTGCTGCCCCCACCCAGCCCCTGGAGACCATGGATGGCTCTGCCCTTTGTTTCTAAGAGTCTGAAGTGACTTACTTGGTATTTATGCCTTTGCATTTGACACAGTTCAGTTAGCATCATGGCTTCAGGAATTGCCCAAGTAGCATGCATCAGGTGACATTCCTTTTAAAGGCTGGATAGTATTCCATGGTGTGTATGTGTTATATTTGTTCATTATGTTATCTGTTGATGAACACTTGCTAACTTCTTAGCTACCATAAACAATCTCACTCTAAAGCACATGTGTGTGCAAACACTGGAGTATCTGTTTCCAATTCTTTTGTGTTTATAGTCAGACTAAGGTCACATGGTGATCCTGTGTTTGCTGGGGTTCGGCAGAATGTTCTTCCCACTGAGGCACACAGGGGTTGACATGTCTGCACCCACCCAGCATTTGGTTATCAGCTGCTTTAAATACCACCCATCCTTCTGCTCCCAGGGAAAACAGCATTTTGGTGCCAGTTTCTCCTCAGCTGCTTGGTTTGGTTTTTGGTTGGTTGGTTGGTTGGTTGGTTGGTTGGTTGGTTGGTTGGTTAGTTGGTTGGTCTTTGCCAAGTGCATATTAAAACATAGTTCACTGTCCACACAGTCTCCCACCATCCCCACTGGTTATCCACTTTCATTCTAATATAAAAGAGGCAGAGTTGTTAAATTGTGGAACAGAGGATTTGGCCTCTTCTTCCTCGGGTCCTTCATGTGTTACCTGACAAAAGTCTCTCCTTATGACCCCTCTTCCAGCCAAAGTACACGGGAGTTTTTTGCCATGTATACACAGGGAAGACTCCTCATAAAGGACTGTATCACCAATGACACTAGATCAGAATTCAGTACGGAAAGTGTTTGAGGGAAAGCACCCCAAAAACTGAGCACAGTGACATCTCACATAAGGGCACCCCACCCTCAGCCTCACCCCAAGTCATGGATGTCTGCCTATGACACTGCTGTTTGGTTGCTGTATTTGAAGTAGGCACCCCTGTTCAAATGGTATAATTACACAGCTCCTGGAGAACCCATGAAGCCTCAAGCCGTGTTAATGGAACTAGGCCTTCAGTGGGACTGGCCCTAGCATCCAACAACACACTTGGCACTGTGGGGATAAGGTGGGTGACATCTGCCATTTTCAGAAAAGGCATCCGACAGCACTGAGTGGCAACCAGGGGCATCACAGCTCTTCAGTAGTGCCACCTGGGGCATGGATGAGGGAGCAGCTGCTTTCTGTTCTCAGTGGGGGCCCAGGATGCTGTGGCTGGTGAGAAGAGGGTGACAGGATGGTGTAGTGTGTAGCTCTATAACTCTGCTCAACCTTCCTAGGAGGTGGCTGCATGGGTCTGAGGGATGCAGCAGTGTGACTGTCTTCCACAGCAGTGTTATATGTTGGCCCAGATATAAAAGACATCAGCCCCACCTATTCCAGCCCCTTGCTTCACCAACCCTGCTTCTTGCTTTGCTTCTAGTCACTTCCAGGGGTTGTTAGTCTGTTGTCATGGAGAAATACTTTTTCTTGTTTTGTTTTGATTTTTTTTGTTGTTGGTTTTTCAAGACAAGGTTTTCTGTGTAGCCCTGGCTGTCCTGGAACTTGCTTTGTAGAACAAGCTGACCTCCAACTCACAGAGATCCTCCTGCCTCTGCCTTCTGAGTGCTAGATCTAAGAACATGTACCACCACTGCCCATGTCTCCCAAGTGATGGGATTAAAGGTGTGGTCACCACTCCCTAACCTTCATGGTTTGGCTTGGATTCCGTCCTCTGATATTCCAGACAAATTTTATTAAATATACAACATATGACCACAGAGGACAATGGGCCTGATAGTGAATCTGATTCAGTTCTCCCAATACTACCCTGTATGTGGCACGGGGCACATAGGGAACTTTGATTCTCTCCATCCAGAAGCCATGGTCCTATGCCTGCCCCCCTTCCATTTTACTGCTACAGAAGCTAGATGATTTTGCTAGAAGCTAGATGATTTTGTCAGAGAGGAAGCTACCTCCTGGAGGCCTCTCTTTCCTTGTCCCCAGACCAAAGGCCTTATCATTGGCCCTTTATAGGGTCACCTTTTCTAAGTGTCAGATGACAGTGAAACAATTTTCTGTATAGATGATGAGCTTTGGCCCCCAGAGGCTAGCTATTGGCCAACCTTCCCACGTGTCTGATGTGTAGCTTGAGATTCTGGATGACTCCATTTCCTAGCGCATACACTGGGGGAGGAGGTACTTACTTCAGGATGAGTGCCAAGTGACACCTCCCAAAGAAGACTTTGTCCCAAAGGGCACCCATGGAGCTTCCAAGAGTCCAGAAATGCTGTACCCTAGGACCCTGTGGGCCCTTCCATTCTCAGTCTGCAGAATGGGCTGCTTCCCACATAGCTGCCTGGAGATGGGAACCAGGGACATTAGATTGCATGTAAGGACCATTCAGCAGGAAGTCCAAGACTTTTGAGAACAGAAACCTGGAATTCAGAACTGGAAGACTAAGAAAATGAACTTTCCAGTATCTCCACTTCTGGGGATGGAGGCCGAGATCCTCGAAAGCCGTCTCAGTGGCCCGAGGTCCTCCAAGAGAATCAAGTATAAATGGAGCTCCAAATTGTGAGTAATTCGTTTATGTCAACTATTAGATCGTGGGGAATGTCAGGGCCTGAGCTTTTGGGACAATCAGAATGGTTCTTGGCCCCTGAGTCTCTGTCTTACAGTGGCTGGAACTGCATGGTCCTTCCCGCCCTCCTCAATGGGACACATGCTCACTGGGAGGCCGGGCCCTCTGCTTTATTATACAGCCACGTCTCTGTCCTTCAGCCCACCAGCTTTACATGACACTTAGCTCTGGTCTATGCCAGGTCCTGCCTCCAGTTCTAACCTAACTTTCAGAACCTTCTTGGAATCTGCATGCACGGTTTGCCCTTCTCTCTAGTAACTCTTACCTTCTAGAAAAGCACAGATTCGGATTTGGATTTAGATTTGACTCAGGAGGAAGTCTGCTCCTTGGTAAGTTTCCCCCAACTTTGCCTTCCTGTTTGCTTGGGGGGATCATTTCTCCCCCACCAGCTTTTAGCCTACAGGCTGGGCATAGCTGAAATGGATTCCGTGGTTAAAGATGAAGTGACTCGAATGTTTTCCAAGCAGAGCCTTCTAGTCTAGCGTCCCGGAGTTTAGCTGGTGGCTGCACCATCCAGGAGGGGAGAGGGATGAGGGGGAATGGAGATAAAGGGTCTGATGAGCCCAGTGCTAAAATGAGCAGTCAGACTCCGAGCCACACCACCACATCCCCAAGATGGATCACAGGATTGAAAAGTGAGCAGAGAAACACTCTGCCTCCTCATCATTTATTAGGACCTAGAGAAAATGAATCGGATATGGAGCTCATGAAGGTCAGCACAGAGCTCCATTTCTTTTCAGCTGGGAGGTGGAAGGCCTGGAGAGGCTAACATCCTGTCCCCCAGCTGTTAACTGGTTGGGGAAAGTGGAGGGGGAGGATACACATTAGGGAATGAAGTTTTCTGTCTGACACCACCCGCCACCGAGGTGAAGGAGCTCTGACAACTGATGATTTCTCAAGGGCGTTTTGTTTGCAGATGGCTTTCAAGTGATGTAGGCAGGTCGTTAGCGGATCGATACTTTTCTCAGGAGTCCCTGAAACCCACATCTGCTTAACAGTTGGACCCAGCAGTTATAGCCCAAGAACAATTGTGCCCAGTGGCAGGGCCACCCTGCCCTGGTAGCTGCCATCTGATGGCCTACTAGGTGCCAGACACTGCATGACCATCCTGTGTGCTTATAGCTACTAGTTTATATCATATTCAGAGGGCTCAAATATCTGACTAGTGTCTTTAAATTGAACTGTCACATCCCCCCTCCCGAGAGGTTCTGCAATGGACTTCATTTTCCAAAGCCTGTTTCTTCATCTGTTAAACAAGATGGTGCTGGTAGTCTCTTCCTGATGCCATAGCAACCTTATTAACATGAATAAATGATCCTGTTTGGGTTTTGATAATGTTGTTTCCCTTGCAAGATACTGGCTGATGATGCTATTTCTGTTTAAATACATATGTGCTGAACTCCACCAGACTACTGTTATAAGAGGATTCTCAGCCCCACTGCTGCTTAGGCCCAAATAATCACACAGACACTTGTGTTAATTTTATGCATATCAGCCTATGGCTTAGGCATATTGCTAGCTAGCTCTTGCTCTTAAACTAACCCATGATTCTTATCCTGTTCAGCCACGCAGCTGGGTTGGGTACCTTTTCTCAGAGCAGCATAGTTGTCCTCTGCATCTGTGGGCTTCTCTGGCATCTCTGAAGCATCTCTGCTCTGTTCTTTCTGTTTCCAGAGTTTTCTTAGTCTGGTAGCCCTGCCCACACTTCCTGTTTGCCTTCAACCAATCAGCATTTTTATTAAACCAGTAGGCGGGACAATTATTTACAATGTAATAACATAATCTTACTACAGACTATTGACCGTGTTAGGATCACGCAGGTGTCTAGAGATTGGAGCAAGTTGCGTTGGCCCATACCCAACCACAATCACCACCAGCACCAACTACTCTGCAGCCTCCGGTAGGTGAGTCACTATGGTGTTTGAATCTGAAATGCTCATGTTCTAAGCTCTTATTTCCCAGATGGCAGGCTACCTGAAGAGATGATGGAGCCATTAGGAGACAGGGCCCAAGTCTCTAGGGACAGGATTTTAAAGGCTATTTTTCTGCCACAGCGAACTGATCAGATCTCCCACCATAATGGACTGAAATATCCAGGAACCAAACTAACCCTGCCCACCCTTAACTTGCTTTAGTCAGGTTACTAAAGTAACAATGTATTAGATACAAAGGCAACTACTTAACAACTCTGGGCCTTCAATTCTTATGTAAGAGGTGAAGGTGGTTAACAGCGCCTGCCTGCTGTGTGTCTGGGGGACTGATAAGGTCATACATGCAAGTATTCAGTGATTGCGGGCTCTCTTCTGTTTTTAAGTTAAGAGAGAGAGAAAGAGAATGTGCACATGTGTGATAGTGCCCTCAGAGGCCAGAAGAGAACGTCAGATCCCCTGGAGCTGGAGTTGAAAGTGGTTGTGAGCCATCCCAACAAGAGAGCTGGGAAACAAATTCTGGGCTTCTGCAACATCGATGTGTGCCCTTAACCACTGAGCTACCTCCCCATCCCCTTTAAATGATGACTTTTATTATTACCATCTTTTTATAAGCAGGGCGTGGCAATATGGCCAGAATTTCATAGACTAAGGTTGAGTTAAAGGGGCTGTGTAGTAGACAATGGGGAGAAGTTTCTGATATTATTGGACGTTAAACAGAGACAGAGGAAGAAAAAAAAGACACATTATCTGGAGGTGGAATAGAAGAGGTGTGCTGTAGACAGGAAGCACTAAAATGGGGTCAGCAGACCCAAGCTCCCCTCCAGGCTTAGCCACTAGCTACCTTCAGGACCTGGCCAGGCACAAACTCCTTGGGAATCAGTCTCTTCAACCATAAAATACGAAGGATGATTTGACTCCATTCGTGTATAAAGACAGTTTTCAAAAAAAACCCACAAATGTCTATCAAGCACTTTTGTGACAGGCCCTGGGGACACATGAAAGGAAAGCAAATGTCACTCATTTTGTGAGGAGAGCACAGAGAGGAAGCAACCTAATGGAGAGGCGGAGAGGATAATCATCCATGGTGGCCAGAGCGTGAGAGATAGACACACACACTACCAAATGCCACACAAGAGTTTATTCAGGAGAGTTGCTGAGAAAGGGAGGGAGGGAGGAGGGAGGGAGGGAGGGAGGGAGGGAGGGAGGGAGGGAGGGAGGGAGGGAGGGAGGGAGGGAGGGAGGGAGGGAGGGAGGGAGGAGTTTTACATGGCAGGAGGTTCATTTTAAGAGAGCGGGTGGGCACAGATTTGCATAGCCACGCCTTATGGGCGGGCCCTCCATATGCTGTTTGGTCTGGGTTTACCACGTGACTGCTATATGCCAGGAATCATTACAACAGTGAAGGTCTCTCTGAGGAAGCAGCCTTTGTACTGATTCTGGGGAAGGCCAGCTCTGTGGGAGAACATTCTAGGTATAACTCTGACATGAGATAGAGGAGGAGAATGAAGGCCTAGGTGGCAGGTAAACACACATGGCAGAGAGAAAAGGTATGTGAAGAGCTGGTCACCCAGGGCTAGTGTGCGGGGACAGTGTTTGGGTTTCTGGCGGAAACTGTGAGAAAGCTTAGAGGTAGTAGCGTAAACATGCAGTGTCTTCTTCTATGCTACTCAACAGTCTGTTGCTGTGGCAAAGGAGCTCACACAAATCACCCTGAAGGAGGGAGGCAGTCAGGCCTTGTTGCCTGACTCCACTGTTCCTGAACCTGAGAGGGAGCTACAGCTGCTCACCTCCTTGTGGGATAAGGTGGGAACAAGGCACAGCTTCCAAGGAACACCTGCAGTTCCACTCCCCTCCACTAGGCCCCACTCCCCAGAGTTCTCACCACCTCTCAGCGGTCCAGTCGATAAATTCCAATGGATTTATTCATTAACAGCTCCGAGCATCCATAATCCAGTTGTTTCTCCCAAAGCCACTCCTGTAGACAGCATAGCCCTGGGGACCCAGCTTTCAATAAGAATCTTTGGGAAACATCTATAAAGAGCCAACTAGAGCAGTCTGTTTTCGCAGTGGACACACGGTCCAGCTAGAGGTGAGGACTGCGGAGTACAGCCAGAAACCACAGCTACAGGGTACAGTTGTCAGCTGGAGACCACAGCGGGAACAGAGGTGCATGGGAATCAAGACACTGTCCATGGAGAAGGTCCAGAGCATGGAAGCATCAGTCAGAGAAGGCCACAGGGAGCCCTTCTCTGGGACTCAACTCTTCAGGCCTTAGGCTACTGGGGGTTAGACACCCAGAATCTGAGCAGCTTACAACAGCTTACTGCTCACTTCCACCAGCGCCAGCTATGGGTCACTGTGACTTGCCAGCCTCTCTCCCAAGAAACAAATGTAAAGCAGAAACCCAGCAGAATTCTAAGATACATAAAGTAGGACATCTTGCCACATGCCATTAGCTAAACAAAGTCATGTGGCCAAGGGGTAGGACTCTATGCATTGCCCACGGTGGTGGTGATGGGGCACACAGAATCGCCCCCATAAATAGTGCACACAGAACCCCCCCCCCAATAGTGAACCCAAAACTCTGCACGGAGGGGAGCCTAGCAGGCCATACCCAGCTAGTAGAGCCCAGGGTTGAGTGGGCAATGGGAGGCGCAGCTCACTGGCCTGGTGCTGTCCATAATTGCCCTTTCACCTTTTCCCAGCAGGACCTTAGATCAGATGCCGCATCAAGGCTGGGGACAGTGCCGTATCTCAGGCTTGCATTCCTGTGCCAATAGTTCAGATGTTCACAGGAGACAGGCCAGGTATTCCAGGTACAGAAGAACATCTGGATTAGCTTCCGGAGAGCAAGAGGCTGATCACCTGAGCCCATCCTCTCTGTCCGCTCCTTTTAGCCGAGTAAGGGTCCCCCGCCCCTTCTTTGTTCTGTCCCTTCTGCTCCAGGCTTGGGTCTCCAGGGCCTCGGGGAAGGTCAAGTGCTGGTTGCCTGCTTTGGTTTTCAGACATCAAAAAATGGTTCCCTGGGTGAACAATGGCCTGACCATCTGCGAGATGTTAACTGCATAATGGAATGTAACACGGAGGGCTTTTAAAAACACGAAGAGAGATTTTATTGTAACTAATCGTGATGGATGGCGAGTGTGGTCACACTTGGGTCGTAAATCTTTGTGCCAAGCCTGGGACTGAAAAAAGCCAACGAACTCCTCCGGAGTTGAGAGAGCCTTGTCCTCAGCATGGGAAAGGTCTTGGCACTTGATTTCCATTTGTGCCCTTCTTTGGTGAAGTCATTGGCTGCCCCTGCTTGAGTGATAGTCTGCCAGGGCAACATCCCCTCTCACCTCAGTTCCCAGGAGTGGGCTCCGATGCTGACTGAAGGGTAAGGGGCTAGACAGAGCCAAGAGCCCCCCCCCCTTCTATTTAATTAAAGAGAAAAACCAGTCACAGATCAGGGCAGGCTCTCAACAGCAAAGTTCACGGGTAATAGCTGCTCCGACTAGCCACGTTCATTGTTTTAGAACCATCAGAACCCTTGTGAAGTTGGCCAAGGCTCTTTGCTCATGAAGCTTGTTAATGAATCTGTTAAGGTTTTATGGCTATTGCTGAGGGAGCAGAAATGCTGGACAGAAGTTGGCACCTTCTGCTACTCCAAGACCCTGGGAACGACACCTAACCTCTGTGCTTTGGTTTTCTCCTTTATCTTCTGTTAAGTGGGTACGCTGGCAGCCAGTAAATGGATTTGTGTGATGTCATTTATATCTCAAAGCATTTGGTAGGAGGTTAGGATATACTATTTTTTACTCAATTGGAATTTGAAAAACAGTTCAAACAATATACCGGACATCAATATTTATTTGTTTTCCTGGAAAGACAGCAGTGAGAAAAAATTGGGAGGGAGCAGGAAAGTGCAAAAACTGTGAGGGTCTCACAAGGTGTGGGTGCTGCTTGGCTTCTGATCCCACTTACTACCTCCTACTTCAAAAGCAAAACCAATGAGAGCACCCGAACTCGGTCCTTAAGATATGTTGGTGCGATAGCCTGACTGGGTCCCTCTGGAACCCATGTGCTGAAACAGAGCACCACAAAGCCATCCCAACCTGACTTTGGGACATGACTAAATCAAGAAGATGGAGGCTTCTTGAATGGAATTAGCATGCTCCAGAGAATTGCCTGCCTTTTCTGTGCTGTGAGAACTAAGAAAAGAGACATTAAATCTGCCAGTGCCCGGGGCCTCCAGATCAGTAAGCAGTAAGCCTGTGGTTTATAAGTCCTGAATGTGGTGGTGTTGAGCCCCCAGAATGGTGGGGACTACAGAAAATGCACAATTTGGAAAGATATTTATGGAGAACTTTCATGTGGGTCTTTATCAACTGGTATTCCACTTTGTAGACTGTGTTGTCTTTGTAGATCTGTGTACAAATCCCCAACTCAGAACTTTACTGATATTAAGCAATTAAATTAAGCATCTTAAAGTCAAGAGCATCAGTGCTCCAAGGTCACAGAAAGCCCCATTGAGCAGGACAGATGTCGTAGGCTCTCCAGGTGCTTATCTGTTGTATCATCAGACAGAACCAGGCTGAAAGTCACATAGAACTGGGCTAAGCACTTTCGGGTCCCATGGCGCATACCTGCTGAACCCTGCTTTTCTAATATTGAGGCATTTTCCTGTTCGTCTTGGGGTTCCTCCATGTCCGAGGAGGGTGAGGCAGAACCACTCTGAAGCTACATTTACTTCCATTTCCTCAGTTTCCAGAAATGGTTCACAGTTTGGAGGCCAGTCATTGAAGTATTTTTAAGGTCTCTGATGTAACTTCAGATCATTTCTCACTGTTAGATTTTTTTTTTCTCCCAAAATTTTCCATAGAATTTTCCAAACTTAGAAGAGATAATTGGACTCTCGCCTCAATTTTAAAGCTATTCTCTGGAGCTGTTCGATGTTTTAAATAGCAATGATTTATTTTAATTTTCTGACACAGCATCTAGATATATAACCCGGGCTGGCTTTCACTCATGATTCTCCTGTCTCAGGCTTCCAGATGCTGGGGTTATAGGTCAATACCAACACGTCTGGACCTATCTTTTGTCCTATCAGAGAGTTTGATAGTATCCACCGAATACATGGCTTTTTATTTAGGATCTATTTACAGATGATATCACAACGTTTGATTCTCCTTCATTCCTTTGTTGTATGAGTTATGATGACTGCCTTGCTTTAAAAATAATTAGTATGATTTCTCACTTTTGTTCCGTTAGTTTTTCAGATGTGTCTTGGATTGTTTTTCTCTGCTACTATAAATCCGTATCTATCAAACCTTCCCATGTGGATAATGGAAAATGTCTTGAATTTGTCTCTTTACCTCATTGAATTGATTTTCTGCAGTATCCACCCTGCTGTTGATATGAGTTTTTAATTAATCAATGGTGTTTTCTCTCCACTCACTCTTTCCTTCTCTTAGGTTTTCTTTCTCACACTGCTCACTTGAGCTTCCCGATTCATTGGCCCCTTCGATGTTATTGAAAAAGCAAATCAGAAATTGCCTCCAGCTGCCACTTCTTGGAGAAAAGTCTATATGGTGAGAATGTTTTCTGTGGCCTCCAAATATCCTGCCCTCTGACCTACAGAGGCTCTTTACATGCCTGGGGCCCCATCTGCACATCTTTTAGCTCCACATGAATGGGGTCACTTTTAGGGGATCCTGTCAGTACCTCCCTTACTTCCTGGGTGACGGATCATGAATGGATCCTCTGGACCCTCCCAGTGCATACAAATCATACTGAGGAGCAGTGGTGTTCGCCTTACAAGAAAACACCTATCTCAGCATTGGGTTTTTATTGCCTTACAGGAAAAAAAAAAAAAAGTCATGTAGTGTTGTTCAGTCAGTACATAGACACTAAAACAGGTTTTGATGTTGAGGTTTTATTTTGTTTGTTTTTTTCTTTTTCAAAGTATACTTATAGAATCTGTAACTAGGCTCTTACAATGATCAACCAGCGATATCTGACTATAGGTAAAAGTGAGTCTATGGGTTCAGCTGCTTTTCATTGACCCCAAACAATCTAGAGGTCCAAAAATAAAGCAGATTGATTAATGCATGGTTATGCAGTCCTCAAAATATATGCAGGTGTATTAGATGGCAGGGTATTATTTTTGTTGTTGAAGAATCACAAAACCTTGCCTGATCTATTTAAAAAAAAAATAATAGAGGACTTGAGGGCTTGAAATATATCTCGTTGTAGAGTGCTTGCCTAGCATGCCCAAAGCACTGAGTTAAACCTCACAAAAAATTACACACACATACACACACTCAACATACAGCCATATGTAGGGGTGTGTGTGTGTGTGTGTGTGTGTGTGTGTGTGTGTAAAGTGTGTATAAGAGAGAAAAGATAAACAATAGCTTAGCAATGTCCCCATCCAGGAGGAGGTGATTATTGAGAGTTGAACATTTTTACCCACATTGATTTCCCAAACTTTCCTCTCTCTCTTCCTTCCCTCCCTCCCTCCCTCCCTTCCTTTTAAATGCATAGGCCATGTATTTACACTAAGGGCAAAGGTTTCATTTTTCTTTCCCATCAGCTCATTAGAGAAACCGGAACAATCATCTGCCCATAGCTATCTGCTGCTTTGCCAGCCCCCACCTCAAAGATCAAAGTGAGAAACAGCTGGCCATCCTTGGTCATATTATTAATGAGAAAATAAAAATAATGTCCATCACTGAAACTCCACTAGCCAGCGTGGAGAGGTGGCTCAGTAGTTAAGAGGACAGGGTTTGATTCTCAGCGTTTCAGTTCCAGGGGATCCAGTGTTCTCTAGGAACCAGACACCAGTGTAGTACACATGCAGTCAAAACTCACACAGAAAATAAATAATGCCTTAAAGAACAAAATAAACAATGCTACTACCTGGGAAGGTTCTGAAATAACTTCAGAGTTAGCAGAAAGACTCTAGGTTCATTTACATTTTAATTCTACTGAGGATTTGGGGGATTACCTTCCTAGACTTGTGGGATTCTGACACTGTAAAAGGGTCCAGGTCAGGTGGAGCTGAGCTGAGGTAGCCCAAGACACCTCTTTGAGCATTGTAATCCAGAAACTCAAGCTGGAAGCTTGAAATAAGATATGGTAGGAGTATTTATATTTATTTGTTTGTTTTGAAACAGTGTTTCTCTGTGTAAGAGTCCTGGTTGTCCTGGAACTCACTTTGTAGACCAGGCTGGCCTCAAAGATCCACCCTTCTCTGCCTAGCAAGTGCTGGGATTAAAGGTGTGCACCACCACTGCCTGGCTTTGTTTATTTGTTTGTTGGTTTGTTTTAGGAGTATTTACACTAGGGCAATTGGCATTAGCTTCAATGTAGTACTCTTTCCAGAGCTGATTTCTAAACATTTACCACCACACCATGACTTCCCAGTGAGCTGATCTGTAAAGACCTGGAATGGTGACAGTGAAGCCATCTTGTGCAAGGTGAAGCCGGAGCTGGTTTGGCAGAGAGGTCTCTGCCCACTCTGCTTCCAGCTGTCCCTCAGGAACTCTGATAAAAAACAGCACAGTTTAATCCTGGCCTGTGCTGAGCTGTGTGTTTCTTTCAGTTAGGAATGAGGCCCTCATTTCCAGAGCCTGAAGAAAAATGAACAAGCACCCACAAACATAATATTCTGTGAATTCTCACAGAGACTTCTAGTAATAAAGGTAATTAATCTACATGTGAAACTGAACATTTCTCAGATAATTGTTTTTTTAAGCTTAAATCCCTGTATTAAACAACACAATATTCTTACCATGTGTGCAATGATTTTGTTAATTAATTTGCTGCTAAAACAATATTTATTTTTCACCTTAAAATCAGCTGAATATCAATGCCCAATCAATACAATGTTGCTGGGAGGCATGCTTGCTTCGAATTTGCTTCACAAATCTGCTGCAGGTAATTTACACCCAGTCAATAAGACATGTTTCAAAAGCTACTTTTCCCTCCCAACAGGCAACCCTGGTCTAATTTACAATTGGATAAAAACTGGCAAACTATACACACCTGAGTTAAATGTAATTTGTAATAGGATTTTTTTTTTTTTTTTTAAATAGCAGCAGGAAAAGATTTGATTCTGTGTGCCCCCTATGCAAGCAATCCCAGGCTGTTTCTGGGAAGATGACTGGAAAACATAAATTGCTTTGTTTTTTCCTTTCAGGCATAATTTTTAGTTGTTCTTCTGGGGGGGGGGGCACATCAGGGACAGTGAACAAAATCATGCTGTCTTTGATACATGCCTGCACACTCCATGGGTGATAAATTGGGAAGACATTATTATTGTCTGGGCTCGTTTTTTTTAAGGCAAAAAAAAAAAAAAATGGTTTTTGATTCCAAGACAGAATTTTTCCCCCGTTTCTTCTCTTTTGGAGAATGCAGAGAGAAAGCGGGAGTTGTTGGCGTTTGGCTGAGTGAAAGACTCTTACAAATTAATCCCAGGGCTGGGAATCACAACAAAGGTTGAAATCTGTAATTAGTGATAGAAGGTGTAATTAACTTATTAAGAACTGAGTGCAGTGTGGCACTCTTCCTCGATGGGGAGGTACCATTATTAGAAGATTCTCCAGGAAACGGGTCTCTCGGCTCTCACCCCTCTATCTCATCCCCCTGGCTGCCAATTTGATTGGTTAAGTAGTTTGGACTGTGCAAGCCTCTTTTTCCTTTGGATTGATGTGTTTATTACTTTTTGTGACAGTGGCTCCCAAGGCAGATGTTCAATAAAGGGGGGAAAAAAAATCTGATACAGACCCAAGTCAGGAGAGAAGCGGTGGAGACGGAAGAAAATTGGGGAAGTTCTCATAAGCATAGAGCTGTTATTGGAGATTTTGCTTCAAGCATGTAGCGCTTGTGTTATTTACTCCTTCCCAGGCAGAATCCTAGCGGGGCATTATTGAAAGCTGAGTTTCCTGAGTTCTAAATTACACTTGTTTGGTGTGCTGTGCATCATGGCAGCCGCACATCAAAGGGAAAAGCTAAACCCAAGTTCTCAGCAGTGGGAACCGTTGCTTCTCCGAGTCTTTCTCCGTCTGTTTTGCCCGGGATGACAATGGACAATGGCCAGACAATTAACTAGTGTTCATTTTGTTCAGAGCCATTCACCCCGATGAGGCTGTGACTGTGTCATGTGTCCTCAGGACACTCCCTGCTCACTTGTGTAGCCCTCCTGGTTTCTCTTCTTCTTGGCCCGTCTCCATCTGCTGCTTGATCCTGTCCCATAAATATGGATCTGCCTCAGACATCTACGTCTATGCTGTGGACTTCATGACAAACCCATACAAGTCACTTTCTTCCAAAGCTTTACTGTTTATTTGTCTGAACATCCCCATCTATTCCGATCTCAATGTCACACGAGAACTCAGAACCTTCTAGAAACAGCACATTCAACCAACATGTCCCTCAAAGGGACTTCAAGGACATCACCTCTCAAAAGTTCTACCTATTCTAAGAGGTAACTGCATCTCAACTTGCCTCAAATGCTGTCAACCTCAGACTTCCCCTCCTTATCTGTGTCTTGCATGGGAGACACTTGTAAAGATGTAAAATTCTGCAGTAGCCTGGCCTCAGGATGCTGGGTGACCACCACAGCTTGGCCTTGGGCTGCTGGGTGACTGTAGCCGCCTCTCAGGCACTTTCCTAATATGCTAGTTTACCAGTTTTCAAAAAGGTTCAAATCAAACGGCTTTTATTAGGTATCTCTCAAATGTATCTCACCTTTGGAACAGTTATTCTACATGTATTTACTGAAAACACTCTCTCTCCCTCTCCCTCTCTCTTTATGTGTATGTCCTTGTTAAAAGATGGAAAAATAATGTGTAAAGAAACCTGCCATTTCTAGGGACTCCTCCCTGGAAAATGTCCATTAAATTATTTGCTTTTTTTCCTTCGAGACAAGATCTCACCACATAGCTCAGGTTGGCTTTGAGCTGCTGAATTCTCACTTCAGCTTCTTGGAAGCTGGGACGTAGGCGTGTGCCACCGCTTTCAGCATGATGGCTTTCAGTGCCTCAGGTTTCAACTGTCTGAGAGTACCTTCCCTGGGTCACACAAACACCTAGTCCTAAGAGCAAGATATGCTGGTAAAGGGTAAAACTTTGAAACTCTGGGTGCCCACACAACACAAACTTTTCACTTGTCCTGGCTGTGTTTGGCAACCTCATTGCATCTTCTAGAATGACAGGAGCTGGGACTGGCAAGCAGGACAGTTATGTTGCCTGTATGACCTCATTCCTTCCAGGTGAGAAGGGACACACATAACTCAGTGTGACCAGCTTCATTAGGTATCTGTCATTCCCTGGAAAGTAGCCATGGCCATCCTGGGCAGACTAATAGCTTTTTGAAAGCACACATGATTTGAAATTTTTGAGAGGTCCAAACAGCAAAACATAGGGATCACCAATGTTTCCACTGGGAATAATGGTAGATTAAAATGACCACCCAACTCATTCTTTCTTTTCCTGTCCAAAGTAGAAAAAGAAAGCTAACCTCAAAGATGGTCACATTATGATCATGTGAAATGCAGCTGTGAATGGAGAATTCTGGGCACTTGTCAAGTGTACCCCTCCCAGGCAGCTCATGTGTCACATTCTGCCTTTCTTGTTGGGAAGGCCTAAGGTGGCCAAGTACTGCAACAGTGTGGGAGCTCTGGAGTGCAGGAGAGACATTTGAGGAAGGTCTTTCTTCTAGTAAAAGGCTTGGTGTCTATCCTGGGGATTAATGGACTACACTGTGTCCTTCAAATTCATGTGTGGAAGTTCTGACTGCAGTGTAACCACACCTGGAAATAACATCTACATCGAAGAAAGAAGCCCTTAGGTGGCACCTGTCCAATGTCACTAATGCCTATCTATCCTAAGGGGGCTTTTAGACATCAAAGAGCATGTGGGGACACTTTGGGAACATGGCCATCTACAAGTGAGGAAAGAGACCTTTGCTGTAGTTTGGATCTCAAATGTGTCCAGTCCTTCTCCCCTCCCCTTCCCAGGCCATGACCGTATGGAGAGGTGAGGGAGCTTAGAAGGGTCAGACATAGTGGAGGGTTTTAGAACACTAAGGACAAGCCCTTAAGGAAATTGTGGGAATCCTCTCCCATCCTTCCTTCTGGGTGTGGGATAACTGGCTTGCTGAAGAGGAACTCTCTGTCTGCTATGATATGCAATCTTGCCTGGAAGCAACAGGGCAAAGCATCTATGGGTAACCATTCCCATGCTGTTAGACAAGACTGTTTACTCTTTTTTTAAAAAAATTTTTGTTTTGTTTTTGAGATAGGGTTTCTCTGTGTTACAGCTCTGTCTATCCTGGAACTCACTTTGTAGACCAGGCTGGCCTCAAACTCACAAAGATCTGCCTGTCTCTGCCTCCTGAGTGCTGGATTAAAGGCATACACCACCACCGCCCTGCAAATCTGTTCACTCCTGACATTGATTACCTCAGATATTTTAAGCAGAAGTTGATGAATGAATCCTCAGAAGCCAACCCTGATGACACCTCATCTCCGGCCTACTACCTGGAGGATCATGAGAAAATACTCCCCTGCTATTTAAGCTTTGTGTCTAGGATATTTACTATGGAGGTGTGAGCTGTCTCCCTCAGAAGGGCATACACCAGGTACAGTTAAGCACCACCCTGTCAAAGGAGAACTTGCAGGCATAGACCACCAGGAAAGGAACTGAGTAAGTCCCTCAGGAGGGAAGGACTTTCACAATCTCCTAGCAGTTTCTCCCTCAGGCTCTTGTGCCTCCCACGCTCATTCTCATCAGGAGACACTGACAAGGAGACCAGGTCTGAAGAACTTGAGACAGAACCCAGGAAGCAAACTATGCTTACTATAGAGGCATTTGGTCCCATGCCACAGTGTTTTGTTGGTTTGTTTTCCAGATTAATAATAATAATAATAATAATAATAATAATAATAATAATGATTTCTTTTGAGGCAGGGTTTCTCTATGTAGCCAAGGCTAACCAGGAACTACCAATCCTCATACGTCTGCTTCCTGTGTGCTAGGATGGTAGACCCGGCTTGACCTTTTGACAGTATCACCCATTAAATGTTCTCAGTTATTTCCAACTTCCATGCTTGGCCTCAGACCCATACACACTGGTGCTGATTCCAGTAGCACAAAAACCTTGGACAGGAGGTATGAGGACCCCTGGATACTTGCTTCAAAAAATTAAAAAATAAATAAAATGAACAAAATCCAAGAAAATGCCTTGAGGCCAGATGATCATGATGGTGGGGTGTTTGGTTGAGGCTGGGAAGACTCTAAATAGCACTCAAAATGACCATTTTAAAAAAAAAGAAAGAAAAAGAAGAAAATCCTCTTGGATGTCTGCATCAAATAAATCTAATAAGACAGAGTGAAAAATATTGGATTTATTTTTACAAGTTAGCTGTGACCTTCTCAACCTTCTGATGGATTCACTTCACACAGTTCCTCTTAGGGGCCTTAGGGTTATGACTAACTCATAAAAATAAATCCAATATTTCCCCCTTAGCCATGTCATAGCCAATGTAGAAATTCAGATGACGGGGCAGGGGAGGCGGGTTTTCATTTTGTTTGACCTCCATTATGAGAGGCACGGGCCCTCAGCCCTGCCAGGGCCTCCAGCTTCCCAGCCCTCCCAACCTCTGTATAAAGCAAGAAAAACAATGTACCTGCATTGAGACCAAGCCCAGGGCAGGACATGGAGAAACAAGGTGGCCGGACAAGGGTCCTGGAATGCCTAGAGAAATACCTGGCCTTAGAGAAGCCCAGCTTAAGAGGCTTACTCTAAGGAGAAAACATATCTTTCCAGCAGAGGGAATCAGTCTCCATGGGATCTAAGATGCGCCTTCATTGGCCAAGACCTGGCAGCCTTGTCACTCCCAGGGACACAGGAGTCTTTAAACCCAATGTCTGATCATTGGTGGCACCCCAGGCACAATAGGGCACTGAGCTGATGAGAATATACAAACCAGACATGCTCCCCGTCCTCAGGTGCCCGTGGGCCACTGTGAGACTCAGACACTGAGCACATAGGCAGAGTCCCCATGTAATCACTATAAGCTAAGTCCCACAGAGAGCATGTGAGTTCCAGAGAGGGAGGTTCTGGCAAGTCCCTGGGGAGGCAGTCACCGGGGACTTCCTGGAGGAAGTGATGATGGAACTGACCACCTCAAAAGGGCCCCTCATTTCCTTCTCTCTGCTGCCTATGTTTTTACAAATTATATTGCCTTATTCTTCGAATGTGCTCTCCATCCAGTCATTTCTCCATATCGCCCTCAGTAAATCTTCCCTGGAACCTTGGCTATCTGATATCTTCAGGTTCAGTAACCACAGATGCCTTTGGCTGGGGCTCCTGACGCCCTCCTCTGCCTTTCTCCTCCTGGTCTCTTCTTAATAGGGTTGTAACAGATCCTGGATCTCACCTAGGTGGGCCTTGCATGGCCTGCACAATTTCCTGTTTCTTTTCCTCTGTAGGCATATTGGAAGCATGGGCCTGATGCACGGTCTCCTCTGTCCCTCTCGTCCACCTCAGGCCCTGTGCACCTGTCTTCATGATCCTGCAGCAGACTTTCTTTGCCAGCCTTGCCTCTTGGATGACGCTCCAGCCTTCTTCAAGCTTCCCTCCCCATATCACATTATTCTGCCAACCTTGTGCTCACTCCATTCTGAAATTTAGTTAAGCACTCTCATGGTGGATGAGGCTGACCTTCCTCACCACACTCAGCACTCCAGCCTCCTTCCTCTCCCAGCTCTTCCCAGTCTTCTTCTGTTCACTGTCTTATTCTTACAGCCACAGCATCTTCTGTGATTCTGCTCCGTGGGGACCAGAATCAGCATTTGCCGATATGCCGAGAAGTCCAGAACACTTCCCTGAACACAGCAGGTGCTCGGTAGATATTTGTTGTGGGTATCCTCTAAGATCCCAGGGCCTCTGCCCATAGTTTTCTAATGCCTTGGAATTATTCCTCTGGAGCTCCTAGAGAATCATTTTAAAGCATATAACAACATATGTATATGACAAAATTGACTTCTGTCTTAGTTAGGGTTTCTATTCTACCATGACCTTGGCAACTCTTATGAAAGAACATATTTAATTGTGGTGGCTTCCAGTTTCAAAGGTTTACTCTATTATCATCATGGCAAGACATGGCGGCATGCAGGCAGACATGGTGCTAGAGAGGTGGTGTGAGTCCCACATCTTGATCCACAGGCAACAGTAAGTGCACTGAGACAATGGATTTATCTGGAGCATTGGAGAACTTAAAGCCTGCCCCCACAGTGACACACTTCCTCCAACAAGGCCACACCCACTCCAACATAGCCACACTTCCTAATAGTGCCACTCCCTATGAGCTTATGGGGACCAGTTACAGATTACCACAGCCTCTTTCGCCGTTTTTAAGTGTACAGTTAGGTGACTGTGAACTAGCACAGAATATAGTATGGATAGGATGTCACTTCTGACACTAGACCACAGCCTTCCTCTGCTTATTTCTCTTTCCTTGCTTTGAGGGCTACTAGCTTATGGACAGCTGCCCCATTAGTGGTCAGGAGTCCAGCCAGGAACAGCAACTGCAGCTGGAGAAGGCCTGTGAGTGACCGTTAGTCACCTGAGAGACTTTGGTTGTGGTTCCTCGAGAGGTGGACGCCACTCTTGCTGACAACAGGGAGCCTGATTTGAGGCTGATCTGCTCAGGGACATCAGACCTGCAGGAACAGAGGTGGCCTATAGCTCTGTGGTCAGTTTTAGTGGGTCCCTGACTGATGTGATGCTGTAATGTATGGTAATTTGCGCTGTGAGACCAAAGGTTTGTGCCTTCTGTTTCTCTGAAGTGAAGGATTCAGGGCTTTCCTTCCAGATCTCAATCCTCCTACACAAAGTGAACAGAGCCTGGTGCTACCTACTCTGTCACTGGGAATCATGCCTCATCTGTCTAGAGCCCCTTCTTTCACTCTATTGGTGGCCATCTTGACTTGGGTGGGAGTCCGTGGCAGTTATTTTCTACCTTCTTCTAGAGAAGGTGGGTCCCCTTGAATCATCCTTTCTTGTTCCCAAGAACCTGCCCACCTGAGGTATCTGTGTGCACTCTCAAGGAGTCCAGCTATCCCTCTCTAGTGTAAGGCTTCTATTTCCTGGTAGTGTTGTGATAGCCCACACGTGACAGCACTTTTCATACCCCGAAGAGACGTCAGCTGTGCTCACTAAAAATGAGTGCACCCCTCAATGGGGTTCTCCTAAAGCACCTATGGGAAGTCTGGTCCATTGGTTCATAGGGACACCACCTGCCTGCCCAGCATGGAAACAAGACCCCAGAGAACTCTGGATCCTTCCCATCCCTAATGATGTCCCAAAGCCACTTCTGTTGACTTCAGCACAGACACACCATGCACCTTCATCAGGGAGGATGTGGCAAAAGCTCCGACATTAGCTCCGGTGGCCTGTTTGCTTTTATCTGTTCCCAAAGAGACTATCTCCAGCTTCCAGGAGGCGAGGACAGGGCTCTTCCTATGGCTGTGAAGAGCTGAGTCACCTGCTATTCACCTGCCATGAGTTGGGGTATGGCATCCTTCATCTGGTCTGTTCCCCACCCTACCCTTGGATAATCCACAGTTGGTTGATGTCTTCTGTGAGTGGGGTCACTCTCATCTCAAAGAAGTCCATGACCACTAAGTCTTCCTATTTGGCTGGTTATTTTATTGTTGCCCTCCCTCCCTCCCTCCCTCCCTCCCTCCCTCCCTCCCTCCCTCCCTCCCTCTATCCTTCCTTCTTTCCTTCCTTCCTTCCTTTTAGCATCTACCCTTTTTTTGATTATAAAAAAACGAACACTTGTGGGTTGGTTTGAAAGAAAATGACCTCCCAAGGGAGTGGTGTTAATGGGAGATGTGGCCTTGTAGGAGGAAGTGTGTGAGTCACTGTGGGGGATGGGCTTTGAGGTGTCCTGTGCTCGTGCTACACCCAGTGAGACAGTTCACTTCCTGCTGCCTGTGGATCAAAGATGTAGGACTCTCAGCTCCTTCTCCAGCACCATGTCTGCCTGCATGCTGCTATGTTTCCTACCATGATGATAATATACTAAACCTCTAAAACTGTGAGCCGCTTCAATAAAATGTCTTGCCATGACCATGGTGTTTCTTCATGGCAATAGAAACTTTAATTGAGATAACGTGTTTTAAGAAATCTTTAAATAATTCATAATTGTATGAAAAACAGAAATTAAAAATTCAGTAGGTCCGTAAGACAAAGATTGATCTTCATATGCAGCACCCCCCTGGCGTGGAGATAAGAAATGCTTTCCTGAAGGTCACTGTCAGATGAGGGTGGCATGGGACTACTGTCCCCAAGATCTGTATTAAAATCTTAAATGCGCCACATGTCCATTTGTGAGACCCCAGGAAGTATATGATCTCCATGGATACCATCCCACAGACTGGTGAGGACAAATGATTCAGTGAAGGTGACCTTGAAGCCAAGGCTGCAGACAAGTTGAACATTCCATAAATATCAACGTGTCCCACACCCAGCTCATGGTCAGCTTACAAATAGATCCCCTTCAGACTACCTATGGCAGTGAATGGCACCATTCATCATTCAGAAGCCAGGGTACCATCTCTGATGCCTTTTTGTCTGTTACTGTCCATTATCTGTGCATCGGTCACATTGCCTCACTGCCTTATTTACATGTTTTCTATTTGTCTCTTAACATCACTTTCTAAGATCTACAAACCCTCAAGGGGGGGGGGCTTTTGTAAGAAGATCAAATGATATGACCCCTGAGGAGAACATCTTTGTAACTCCTTGGGAAATTGGGCATGAGATTACTATGAGACCCATCAGCTCCACTCCGGGGTATATACTCAGAGATATTGAACACAGGGTTCTAAACTAAACTTGCACACTCATGTTCATCTCAGCTCAATACATAGAGGTCAGTGAATTAAAACAACTTATGTGCCTGCCCATCAACAGATATACCAATAAACAAAATTTGCTATACCTACTCAATAGAATACTATCCAGCCATGACAATATTGTTTCTTTGAAATTCAAATTTAACTGATATTATATTTAACTGTATATCACATTTTTCATCAAGGAAACCTGTCCTCGACCCAATAGGGGTCACAAGGCTGTTTGTTGGGGGCTCTGACGTCATTTGACAGGCATACAGGTATTGTCTTTCTTTCAGAGTCCCCCTACACTATGTCCACCACCAGAGAAGGCTTTCTTCTCTTTCTCTCCACATTCAAATTACAGAAGGCTGGCAGAAGGCTGGCACCTTCTTAAGGCTGACTCCTCAGCTCCTCACTCAGCCCATTGCCACTTGGTTAACATTGACCTTGTGCTCAGTGTCCTGTGCTTTGCCTGCCAGGAGGATGCAACGTTGCCGACAACCTTGCAGACTATTTAAGTGATTCATCTTGTCAGTGGGGCTAAGGAGAGGCCGTGGCCCCTCCCCCATCCCTGGGTTCCCTTTCCAAATGCCCAGACTCTCAGGCTGGTGTTCCTGGAACTCTATGCTTCGGGCAGCCATCTCTGGCAGTGTTTCTTCATTCTGCTCTTCAATATAAGCAATAGCCTCCCACCGGGGCTCCAGTGACAGCAGTGTGCTTCAGGAGAACATATTAATGTGATGACACTCAGAGCATTAATGGTGTTAGCAGAGTCAACATGGAAAAACAAAACATCGCAGGCTCCCTATTTAATATGAAGGGTGACTAGGCAAGGCGATGGCTTTGCAGCCAAACCTTTATACCCAAGAAACTGGTGGGGAGAAGAAAGGAGGGGAAGAGCCTTATTCACCTGCCACTGCCCAGCTCATCTGGTATCCCTGTGGGGCTGTGGGATCGAAGGTAAAGGTTAGGGACTCTCAGCAAATATTTGGCAGACTGTTCCCAGTGCTGATGGCTTTGGACACAAAGTAATTCTTTACTGAAGGGCTTGTGATCCCTGAGCAAATGTCTGGCCTAACTAGTGACTCGATGACTGAGCCAACCCATCTCCCCTGGGACAGGCAGGAAGGAAGAAGATGGGTCCAGCGTATAGGTGGATATTTTGGGTGGAAGAGCCTACCTGCTGGGAGATGCTTTTCTGTGTGACTTGGAGAATCGGGGTATACATTATTTTGTTATCTATAAAAATGCAAATATCATACAGCAGCCTCTGAACTAGGGGTAGTGTTGGGTATAGAAGATGCAGTCTGAGCATTGGAGAACTTGCTTATTTTTAGATCTCATGACTGTGAGTGAATGAACAAATGACCCAAAGGGCCCCCTGATTCCATCCCATGGGTCTCAGGTCGGCTTCCTGAAGAACTTAAATTGAAGTCAGGAGGGTGAGCTAACAGGCAAAGGAAGAGTAGATCCAAGCAGAAGGAACAACATATGCTAAGACATGAAGGTAAAGAGGTCATGATGCAGCTGAGAAACACCATCACTTCCAAATGACCAGTACATAGAGCTCAGCGGCTGACAGAGCTATGGATGGAGCCAGCAGCAGAACCCAGAGATAGAGAAAATCTTTGGACTGCTTCTGGAAGCTTCTGAAAGGTTTTAAAAGAGCAGAGAAACAAGACCTGATTTGTATTTTAAACCATCTCTGTGGAAATGACTTTGTTCATTCTCATTATTAATGTATTGTAAGTGCATTAGCACCTATGGAATTGTGAGTCTTGATAGGCATAGTCACTAACATATATAATGTGGCCACACATACGTAATTAAATAATTTCCGTGTAGCAACACATCCTCTTTTCCTTTCTGTTGCTGTGATAAACTACTGTGATCAAAAACCAATACAGGGAGAAGGTTCATTTGGTTTACAATTTCATGTCACAATCTGTCACTTTGGAGAGGTCAAGGCTAGAGCTCAAGGATCTGTCACATCATGCCCATGATCACAGAGAGACATGAATGCACCTGTGTACCTGCTTGCTGCTGATACCTGGAACTTCCTTCACTCTTAAACACTTCAGGGTCCAGCCTAGGAAGCAGAGCTGCCCATAGTAGGCATCTATTAATAACGAAGAGAAGACAATCCCTGCATAAAGCCAGATGTGGTAGCACATGACTTTAATCCCAGTGTTCCCTCATCAAGATGGAAGGCAGACACAGGGTAATCTCTGGAAGACCAACCAGACTGGAGAACCCAAAAGCAAACCACAGAGAGACCCTGGCCCTGGGGTTGTCTTCTGACCTCCACAAGCCAATTCTCTTTTCCAAAGCTTTTGAAGATAATTTTGATTTGATTTGATTTTTTTCCAGTTTATAGGATTTTTCTAAATAGAACTTTGGTAGCACAAAATGCTTTCAATATATTTGGGGAATCTGTGGGAGACGCGTGATGTGATTTATGTTTGGCGAGTCTCTGACTCTCACGGGTATATTTGTTTACTGTCTGCCCAGTCGTTTATCATAGACACTCCCGAGTTAGCAGCCATACCCAAGTAAACTGGTCATCACAGCTTTCCATGAATGATACTCAGAAAAACAGAATGGTAAAGACGGTATCTTATTCTTTGTCTTTTGAGGAAGAAGTTATCCCTGGCATTCCCGAATATGAAGTATAGTCTTGCACGATAGATCACATATACTGCAGTCAAGTTAATGGGGAGATTCCAGACAGGGATGCAGCCACCCTTGGACAAACTAGCCTGCTTAGTTTTTGCTTATCTGAACAAAATGGCTCCAGATTTGCATAATTAAAATGCGAATGTCTTTTCAGATCATAACAATGGGTAATTAACATTGTTATTTGTCAGCTGGGAAATATGTAAGAAAGAGGCTATCAGAGCCAGCCACTTTATTTTGGGCTGCGGCTAACGGACAATCAGGGCTAATTGAATCACCACCCCCAACTCAGCGGAAATAAATGAACAGCTATCAGCAGCCCCAGCCCGCTCATAGTCAAACCAAGAAAGACTGCAACCCAGCTCAGGATCAGAACCCTGACCCAGCCTGAGGACAGCAGCCTGACAGTCTAATTTAGAAGCGTTGCTTACAGTCTTAATCGGAGTGTTGAAGTGAACAGAAGCAAGTTTTGAAACCATGTTTGCTGCTTATGGTTATCATTTTTAATAAACGTTTAAAATTTTTTTTTCTTTTGCAGGTGTGGAAAAAGGTACGTCCCTGAGTCAGGCTCTCTGGGCTTTTTCAAAGAAAAGAAAAATGTCATTGTGGGGAATGAAGACGTAACACATTCATCAGAGCCCACCTTCCTTTTATTTTGTGCTTTCCTGAAAGCTATCTGCTCTCCTAAGCCCAAGTCCATCTTCGCTGTACAAGTGATATCTTGATTGACATATCTCCAAATAAGCTTGTGAATAGCTTTCCGTATTAACCTCAGAATAATTCAGATGTCAAATTACAGCTTGCAGACTCTCTGACTCCTCACGAGCCCCAGAATAAATTTTTCAAATATTTGGGAGAAAAATATTAAATTTTGTTCAGGTTGGGTCAAAGTTCATATCATTTGGTAATAAAGAGCCACAGAGGGTGTTTGCCCAGAGTGGGTTGCATTGATTTTATTTTGAGCAACAGCTGCAGATCTGTCTGGGTGACCGTTTGGTGGGCTGCTTGGTGGTTGCTTGTGCTGCAGGCAACCATCGGTATTTTTGCAGTTTGCTGCAGGTTTCCTTCAGACAGAAAAGAAGAAAGAAAGGAAAGAGAGAGAGAGAGATGCAAGTTTTGTCAGCTCCCAAGTGCAGGACTCTTGGCTGATGTCATCTTTAAGTCTCTAAATATGCAGCTTTAATTGCAGCTCCCTGCAGAAAGAGAGTGATTCCACACTGGTTTTCATTACCATTGCAAGGCAGCACCACGAGCTTGTCAGCCTGGATTCCTGTCCTGCAGACTCCACAGAAGAAGCATCCTTGCAAGCAAGAAGGCTAAGCAGTACTTGCTGCAGTTAATAATGACCACTTGGCGGGATATTTGTTGGATGCTCTGTAATGTGTGGCTGAGGAAACTCATTATTACTGGCTGTTTGTGTAGCTGTAAATATTTAACTAGGAATGCTACCTGCTTTGTGGAAAGGCTTGCTGATTATACCTGCGTCTCTCTATAATTACATATTGTTGTAAAATGCAATGATAATGACACAACTGTATCTTTCTCGTGAGGGGTAAATTTATACCAACTACGGCCCCTGGATTTCCATAAGCAATTAGGCTGCACATTTACATCTCCGTGTTTTCCTGTGATTTTATTGAAAGGAGAGATAATGAATTAAATCCAATTATAACAAGAAGACATCTAGTAAGTTGATGCATATTTCCGTAAACAAAGCAAGGAGGGAAGAAGGCTACTGTTCACTGCAGTGAAGTGCCTGGATAAATCAGAGGAACCGTCTGCTGGCAGAGACCCTGGAAAGCAGCCCCCGATGGAGACTGCGGTTCTCAGGACAGGGTGCATCTGTGAGCTGCATATTTCCAGTGTAATGAACATGGAGAGTTGCTTGTGGCTTGCAGCCTGATGACAGGCAGAACATCTCTATAAGAAAATAAGTTTCTGCCTCGACCGTAGCAAACTCAAGGCAATTGCTGATCATTTCCAGGGTCAAGGGGAGATAAACATCGTGGATTTAATACTATGGAGTACGAGTGGGATTTTTTTTTTTTTTTGAAAGTGTAGCATCTGCAACATAGCATTCTCTAGGCCGTGTCTGCACCACCCCAAGGCTCAGTCATCTGCTTTAATCAGGAGCTTGTTTATTCAGAAGACACAGAGCCAAAATGCTTGAGAAGCATGCAGAAAAGCATCTTGAAAGGGTACTGTTTCTCACCAATGGTACCGTCATTGTCCTCGCCCCCCCCCCATCTTTGCTCCCCAGCCCCTCCCCCTCTGTATAAATGCAAACATCTTGAAATGTCAAGTGCAAGGAAGTGACCCTTCCTTTAGCAGCACAGGGGATGATCAGGCCCCGATGTCCTTGTCATTTCAGACACACATAGAATTCCCAGGTTACAGACTTTCTGGAACAGCTTGAACCTGGTGATGCAGCTGCCTTGTGGCTTCCATGATCATGACTATTTTTCCTAAACAGGAGGATGGCAACACACGACTGCCTCAAAGAATAAAGGGAGCCGGCCTAGCCTAGGCCGGCCAGTGAACGGGCAGGCCGGCCGAGAACAGGGAATGATAGGTTGTCCTGCCGGGCTCTGCCAAGGGACTGCAATCACTTCGATTTCCTCTCAGGGGCCAGGCTGGAGTGTGGCTGCCTAACAGTCTACTGTCGATACAGTAAAAATGCTAACCCGCTCATCTAATCCATTCCAAGGGAGAGCTCTTTACATAAATGCCCTGCTCCATTTCTTCGTTTTCAGAAAAGGCAATCAAATAAGATTGAACCGTACAGGCTGCTGTACCGTGCATTTGTGTGTGTGTTTAAAAAGCACAGTGATTAATTTTGAGACACAGCATTTTGTGTTGTCTTTGACTATTCTCTTCCTTGCCATTTTTTAAGAGCTCTGAAAATCAATGATATGCTTCACCGCCATCCATCTTTATATAGTAATAAATTAAGTGGGAGGTATTGATATTTTGACTGAGCTTTTAAAATTTACATACTAATGACAGCTATACTCTGGTGACTCCTGATTCCTGCTGTGATGTACTGTAGCTAGGGTGGGGGAAGAGTTTCGCTTATTTGCTCTGAGATTCCCAAGTAGCTCAGACCCTCGGTCAATGGGAACAGAATCCTGGCCTCAGAGGCGTGTATCCCTCTGCTTTTCACGTACTAACTCTTCAGAGCTGGATGACAGGAAAAGATGTTCTGGGGAAGGACCTGAGCACTGCACAGCAGGCCACTGGTAGGGGTGGTGCTCATCAGACAGTATGCGCTGGTCCAAGGTTTAATATTGGTGTATACTGGGCACAAGCACCTTCCCTTGGCTTCCTTTCATACAACTGTAAGAATTTGGAGGAAGTCATAAAAGTATCCTCTGCCCTTTCTATTTCTCAAATGAAAATGAACCAGAATTTTGATACTGAGAGCCATGGGTGAAGCTGAACTTGTGTTTTCTAAGTTTACGCAGTATAGACAACATCTGCCTGTTCTCTCCTCTCTCAGAAAGGGGAAGGTGCCTTAATATTTGGGAGTCTTAACCAGTGATGCAGATGGAGGTCAAGGCCACTGGGGAGACTGGATGCTCTGAGTGGCATTCCTTCAGACAGTCTGAGTGAGGTTACTGCTGCCACTGCCCAGAAAAAAAAAAAAAAGCCACAAAACTGGCCCAAAGACCTCAACTTCTTTAACACAATTATTCTGGGGACTTGGGACAGCCTTGATGTGCACAACAGTTTATTTGCAGAGATTAATTTGTCAGTAATATTGATTGTTGGGGACCTGCTTCATTCTATTTAAGATTCCACAAGGCACACACAGCAGCAGCTCATTCATGGTCTGTCCCTCTAGAATTTCCAGGATATGGCGGAGGCAATCAGAAGAATTCAGCCAGAAAGTTCTGTCAAACCAGATACTGCCAGGCCAGACCCAGAGGAAAGGGGGTGAGGATGGATTTTGTTTACATCTTGCCAAAGCAGCAATAAATTGTTCACATGGAGATGCTCTTTTCTGCCTTGGAAGCCCTTTCCAAAGTGGGTCACCCAGTAATTGGGTACCCAAAGATGAGAAGAGTATTCCTCGACTCATCCCTTAAATCATTACTAGGTTCTTGGAGATATTAAGACTGCTCGAGGCTTGCATCTCAGGTCACCTGCTGCCTGAAGCCTGCTCAGTTCCACTCTACTGTCCAGTAAGTGTCTTAGCAAGCAAAAGTGTCTGGGAAGATAGGCAAGAACACTGCAGAGGTTTGGAGGAGACCACTTTTATCAGCCAGGCTTTTAGGATGGTTGGAGACCTGAGCACGATCATGTTACACCCTCCTCAAATGTGAGCCTTGTTCATCTCATCCCACCCCCCAACCCCTTCTTTCTTTTCTTTGAGTGTTTTTGAAATGAAAGAGTTTTTTTCTTCCAAATTGTGCTGGGAGAGGCAAATTCTTGACCAGTGTAATAGAAAATGTGACACAATATTCCTTACCGGAGCTATTGACATTTTGGATAGTTGCGACACTTTGATTTTTCTCAAAACATATGGATCAAGCCTGGTTGCCTTATTGGACAGGAAGTCCTGATGAAAGCCCCTTCTTTATCTTCCTCTATGTGTCCCCCCCACCCCCGTTTGCTCACGGCTTTCTCTCTGAATATAATCGCGCTTTTCTTAGGCTGTCCAGGGAGTCGTTATTGCCTTACTAAATATTTCATGGAACAGAGCACACGGTACCTGCCAGCCATCTCGTATTTGTTGTCAAAAATAAAGGGTTCATCCTTTGGAGCAGGGAAGAGAGAGAAGGTTTATTCTGTTGTTTTTATTTTAAAGTTTCTCACACGCAGCAAATGCACAAAGCCTCTGGAAGCCTAGGAGGGGTGTCTTTCATTTGCCAGGGGACAAGGATGGCCACTTATTTATTTATTTACTTGTTTATTTACAGTGTATTCAGCTGAGGGATGATCTTGCTTTAGATTCTCAGCACTGTTTCCTTTTGGGTCCCTCTCCTATTTGTTCAGAAGGGAAAAGTTCAAAGCGCCTCTGTGAGCACAGGGAAAAGCTAGCAGCATACTAACCCTCCAGCACCCGCCCGCGATGACCTTGAGAGAGAGACGCACTAAACGGGCCCCCTTGCAAACCTGCATGTGTGTTTTGTTAGACCAGGTCGGCAGGGGTCAGGGCTCACCTGAGGCCAGCAGCCGGCCTGCCTGCCTGAGCAGCGGGGTAATGCATTTTTAAAAGGGACATTCTCGCCTTTGAATGGGCTTAATATGGTCTCTGTTTAAAAACCTGTCAGAATCCCAAGCACACACTCCATAAAATATAAATAAGTACTTACTGTTTGCAGATGTTGCTTGTTTTTCATAATGTTTGTGTTTGAAGTCTCCAATCCCCACTTCCTGTCAGGCTCCCTCTGCCTCTCCTTGGTTTCTGAAGGAACAAGGGGGCTTCAGATGACAATTTCCCAATGAAGACACTTTCTGTTACATCTGTCAGTGTCCCTGGCACGTTAGCATTTCCTCTCTCTCTCTCTCTCTGCTGATGTACACTCACGTTAATGGGAAGGAATTAAGACAGAGACCGAGAGGACCCTGTGCCACCTTTGCCATCCTTCCTGGAGAAATCTCTAGACGGGCGGGGCTCCTTGCTGCTCTGCACCCCTCCAAGGTTCTCATGGGTAGTGCAGGTCTCTGGTTTATTTCTTCCTGCATTTAGCCACACGGACCATCTCTGACCCATGACCCCACTATAGCTCCTCCTGTGTCTCTATCTCCCTGCACACAGCTTCTACCTGCTCCAAAAAGAGCGGGTGTTGGCCCAGGAGTCTCTCCCTACATCTGGCTTAGCCTGACGGCCCTGGTGAGGGTGATAAATGATGGTTACATTTTTTTTTTTTAACATGGCCAAGTCTCTAGGTGATTTACTTCAGCGTCTTTGATGGGTGATGCATGGAGACAGCTATAGAGGTTATGACTGGTTCCACAGGCCTCCTTTGATTTGCCGAGATGTTTTGCTCCCATACTCTCTTGAGCAACCACAGCGGGTTCTTATAGCAACTCATGATCTCCCTCACATCCCTGCATCCCTGCTGAAGCCCCCAGTAAATACTTGTTTATTTAATGTGCTTCTTTTGACTGTTAATGCTCAGGTGTAAGGACTCAATACAACCTGTTTCCTGGCCCTTCCCATCTTTTGCTTGGTAAGCGTCTGTTCTACACAGTGCAAGGTCATGGCACTCTGAAGGTTGAGGAAGGATTGTGAGTTCCAGACCAGCCTGGGCAGTATGGGGAGGACCATGTCTCAAACAATAAGCAAAGTAGAACCCAGAGGTGTTTGTTCAGATGGACCCACGTGAGGCCTGGACACCTAATTTTTCTGCTCCTGGGGTCATCAATAAACTCAAGAGCTTAGAGCCTGCTGGCATGATTCCCCAAGGAGCTCTGAAAATCAGACTCCCCTTACCCACTTCAACAGAAGTCCTGTAACAAGTATCATTTGCTCTCGATTTATTTTATTATACATCACTTCAGGAGAGGAAGAAAGAAAAAAAAAAAAAAAAGCAAGACCCACCTGAGTCCTCCTTAGTTCTTAGGCAGTTCAGAGTGGGGTGGGGGGGATCTGATTCTAGACGCATGCCCAGGACAGCATATTCTGATGCTTGAATCAGATCAGGGCAGTTGGCATCGTCCTTAAAGGCTAGGAACCAGAAATCAAGATGAAAATCCCTCAGCCCCAAAGCCTCACCAATTGATACAATTTGAAAATGGGCAGCTGGAGAGGTTGAGGAGAAAGCTGACATGATGGCTTCTATAATAGCAGAACATTTAAGGTTATAGAAATAAAGGAAGAGGGTGAAATCAGGTCCGTTGATCTCTGCCTGCGGGCTCTCTCTGCTCACTGGAAGCTCCAGCAATTATTTCTGCTCTGGCATTCCCCTTCTTTCTGAAGCAGACTGTTTGAAATGAAGCAGAACCAGGCAAGGCAGGCTTATCAGTGTCCTTAGCTGACAGGGCGCCCAGCACACCTGCTTTTACTTGCCGCTGTTTCAGGCCCTAATGCCACAGAGAATGTTGTTTGGGCCCTTATAATGTGTAAAGATTCATTTATTTCACCTTTTGAACCTGCCTGACCCCCTGGGCCTGTGCTGGGAGGGGGCAGGGCTATCTAAGACTCTCTTTTTTTCCCCCTCTGGCACTTAGAAGAAGCTGGTAATTAGGGGTCTGGCCCTGGGGCATTTGCTATGATAGAGGCTTAAAAGAGGGGTGGGGACTCAGCCAGGGAGGCGCTGAGAAGAAGGGACTGGGGGATGGTGGCCTCCATGGCTCCAATGTGTCCCATGGGCCGGGCTATCCAGAGAGAGACCCAGGTACCCTTACTCTCAAAGATACCTCCTCTAAATATCATGCACCTACCTCTTGTTTTCTAGATGCTGGTTGAGAGGTTTAAAAGAATCATTTTACCTTGGATCTGGCTATGGGTGCATCCACATACAGTGCCAAGATTTCCCAGTGACCACCGCGTGAACTGCAGACGCCTTCCAAGAGAGCAGTATTTACCGCTACAATTACTTTCCAGCATAATGGGATCTGGGAGGGATAGTAAACACAGCCATCAATGAGGCTGATAAAATATGAATATCTGCAGGCATTCTGACACTTAATTAAGCACTATTAGTTTTGGTGTTGTGTTTTTCTTCTCATAGTTCAGAGCCAGTAAATATGTCTTGTTTTAGGTCTCAAACATTTCCATAAACATTTAAGAATGACGAGCTAGCTCCCAGTACCTGATCCCATTTCTTCCTCTTGCCTACTTTTCCCATGGACTTCAGCTGGACATTTTCCCTTTTAGACGTTTTAAGATCTTAGTTACCTAGGAGTAAATAAGCAAACAACAAAACAAACAAACAAACAAAACTTCAAATAATCCAGAACTCTTGGGCAACTTGATCAGCTCCCTTCTACTGCATTTCTCCAGGCTGGCAGTAGAGGGAGGGGGCATGCCTTCAGGCCTCTGCCGGACATCTGGGATTCCCTTTATTCTGGATTCTTCCTTCTTTCCAAGAGGTAGACTGGATACAGCATCTGTTGTTTGTGCCTAGTTAACATTTCCCTTCTGCTGCAAAGAGAGTTCTGGTTTTCCTTGGAGGACAAACCCTCCTTACTGATCCAGTAAATCCACTCGGTACAGTCCCATTGCTCTGGCCGCAGAGTCATTGGTTCTGTTTGGGGAAAGGAGCTTTCTTAGTAAGGCATTCCTGGCTTTTAGAAGCCCCAGGAAAGACCTTGCCTGCAAAGCAAATTGGTGCAGAGAAAATAGCTAGAATGCTGAGTTGAGGGGCCAAGCCTTGCTAGCATCAGAGCCCCTGATCCAGCCATGCCTGAAGCCACAAAGAGATATATCTCTAATGTAGTCAAATATGTGAGCGGGTATATTCCTTCCTTGCGTATGTCCACTTGAAGTGGTTTCACCTGCAACCGAGAAACCCCCCCCCTCCTCCACAAAGTTACAATCTAATCTGACTTCTCCAGGAAGCAAATCCTCCTTGAGAGACCCCATTTCACTCACTCACTGGCAAACAATTCTATTAGAAAGTGGGGGTGGTGAGTGTGGGCATAATGAGGCAGAGAGCTTCCCAGGCATGCCTCTAGACACGGCAGCTTCACTGTTCCATCTTACAGACAGGAAAATGAGTCCCAAAGCTGCCTGGTTTCAGGCCAGTCTCCCTTTCAAGTGTGTACAGCCAGCACCCAGAGGAAAGGTTTGGAAAGCATATCCCGAAGAGGGCAATAGGGCTCAGAAACTTAGTTCCTAGCACAGGTTCCAGTGGTGTTGGATCACACCTTCTAGAACGTTTTTATATTCATTACTGGCTTGGTTTTCTGCAACCTGTATGAAGCTCCAACTATTTGAGTCCTGAGAAAAGTTTTCCGGTAGTTAGAATCTTACCAAAATGCAAATTTCTGTTAATATTTAAGTAATTGGATTGTCTGGAATGTGTATTTCAGAGGAGTTTGGACAGGATGAGAGGGATGGAGATGGACCTTCAAGGAAAAGAATAACCTGTTTATGCCACATGGAGTCCGTTGCTCTGAGATTATTACTGCTCTGGTTTCACTTTTGTGTGTGACTACATTCTGTTCCTACATACTTCCTTCTTTTCCTCACCCAGTCTCCCTGTGCTTCTGGGTTGGCTATAGACCTTTTGCTTCCTGTAGGAAGAACTATTATCCAGTAGGCTTTAGGGCCCCGGGCAAAAATTCCCCTCCCTGCCCAGTTATGCTGGGCTTGGCTCTTCACTTTGGGAAGCTGCTGGACCTCTTGAAAATTTAGTCTGTGGCTGAAAAGGACTTGAACTCCATGAACATTGCCTGATCCCTGTGCATTCCCCAAGTTAATGGTTTCATTTATTTAGCATCTCGTGTGTGTGTGTGTGTGTGTGTGTGTGTGTGTGTGTGTGTGTGTGTGTGTCCCCGTCCTGCATTTTGATTTTAATGGTGAAATATTCTTGGATTTGTGATAAAATTTACTTATGTGTTTTCATGGTCCTGGGAATAAAACCCTGGTCCTCATATTTTCTAATCAAACAATACTACTGAACTGAATCTACTGTATCTGTTTTAACAGCAAGAATTACCCAGCAGGCCAAGTTAGGGTCCATCTGACCTTTCTCTGGCAAAATAAATAAATAAATGAATAAATAAATATTTCTTGCACACTTGCACAGGTCAAAGGTCAAAGGCTGGGCATCTGCCATGTTCTCTGGGGGTGGAAACAGCTTAGCCCACCGTCCTGAAAGGGAACCCAGCTTTACAGCATCTGCACCTGGTCAAGAAGGACTGTGTGTCAGAACTTCGATCTCACAAAACAGCCAGTGCAGAATAACCAGAACTATCCATTTTATCTTAAGACTTTTGAATTTTAATTTCATCTTGGACTTTGCAAAAGTGAAGGGACTGACTTAAATTTCTGCTTGTATTTGAGTTCCAAAGCCTCTTGGGACCAATGGTGCAAGATAACATTTTGTAAATTGAAAGGGAAAAATCACGAAGATACCACAACAGACTCAGAAATAGGAAAGGCAAGCTTTCTTTTATCATTAATTGACTGATTATGTGTGTATATGTGTGTGTGTGTGTGTGTGTGTACCACAGAGCACAGGTGGAGCCACAGGATAACTTGAGGGGGCCTCTCATTCCATGTAGGTCCCAGGGATTGAACTTCGGTCGTTGGGTTTGACAGCAGACGCCCTTACTCACTGAGCCATTTCATCAGCTCAGAAAGCCAACCTTGTTTGGTCAACCTGATGCTTCACTCTGCCCTTGTGATCAGTGAAAGAGGCCTTGATTGAGCGAGCAGCTCCTTCATCTGCAGGTGAGATGTTGGTGGAGGTTTAGTGATGAAGCAGAAGCATTTAACTGACTTGGCAGAAAGTGTGACTAGGAAGCCAATGATGAAATTTCACACCAGCCTAGAAATTACCCCTAGATCTATTGACATACCTGAAATACCAACACCCTGGAACATTCACCAGGTCTGTGGTGAACAAAAGAACAGGGCTGTGAGGGAAGGGACACTCTTAGCCACTGGTGCTAACAGGAGATGGCACAGTTTAACGTACAACAATGTAAATCTCAGATACTTACTAAGAAAGTGGCTAGTTTTAAAATGTTTCTGTTTGTTTGTATTTTGTTTTTTGAGGAAGGGTTTGTCTGTGTAGCTCTGACTGAACTGAAACTCACAGAGATCCACCTGCCTCTGCCTACCGCCAGGACTAAAGGATGCACCATCACTGCCTGGCTTTAAATGTATTCTAATATCTTATCACAGAAGGTATGATTTTATACAGAAGCTAAAAGAATCAAGAAAATTCTTAATATCACTTATTAAGAAGATGGTTAATTCTTAACTTGTTCATGTCTTGCTTTCTCGATTTGTTGATAACTGTTTATACACTTACTCATGCAATGAAAATAAGGCAGGGTACAACATCATTGTTATTTTGTTTTGTTTTTGCTTTTTAATTCTGGCTGTCTTGGAATTCACTCTGTAGACCAGGCTGGCCTTGAACTCACAGAGGTCCACTTGCCTCCGCTCTTTGAGTGCTGGGATTAAAGGTGTGTACCACCACCACCCTGCTAGAACGTTCTTTTATGTTGTGTTTCAAACACTGCTGACATTGAGCAGCTGCATAGCATTCTATCTTACAGAAGCACTTCAACTAAGCAGATCCTTGGTTATTGGACACATCTCTTCATAGTTCCAAGATAAATCTTTGTGGCTAATTGCTCACCCAAGTTCAACACGTCCCTAGATCTAAGTATATCCTTAGAGAAAAAAATAACCCTCAGGAATCTTCCCACTTGAATATCTGTTAAAATTTTAGATGTTTAGATTAATATTTTCCTTCAAATCTGGGGAAAATTGACCATTATTCTTTCAGGTTATAAACTCTGCCCCCCCCCACTATCTCTAGAACTCCCATGATGCATAGTTTGTTCAACAGTGTCTGTAAGTACACTGGACTCTGTTTACCTCATTTTCCCTCTCCAATCGGATCGTTTAATCTTTTCTGCCTGCCTGAGTCAGATGTTGCGTTCTTCCAGTGAATGTTTCCATTCTTTACTTTTTGGCTGCAACTTCTGTTCAGTTAAAAATTGTCTGTGGGCTGAAGAGATGAGTAAGTGGTTAAGAGCACTGGCTGCTCTTCCAGTGGACCAGGTTTGATTCCCAGCATTCACATAGTGGCTCACAATCATCTGTAACTCCATATCCAGGGGATTCAACATCCTGTCTGGCCTTCACAAGCAAATGATGCATGTACATGCATGCAAAGCATGTAGTAGCTACATATATGTAGCAAAACACCCATACAAATAAAATAATAATAAAATAGTTTTTAATTTGCTCTTTGCTTAAAAATAATTTGTATCCCTTTGTTAACATTAAAATATACTTGCATATTATTTTCCTACTTTTCTTTACCTTTTGTCTGTATTTCCTTTATCATTTGAGCACATTTAAGAGATGTTTTTGTCTTCATATAGTAAGTCAGAGTCTAAAGATTAATTTTGCTCCAGTGAATGGGCCAGTTTTCCTATTTGTTTTGTATGTCTTCTGAAAGCTGGGCATTTTATCTCCTAGCTTTTTAGGTTGGCAGGTAAGATGGTCAGTAACTCTGGATATGGGTCTCTCCTGACTCTTGTCTCATCCTATATATTAGCAACTTTGAAACGTTTTACATTTCTGGGCAGTGTTGTCTCTTTATCTGCTCTGGACCTTTGCTCTTCTCACCAAACTCTGTTCTGTCTGCCCCCAACCTCTTCACTTGCCGTGGCCACATCCACTGCTCGCTGAGCTTCAGTGAGACTCAGAGTTGTGTCTGAGCTCCAAGTGACAGACCCTGGTCTCTCAGAGGTGTCTGGACATGGTTACCTGTTGCAAACTAGGTCACTGTATCTTCTTTGGCCCAAAAAAGGGAATTTGAAGTTGAGATGCTTCTTCCCTCACACCATGCCAGGACTCAGGGTGGAGACCAAAGGCATGGCGTCTCCTTCCAGCTACTGTGGATGGCGTTTGCTTGGGCGTTTACCTGGTTGCTCTTGGCTTTTGACTGATCTCTAGAGAGCACACAGTTATTTCAGACAGTTTCTAGGTGTGTGTTTAACGTTCTGGTGGGTGTTAGAGTTTTCCTTCTTACTCAGGACATACCTGGGCTTATCTGTTTTTGAGGTGATTGTGAACTAAGGTATTTCAAGAATTGTAAAAACCTTGCTTCCTGTGAAATGGTATCGGGTTCTTCAAGATGTTCTAGAAGACAAAAGGCTAGTACTTAAAGCCAATATTTCCCAGACTTAATGGACCACAGAGCATATTATAATATAATACATATGTTAATATATTATATAAGTATTGAATGATATTTTAATTTATTTAAATTATATATCAGTATGTATTACTGTACATAGTAAATGGTTTTATGAATATTAGTATATATAATATATCTTTTATATATATTTATTTAAAAGATCATTTTCTAGGGCTAGAAAAATGGTTCAGCAGTTAAAGCACTTCCTCTGTACAGAAATGCACATCCCCAGAAACTGATAAGATGCTAGTGAGGCATGATGCCTGCCTGTGATTCCGGCTTGGGGAGGAGGAGACAGTGAGATTCTTCTTTAGAGCAAGTTAGCTAGTAAGACTGGCCATGTTAATGCACTCTACTCTGCGTTTGATTAAGAGACCCTGCATCAACAAATAAGGTGGCAGAATGGCAGGAAATGATTCTGGACATCAATTTCAGGCCTCCCACATGCATGGGAACACCTGTGTGCAGGCATGACCATTCATGAATGTGCACACACACATACATACACACAGGAAAACATATATACACACACATACATACAAACTGAAAAAGAATAGTAATAAAGACAAATCTCTGGAATTCACATTCCTGAACAAAGTGTGGGAACTGCTGTTTTGAGTTTCCTGAGGGTTCACTAGGGCTCCTGGTTTACAAGTAACTGAATGAGACTTCTAAATTAGTCAAGGAACCATAGCAATTCCAAAGAGACCCAGGTCTAAAATCTGGAAGACAGGTTACAGCTCTGTTTTGTTCATATGCCTGCTTCTAGAGGCTCCAAACTCAGTCTCCAAGAATGGAAGGTGTTTCAGAGCAGTCAAGATGGGATGGATTACATTAGCATTGTTGGTCTCTTCTAGAATATGGAGGAGTTGTTTTAATATGAGATCTCTGGATTTTTGGTCTTATTTGAAAATATTGCACTATTTTTTCATGGCGATTGTTGTGTTTTAACACTAGAAAAAAAAGTATTTCTGAGTTTTTGGAAGCACTTCATACAACATATTGCTCTGGTCATTTCAAATCTCCTATGCCGACCCAGCATCTCCAGCATCTGCTACCAAGGACTAAGGAGCCTTTTCACTTTAGGCTATTGTAGAACTTGGCATATTAAAGTAATTTTGCTTTATTTAAACTTTTAAAGTGTGTGTGTGTGTGTGTGTGTGTGTGTGTGTGTGTGTGTGTGTGTGTGTGTGTGTTCCACAGGATGCATGTGCTTTGATGTCTAGCTTGCCTCTATTAGACACCAGGAACACTGACAGATATGGCAAAAGGTCATGGAGGTGCTTAGGGGCCTCAACCTCTAAGGTAACTTTCTTCAAGTGCTGTTTGGTCTTTGTCCTGGCCAACTGCATATCTGATTCAATTTTTCATCTACTACTTTTCATCCGGGTGGTTACCCTTTTAATTAATTAATTAATTTGTTTGTTTGTTTGTTTGTTTATTCAGTCGTTTGCTTTTTGAGACAGGGTCTCACTATGTAGCCCTTGATGGCCTGAAACTCCCTATATAGACCAGGCTGGCTTAGAAATCAGAGCTCTTCCTGTCTCTACCTTGTCGAGTGCTGGGATTAAAAGTGTGTGCCATCAAATCCAATTTCTTTTATTTATGTTTAATTTTTATTTTATGTGGGTGAGTGTTTTGACAGTACATGTCTGTGGACCATGTGTGATCCTGGTAAAGGCCAGAAGAGGGAATCAGATCCCCTGGAACTTAAGTTACAGTTCATAGGTTCCCACTGAAGACAAGAGGTAGAGATGGAGAACCCAGAAGGATGGGAAGGGATGGAGGACACAGAGGGATGTGGCAGAGTCACAGATTGTCCTGGATGTCTTATCACCGATATAGCAACCTTCAATTGCTCTCTAATCACCTCCCCCTCCTCATATTCACACTCTTGAAGAGTCCCCTCTCCCATCAAACAGAGGTGACCAACTAGCTTTGGTGACATAGCTCAGCACTTAACTAACACACATGGACTATTTCCATTTCAGAAAAAAAGATGCTGATGGAATGACTACATAAGACTTCTGGGGCATTGCTTTTTCACCTGTTTCTTGTTGAGCAACTTGATCTGGAGAAGCCATGCTGTGAGGACACTCAAGCTCCCTCGGAAGAGGTCCTCATGGTCAGGATGGAGATCTCCTACAAATAATCATATGAACAAGTCACATTTACAATGATGTATTGCACGAATTCTAGCTGGTATTTAATGAAAACCCAGAGCCAGATATTGGGGGAAAGCTGGAATATCAGAGAGAGGAATCAGACCACAGTCAATTCTCACTCAGCCAACTTTTCAGACTGAACAGGGTAAAAGTCATCTTCAAGGGTCCTCCACCTGGCTGGTCACTCCTACAGAATATCTGAGTGTCTGCCTACCCTTGCCTTAGATATCTTTCACTTCAGGGTTCAACTCTGCATCATTATCCTAGAGTTAGGATTAAAGGTGTGAGCTACTACTCTTTGGTTGTCAGGCTTTGAAATCACAGAAACAGAGAAAGATCTCTGACTCCTGAGTGATGGGATTAAAGGTGTGAGTTCCCACTCTCTGACCCTCATGGCTCGACTGGGGGTGATTCTGTTTTCTGATATTCCAGGGTGATTTTATTATATATGAAATATATTACCACAACGGCTCTTCTGAGCTCAGCCAAGCAGCCACATGACTGTAACTCTGCCTGACATTATGTCTGTTACATCAAAAGAAGTTCCTGGACCAATACCACACTGGTTTTGTGCAAATCAAATTCCTGATCTAAAGAATCTGTTGATTCTTAGGCTTAAACATTACCTCAAGGTAATTGAATACATATACGATAAGTAACTAATGCAATAGCCAAAACAAATGTTTTTTCAGAGTGGAGAAAAAAAAAAAACAAAAAAACCCACCCATGTGTAATTGGTAGCTGAATTATGACTGAAAGGTACATTTTATCCCATGAAGGAGAAAAAAACCTGATGATATGTACTTTGATTGAACTCTGTCCGAGGTTGCTCATCTCTTGAGACTGGTAGTTGTGCTTTATGAGGAGAGAATCCTCACAGCTGTCTGCAGCTGGCAAAGAATGCTTCAGCATTCACATAGACATGGAGCAGTGTGGTGGACTGAATAGGAATGGTCCCCATAGTATCCAGGGAGTGGCACTATTAGCAGCTACAGCCTTGATGGAGTGAAAGTGACCTGGTTGCTGTAGGTAGGGCCTTGTCAAAGGAAGTACGTCACTGGGGGGGTGGGTTTTGAGATTGCAGAAGCCCAAACACCGCCCAGTGAGTCTCTCTCTTCCTGTTGCCTGCCGATCCTGATGTAGAATTTTTGTTACCTCTCCAGCACCATGTTTGCCTGCACACATGTGCCACTGTACTTCCTACAAAGATGATAATGGACTAAATCTCCGAGACTGTAAGCCAGCCCCAGTTAAATGTTTTCCTTTATAAGAGTTTCTGTGGTCATGGCGTCTCCTCACAGCAATAGAACACTGATTAAGACAGGTAGTCAGAAAGTCCTCCTCTCCCCCAGGCACCCTCTGCTAGGCTGGCATCTCTCATTGACTTTCGAGCTACTTGCCACTGGGCCTCAATCTCACTGACTCCCACCATCACAGCCCTGGCTTTGCTGTCTACATCTCTGATGTGTAACCATGGATTCGACCAGACCCTGATGGTGGATGATGGGATTGTTTCCATGTATTTTTCTATTATAAATAATGATGCAATTGTTATATCTCAAAAGCTATTGTCCGCTATCTCTTTAGGGTAAATGTCTGACAATGGTTTCTTAACCTCCTGAGTCTGGGGGTATATCTTTTATCACTCAACTGTTGTAAAGGGAGCAGGTACTGGTAAATAGTTTGGTTTTTAGGGGTCAGCCATGCCCTGAGGCAGGGGCATGAGGAGAATGGAGGGAAGGCCTTCTTCAGTCCCTCCCCTATTTCTTTGCTTTTAAATTTATTTACATTTATTTTATGTGCATTGGTATTTTGCCTCCTCTGTTTCTGATGTCAAACTCTGGATCACGTTCTAAGTGAACAAAGATTGGACAGAGGTATAGCCATGCTGGCTTGTCGTGTGTGTGTGTGTGTGTGTGTGTGTGTGTGTGTGTGTGTGTGTGTGTGCAAATGCATGTGCAGGTGAGGTCAGAAGACAATCTGTGGGAGTTGCTTCTCTCTTTCCACCAAACGGTTACCAGGGATTAAACTCAGGTCGTCAGGCAGCATGTACCTTCCCCTAAGACCACATTCTTTCCTGTGTGTGCAGATGCTTGTGATGTATGGAGGTATGTGTTGAGGACACCTGCAGGTATCATTCCTTAGGCATTGTCTACCTTGTTATTATTTACTTTTATTTTTAGGCAGTGTCTCTCATTGCTCAGGAACTTGCCAAATACGCTAAGCTGGTTGGTCAGCAAGCTGCTAGGGCCTTTGCACTGGAATTACAAGCATGTGCCACCATACCCATTTTTTTTTTAACCTGAGATCTAGGGATCACACTTAGGTTCTCTTGCTCATAAGACCAATGTTTTATTGACTACGTTATCTTCCCAGCCAGAGACTACATTTTTTTAAACCCCAGCTTGTTCCCAGGCAGGTGGCCCACCTCTTCCTGGTATAGAAGAGTCCTCACTGAGGGCCTGGGTGTAGTCTCTAACAGTCCTAAAGGTGAACTCACCTATGAGCACATCCCTAGGAGGAAAAGGCCTTCACAGGGCTGCGTTAGCTGAATCCAGGCAGAGCCCTAATTCAAGCTCAGTGCTGTCTCTGGCCTCATTCCCATGCCTTTTGTGCATTCCTCGTGGGAAATAGGTTCCTTGGAGAGTTGCGAGTGAGTTTTCAGACCTAGTGACAAGGAGAGGAAAGAAGGGGAGGGAAGGAGAATGGAAAGCCAAAAAGGAGGGGTTCAGGCAATGCAGAGAAGGAGCTGCTCTTGATGGAGTGACATATAAAACCTACAGTCAGCCTAAACTGTGAACTTGCATGGCTTCTGGGTGCAGACCAGACCAATGGGTGGCAGCGCGGGGGGGGGGGGGGTGGTGGGAGGGACGGATGGATGGACGGACGACACACTGCTGGATAGGCCCAAGGGACTTGTGCCTGATGGTCCCTAACCTGTGCTTGGAGATCAACAGTGTACCCCACAGAGAGAGGGGAGTGGGATGGGGGGGAGCATTAGAGTGCAGTTCATGTTTAAAGTGATTCTGGTAACTTCCAACTCTCATCTAGATGCCCTGTCTGGGCAGCCACCCTACCACACACAGGGGCCTCTAGTTACTTGGCAGCATGATGGCCACCACGAGAGGCTCTCTGTGCTCTTCCGATGGATAAAAATCTCTTGTGATGCTGGGAGGAAGGAATTTGTCCCTTTAACTCAGTAGTTCTCGACCTGTGGGTTATGACCCCCTTGGGGCTTGGTTATCTGATACTTACATTTGGACTCATGATAGTAGCTTGCAGTCGTGAAATAGCAATGCAATAACTTTATGGTTGGCGGTCAGCACGACATGAGGAACTGTATTGGAAGGATGCAGCGTTCGGAGGGAGAGCTACTGCTTTAATTGATAATGAGCTCAGAAAGGTCATGTTGACATCATGAGATGAGTAGAAATTGTGTATGCAGGAGGAAAGAGATTCAGAGGGATGATGGGATCTAGCTCTCTGTGTTTGTGTCAGAGAAGGTGAAGGTGATGGTGAAAAACCCAGAGACATGAAGGAAAGATGTTGAGGGAGCAAGAAAGGAACAGCAGGAGGCGGTAGGGGGTAGTGAATAAGAAGAGACAGATCCAGAGTAAAAGGCACAGAGAGGGGAAGGCACAGAGGATGAGGAGGGGACCACCAGAAGACAGGGAGCAGAAGACATCCTGTGGCTAGCAGGAGGTGCCAAGTACAGACACCGGGCTAGACTGTCAGGCAAGGAGGTGGATGAACCTGTAGCAGGAGCCTTCTCGTCATCCTGTTGGTCATTTCTCAGTATCCACAGGTGACCAAAGTGACGTGTAAATGGGATTGAGTTTTTCTCTTGCTCAGAGCTGACAGGGGCTGGCCACTGAGCCCCAGTCTATTACCATGGCTCCTCCACGTGGTCCATGGGCTCAGATATGAGTGTCTCTGCCTTTGCACTCTATCTGTGTCCCAAGCCTCTGTCTGGCCCTCTTGCCTACACTTCTCAAGTGCTGGGATTACAGGTTTTCACACCAAGCCTGTACGTGGTACAGGGGACTGAACGTACAGCCTCACACATATTCAGCTAGTACTCTACCGACTGAGCTACAACCCTGTTCACCAGACTTATTGCCGGTGTTGTGACCACCTGAGCAGTTGTCTGTACCTTACAGGAGACTCTCATGCTCTCTCAGGTTAGGAACTTGGCTCAGTTACCATGGCGTGCACACACCATCCACTCTTTTATGTGTATTTCATGGATTGTTTGAACCACCTTAATTCTTGTGATAGTGTCCTGGAGAAGGGTCTCCCAGTTTTCTTATTCAAGAGTGTAGCGCTGACCAGAAGGAGCAGAACTCTCAGAATTGTTAGGGTTTCAGTCAGGTGAGTGAATGAGTCAGTCCAGTGGGAGATTCTCTCTGGCTGTATTATTGGATGGGAAAACAAAGAGCATTCACGGGAGAGGGTTCTTCTGCCCCAGAGGGGCAGCTGTCATGGTCAGTAGACTGGACAGGAGGGAAGCCAGAAGCCATGTGTAAGAGGAGTATCTGCAGAACCTTCACATGACCCACTGCCAGGGCTAATCCACGCAGTCCACGAAGCTTGGTATGTTTAACCTTCAATGTGCCACTTCTCAATGCACTGTGGATAAAGGTGACCCAACAATTTGCAGACATTTGCTTCCAACTGGTCCTTGAGCTGGGAGCCACACACAACATTGGTAGCTAAGGGGGTGCTGAGTAGTAGAGGAAACCCAGCTTTTCATCCACATGGAGTGCAGGAGAACATTGTGTGTGTGTTCATATGCATGCATGTATATGTATGAGTATTTATGAATTATATATTTATGTATATGTGTGTGCATGTGAAGAGTGTGTGGTGTGTACATAGAAAATGGAGAGCTGGGGAGGCTGGTAAAGGAATATAAGGTTCCCTGACCTGGTTGCTTACATAGTTATAGAGTATATGCAGAAATAATTTTGTCTTTTTTTTCTTAGAAAAGACAGAATCTAAAAACTGTTCTGTGTGCATCCTTTCCATGGAAGCATCACCTGATAGCCATTTGGTCCTGTCAATCAGCTTAGCAGTGGGGAAGGATAGCATCTCAGCACTGGTAAGCACACGAGGCAGCTACAGGGATGGTGGAAGACTTCCTCACATGGCCTGAGAGTTCAAAGCCCAGTAAAGGACATCAGCTGCAGCCAAGTCGGCGAGGGAGAGCTAAACCTGCAACCAGTGACCCTAGGTATTTCTTATTTTCATCTCAGAGTCTATTGTGGGAAGGAATGGTACTCCAGCCTGGGACTCTGAGACATCTGCCATGCCTGGCCTGGAAATTCATGCCCATGTCCTACAGATGGCACAGCTCCTTTATGCTTACTGTCTTCTATGAGAAGGGTTAAACTGTAGCAGTTATGTGCTTGGCATATGTTATCATGGAATGTGATGTTATGTATTCTAACACCCACTTTTTTGTTTATTTTTATTTTTTGAGATAGGGTTTCTATGAATAGCCCTGGCTGACTTGGAACTCGCTCTGTAGACCAGGCTGGCCTCAAACTCAGAGATCTGCCAGCCTCTGCCTTCTGAGTGTTAGGATAAAAGGTGTGTTCCATCACGGCCTGACACGCCCTCGTGTTTTTAAATGTCATGCTATTCTTATTATTTAATGATAACAGTCTGCCCAAGTCATTTGATTTAATTCTATAACAGCCTTTATGGGACTATTTAGTATCCCCATTTTACATGGAAGGAAGTTGAGGCTTTTCTAAATTAACTGGCTGGGCGTGGGATAAAGCATACAACCAGACTCTGAGTCTGCAGCCCTCAATGCAGCCGTCACATTTATTTTGTGTGTAATATTACATAATGTGTTAGATGAGATACAGAGGATAATACTGAATGAGTTCCAGCCTATTGTATGGCATTCCTGGGGTTGGGACCCAGGGAGAATCAAGCCCAGTGCAGGGAAGCCTGAGTCCACCAGAAGCCCTCTGCAATTAGCCAGCCCCTGCTTTTTGATTTAATTCCTTCCCCTAATGTGTGTTCATCATGTAGCTCTGAAAAGATTGGTATTCAGGGAAGGAGCATCAAAGACGGTAATTAAAGTGTCTCTGCTGACAGGCCGTGTCTGGGAACAGACCTGTTTGATTCCGCAAAGGAAATCATTGGTGTTCTAGCAAGAGGTAGGAAACTTTTGATTAGCGAGTGATAGATAAACAGATCGATGCCTTTTCTGGCAACATTTCAGCTTCATGATTGTCCCCAGGAAAGAGTCAGGGATGGCGTGCAGAAAAGGGGTGGGTCCTGCTGCGTCCTTTGGGGCTTGAAAGCAGGCAGGGGCTGGGGAAGGTCAAAGCCAGGCTGGACAATGGGGCTGTGGCTGGCCGGCTCTAGGTCTTAGGGAAATGAGACTGTGTCTTCAGTGACGTTTCCATGAGACCTCAGACAGGGTTTGATGAGAATCTCCTGGTCGCCGACCTTCTTGGCGATCAGCTTAGTCTGTGTTCCCAGCAATCACAGTCTCTCTGTGTTATTGCTGCTCTCTCAAGGTCAGGGGAAGTTAAGACCAGAGATTATACTGTGTCAGTGGGGCCTTTTTGAAATATGACTCTGTAATCTCTTTCCATACCAGAGGAGAAATGCCAAAATCGCACTTCAATCTCGAGCTCGCAATGGGCTTATTGGGATTTTAGCAGAGCTCTTCCTGGCTAAGACTGTTTCTTCTCCCAGGGTGCCCTTTTACAAACTTTGGTTAAGTAAGGCCACAATTTAGTGAGAGTGCCTCTGTAGGTGTCAGGAACCATGAGCCCAGCAGATAGGGCAGGGGATAGGCCATCTGGCACTGTCTGGCCTCATGTAAGTGTCCTCTGGGAAGATGAGCTTTAAAATGGGTGTTCTTGGCCTGCATGCCCACACGTGTGTGTACACACATCCCAGGTTGTGTGAAAAGCAGAGCTTTGGATCATCCTGAGGTTACAGACGACACAGGAAGAATGCCTGCTCTTGACACTAAGTAAGCACTCAGTCAATGGGAAGGCCACTCTGTTCTGACTCTGTCCCTTCGGTCTTTTTCATTTTGAGTGTGGTTGGGTGGTGTGTGTGTGTTAGAGGCTGATTTGGGGTATCTTCATATCTATCTATATCTATCTAACTATCTATCACTCTCTATCGTAATTTTTGAGACCCTATCTACCACTGAACCTGGAGTTTCATGACTTAGCTAGACCGGCTGGCCAGCAAGCCTCCCCTCTCCCTTGTCTACCTGTGTCCCCTCCATCCCCAGACTGAGGTTGCAGTTGTATACTATTGTGCCTATTTTTTTTTTGCAGGGCTCCAGGGATATGAATTAAAGTCCTCATATTTGTTGAGCAAGTACTTTACTCACTTCCCCAGCCCCTCCCTTGAGTTTAAGATCTAGTAGAGAGTCAAGGCAGCCAGAGCTGGGAACCCACCATCCCCTTCCTGCTCCAAGCATCCTGGGAATGGCCACCTGGGATAGAGTGATTTCCAAGGACAATGGGTCTCTGTGATTTGGCCTCTATATTATGATGTACCTGCTATCTTACAGTGAAAGGGAATAGAGACAGGGTGGAGTCCAACAGTGAGGATTGAGATCAGCAGAAGGGACAGGCCTGTAGTTCAGGCTACGCTCCGTGGTGCATTTCCCATTTTCTAAGTGTTCCCTTGTGCTCTCAGCTTCCTTTCTGGCTTTCTTCCTCTCATATTGGTTACCTCTCACTCTGTGGCAAAGGTGAACACAGAGGAAGGAATGGTTCCTCTTGGCCCAAGGTTTCAGGAGTACCTGTGTCTGAATTAGGCTTTTATCGCTGTGATAAATGCCACGACCCACAGCAACATACAGGAGAAATGGGTCATTTCCTTTTAACAACCCTCAGGTCACAATCCACCAATGAGGGAAGTCAGGACAGGAACTCAAGGCAGGAACGGAAGTAGAAGCCATGGAGGCCCACTGCTTACTGGGAGGCCCCATTGCTCAACCAGCTTTCTTATACAATCCAGGACCACCAGCCGAGGGGGCACTGCCCACGATGAGCTTGGCCCTCCAACATCAACCATTAATCAAGAAAATGTCCCGCAGCCTTGCCTAAAGGCAATGTAATGGAGTCATTTTCTCAACCAAGACTCTGCCTGATGTCAACTTAACAAAATAAATAAATAGATAAATAAACCAGGGTGACCCCCCCCCCCCCCCCCAATGTCTAGCTTCCTTGCAAAGTGTCTGTGTTGAGGCAGAGATTATGGTTATCTGTGGCAGAGAGGAGAGCTTACCTCCTGGTGTTTGGGAAGCAGAGACAGAGAGAGAAAGAAAGACCCTGGCAACAAGAAGGGCCCTTCAGAGGCATCTCTCTGGTGATCAGCTCTCCTTCTTATGTCCTGCCTCCATGTTTCACCCATTTCTCCACAATGCCGCCACATGATGAATCCATCCTCTCAGTAATCCATTGATTAGGTCTGAACCCCCCTCCATGCCAAAGTCCCACTCTCAAGCATGATTCTGGGGCCTCAACCTTCAAGACGAGCCTTAAAGTAACATTTCACACCCAAACCACAGTACTCCTCCACGTCCTCCTTGTCATCTTTCTATCTTTCTCACTCTCTTCTCCGTCTCCTGACATTCCTTGAGGCACAGTGATTTTTCGCCCAGGCTTGGAAGTAATATCTGAATTTGCAAATCCTGGCTCTAGGAGCCATGTGCTTCAGACAAGTCTCATTGTTGAGCATAGGTGGCCTCACCTACAAGATGTGGTTGTTACAAGGCTGATTTTAGTTTATAGGCGTGCTCACTGCCCAGGCAAGAGTTTCATAAGCATGGCCGGGGTGCAGTGTTCCTATCTTGGCCGGTTGCAAATAGATACTGCAAAAATTGGGATTTTTTTTGGGGGGGGGTAAAGTTATCTTTTCTGAGGCAGAGTATGGTTGACCTTTCTTAGGTGAGTTACTATGTGCTGTCCTTCCCTCCCTCTCTGGTGTTCCCCAAATCATATTTTCACTGAATGACCTGCTCCCATCTTTGGTAGAATTGTCAAGTAATATTATCCCAGAACCAGAGAGTGATTCGATCTTAGCCAATATGATTCTCCTATTGTTTGAACCTCCGTCCAGGGGGTGGGCATGGGAACAGAGATCAGCCAAGGAGACTCACTCTCTCAAGATGAAAACTGGCTGAAGCTCTCTTCTGATCTGAGAAGTCTTGGCTTCTGAGTAGGCGCACCTTTGATCCTTTCTTGCTTGTGACCTCAGATTCCGAGAGCTACCTTAGTCTTTCCGCTTGAACCTTTACCGGATCCCATGTCTTGTCTCCAAAAACTAATTTGTCAATCAGTCTTCCTCAGGTGTTGAACAGACAGAAGGAGAACTCACAGAACAGCTCTACCCAGAGCAGAAAGGTCATGTCTTACCACCACGATCATCTCTCTCTCTCTCCTCAGGTGCCCTATTCTACCCTGGAGGGATGGCCTGATCACCATGCTCTCATTAGGAGGAAAGAGTGAAGAAACAGTATGAGCATCATCTGTTTGTCTGACTCATGACCCTAGAGCATCTCTTTGGAGAGGCTAACTTAAGTGCGTCCCTGGAAAACAATCTCACTCAGTCTGCTGCTGCTTGCGTTTGCTGCTGCTAACTCTGCCTCTGTTTAGCACCTACTCCCAAGGCTCACCTGATCCGCTTATGGGAGTGAGAGGGCCTCCTGTGTATGCTGCCCCTGATTTCTAATAAGTGACAGGGAACCACCACAATTAGGGGACTTCTGTCCTTCCCTCTTCTCCTAAATTCTGGGAGACAAGAGTAGTGTGCTATGGGGGTGGCATTTTTCCAGCTCCCCAGGACTCACTGCCTCAGTTTCACATTTTTTTTTTATTCTGTGTGTGAAGGCATCCAGACCCTCCATGACACCTGGGCCAACTGTGGACAGCTACACTAGGGAACCCCTGTCTCAGTTCTGATTTCAAAAGGATCCCTGATTCCTGAGCTGGTTAAGACAAAATATTTTTAACTACCTAGCTTTGGCTGGGCACACAGTAGTGCCAATAAAGCCAGCTTGATATATATCTATGCCTGGTTCATCCAGATCAATGCCATAGTCCTTTTAAGTGGAGGCTTTCTTGGAGGCACATAGATTTCTGGGCCAGGGAGCGGCCACTAGCTCCACACTGGAGCTGAACTTCCCCTGGTTCTTTGGGGCTCAAACATCACATCTGTCCCAACCTGTTGGGAGAATGCTCTGTTGTTTCTGGATTATACTTCAAGTGGTCCATTGACTCCATTCTTCTGGTATAGGAATGACAGCTGATTGTTCCAGGTTCATCCCCTGACTCAGAAGTTCAAATTCACTGAAGAGTGTAGTAGGAGGTTTCTGGCCTGGACTTTCAGGCCTTGCCTCAAGGTTTAGGCTTGCAGACCCACAGACCTGCAGAGACATACAGATGCTTACAATAGTTTTAGGCTGATCGGCCTAAGGCCCAGGCATATAACTTGCTAGCTCTTTACCCTTAATCTAACCCATGACTTTTATCTTGTTCAGCCATGCGGCTCGGTACCTTTTCTCACAGCAGCATGGCTGTCCTCTGCTTCTTCTGGCTTCTCTCTGGCGTTCTTCTCTGTGCTTCCTGTTCTCAGAGTTTTCTTAGTCTGGTAGCCACACCCACACTTCCTGTCTGCCTTTGGCCAATCAGCGCTTTTTATTAAACCAGTGGATTGGACAATTACTTACAATGGAACAGCACAATCTCCCACAGAAGAGAATGTCTCTTTTCTGCTCATGATAACAGTTTTGGAGTTGACTCTTTTTGACTCTATTTTGTCTATATTTAGATATGTTCCCTTCCTTGAGACAGTGATCATAGAAGTGATACCCTGATTGGTTAGAGCAAGGTCACATGACTGCTTAGGGTGAGTTCAGTCAAGCCACCTATCCATATTCAGTAGCTGTTTCCATAAAAAGTAAGAATGGGTTGGGAGATTGGTAGGCAGTGCCCATGGCAGGGCTTACCATTGAAGACTTGTGGGTGGGAGAGTAGAATCCTGGTCATTACTATCCACAGAGGACAAGAAGAGCCTGGTCCTGCTCTCTAGGAGCAGATGGAGGCTGCTAATGAGGAGTAAGGGGTTCACCAGAGACCTGCTGGCCACATACTACTCTCTCCCCAACTGACCCCTAAGTCTGGCCTCTTTTGCCTACAGCTAACACAGGGTTGGGGGTTCCTTGTGAAGCACAAAGCTGAGGAAGACCTACACCCGCTCCTTGTATAAGAACTTCCATTCCTGGCAACCAGACTCTGTCCATCACCTGACCTGCCCAGTTGGCCATGAGCTTCAACAGGTTTTCTGGTGCCCAGAAGTGTGGGCTACTAGCCAAAGGAACACCCAGGAATGTTCAAAGAGGGATAGAACACACCTCAGGTTGTGTGGGGAGAGTTCAACCTTCAGCTTCAAATTCAAGCTATTAGCTCTGATGTCAGATGAGTCCTGGGTCAGAGTGCAGGGCTGCCATGCCTATGGGATTAGATTTTCTTTAATTAATTTTTCAAGATTTTTTTTTTTAATCTTAACTGAATCATTCTACTTTACCAATAAAGACTTGGGAGAGACAGATGTTGGGATGAAAAATCACTTGGAAGACTGTCCTCCTCTGTTGGCATCCTACAAGGAGAGCTTTCTCCTAAACCACTTCAAACAAAACTCCTCAAACTGGATGTCCTGCTCTTCTATTTCTTGTATCTCTCTCTATCCATCTTCCTGACTCCCTTCTACTCTCTATGGTTTTTCTCTCTCTCTTTTTTCTTTCTTTTCTGTCAACTGGTTGCTTGCTCAGCCTCTTAACTTATGGTTGACTTTCTTTAATCCTGTTTACAATATTTACACAGAAAGAATTAAAAGTGTGTGCTAGGGCTGAGCCACATCACAACTAAAAACACCTCCCCCCCCCGTGTCCCCCCCGTAAATAATGAAATCTTGGGTTTCATATCCTGCAACAGGGTTTCTCTGTCTTGACAGCTCTGGCTGACCTAGGACGATGTTTGTAGATCAGGCTGACCTCAGACTCACAGAGATCCACTGCCTCTGCTTCCCAAGGGCTGGGGTTAAAGGCATGCACCACCACTGCCTGTCCAGAGTTGAGATTTTAACTCGGACACCAGCTCTCAAATTCAAGATTTAGCCACAAAATTATGCCCACTAGACAGGCTTAGCATGCAGAATAAGTAGGATCCTCTATGAAAGTGTTATCATGGCACCTGCTGTATGGAAAGTGCCCAGAAAACACCTGAAATCTTCATCTCCCTGTTGACTTAAGGCAGGGCTGGCATCCTGCACATGCCTTCTAAGCTAGATGGGCTGAGTTTCAGGGTTTCCATGGCAGGCTGTGCTGAGCTAGCCACAACTCCCAGCCCACCCCTCACCCACCTTCCCTGTCCAGTAGTGCATTTCAGGGCTTGCTGCTTCAGAGTCTGTTTGGCTGAGTCGCTCATCTCCCAGCAACACAGGGGCAGAAGGAGACTGTGTTGGCTAATAGAAAGGCAGAGTGGCCTAGGAAGCCCAGAGTCACTTGGAGAGGTGTTCACTATGCCTGTTAGGCTTTGAGCCAGGATGGCAGAGGTGGTTGTGGAGAGTTAACATCTGATGGGTGTTGGGGCCTTGGAGTCAGTTTTGGGGGTCAGAGCTGATGGTTGCCCATTGGCTTACAGCAGCTCCAAACTTCTGGCAACTTTGGCTGGTGACAAGGAAGCAAATGATGATATTGAAGACATTGAGCAAAACCAAAGCATGGAGGTCAGGGTTGGCCGCTCAGTGTGGACAGGATGGGAACTCCCCACTCCCTGGGAATCCTGATGAATGCTTCTTGTTCAGCCCAACGAGCTGGTCTTTGAGAATAAATGTTTGTTACCTCAGCACTGAAGAGCCCAGAACAGGACGATCATGAGTTCAAGGCCAATCTGGACTGCATAGTGAGATTGTCTCCAAAACTATAGGTCCCCCACGGAAACTCAAAAGCAAGTCTTTTGTCTAAAAATGTATCTAGCCCCTACTGGGGAGACTCCCATAGAAACCTCGCTCACCTCCTTCCCCAAGGTGACCCTGGCCTTGAGTGGACACTCTGTCTCAGTCTCCCTGTGATGGAGGATAGTTATTAATAAAAGTGGGACTCACTGCTGATTCCTTCCCACTCCATTAATTTTCATTTTCTCCAGAATCCTCTGTGGCAGGCGGTAGATCGCGGCTGTGGGGACTGAATTCTGTATGCCACATTGAGGTGCTCCAGGCAACTTATTTCTGATTTTGGATTGATGTCAGCTCCTGACCAGGTGTGTCTCTGTTTGGTGCTCTGGCCACATGTCCTTGTCCATTCTCGGCCGCTTTTCCTCTCCCCTCATGGAGCCTCAGGCACATGGCTCCAGACCCTCTGCCAGGAGGGAGCAGATTGCTTAGAAGTTCCATTGCACTCATGGTTCAAAATGCAGCATGCACGACACAGCCCAGCTCTGGTCTGTAGCTGACTTCTCTGCAGGACCTTTGCTAGGTGTATGTGACCGGCATTGATGATGTTTCCTGGAGTAGTACCAAAGCAGATAGAGGTGAGTTTGCCCTATAGAAGTTCTTGGCTGTGACATTGCATCAGAAGCACCAGAGAGCAGGTGACCAATCGCTGCAGGTGACTTAGTCCCCACGATTCTAGAAGGTGGCAACTGGGTGGTTTAAAAAGTATCTCAGGTAATCTGGTACTCAGCTGGGCTAAGAGACTTGTTCTGAGGCCTCCTGTCTTTGAGTGAGTAAATACAGGACATCTCAAACTCCCTCAAAATAGCTGTTTTTAAACACTGCACTTGGAAGACAAAAGATTTGGGTCCCTAATGGTGAAACAAGCAAGTTCAAGTGTTTGTGTCAGAGCAGTGTTGGTGTGTTCACCTCGAGATGCTCTAGATTGCTCTGCAACTGGCCAGACAATGAACATTGTGTATTGCTGTCTTTCTTTAGAGGGGTGCCCCAATATGTATGGACGGATACCTCCCTCCTTTTTCTTTCTCTTCCTCCTTTTCTGGGCAGGGAGCCCCTGAACAAGAGACCAGTGCAGCCGAAATGTCCCCTAGACACCTCTTACTTAATCTGCTTGCCTGAATTCTTGCCTTGGCTTAGCTGCTGCCCCCTATAGGTCCCAGCTCAATATGTCCCCTCCCGCCTGTTACCCACTTTCTTCTGTCTTTATTCTGTATATTTCCTTTATGACACGTGTCCTGTTTGTATGTACACATGTACCTGTCTGTCTCCTTCTCCAGTGGCAAGCTCCAGGCGCTCAGTTTGATCCCCAGCTCCATAAAGAAGAAAACAGAAAACAAACACCAATTTCTCTGAGGAAGGAAGGGACACCAGCTAGCATTGGGTGGTCACTGTGGGGAAGAAGGCAGCCCTGGGTTTGTAAATGGCAGATAAGGGACCTCACCTCTCTGCCCTACAGGTCACTATTCGAGATTCATTCTTTTGTTTTTCCTATATGCGTCTCACACATGACTGTCATCCCCACAGGGACAGAAGGCACCCTGGCGCAGATACCCTGTGCCCCTAGTTCCCAGCACATGGCTCACGTGTAACTAGATCCTTAGGTGATAATTGCTAAATACATGAACACTGGACACTAAATATGCTGGTGGGAGAAAAGAACAGACACCTACTGTGTGCGTGCCTTTTCATCGAGCAGCGTAGTACGCAGCCTTCTATAAATGTCAAAGTTAACCTCTTTTAAATATTGTTATCACCAGTTTGGAAATGAGGAAACAGAGACCCAAGCTGCGTAAAGAGCTTGGCAGAGGCCACAGAGGTACTGCCCAGGGCGACTGAATTCTGCAGGCCTGCTGACTCCAGTCTTCCTTCTTAATTGGATCACGACTTAGCAGCCAAATCTAGATCAATAAGCCCAGAGTAGTGAGTGGCTCTCACCCCCAAGAGCCACTCTTTGGTTGAGTGGGGAGCCAGAGATGCGCAGAGATGTGTGGAACTTTCCCCCCAGGGAGGGTCCTAAAGGATTCCAGAGAAGCCGCCAAGTGCATGCAGGCTGAATAAGTGGGCAGAAAGAAAAAGAAGAGCCCGAAGAAGACAGAGAGAACACGAAGGACTGTGGGCTGCCCTGTAGCAGAGCTCGGAAGCTCGAGAGCCAGGCCTCCTTAAAGAATCAGGACCCAAGGGTGCAAGGGACGTATATAGTAGGCCTTGTACCTCCACTGTGTATGGGATTGGAGCCAGCAGAACAGACCTGTGAAGAGGCAGGCAGGGCAGCAGAAACAGGCCTGGATGTCAGGTGTTCATCACAGCCACCATGGTCATCATCAGCGTTCTTGTCACTGTGACCGAAATGCCTAAGATTTAGAGGAAGAAAGTGCAGTACATGGCCACTTGGAGCCATGTGCGAGGGTAAATCTTGCAGTTGTTGGGCGCTGTGTGGTAGAGAAGTTAATACCTCCACAAAGCAGAAGCAACTGATGTGCTGGGTTTCCTACCCCTTCCCTATTTTATTCCATCTGGCCTCCAGCCCAGCAGAGGGCACTGTTCACATTCAGAGAATGTCTCTCCCCCACCCCTCAGTTCTCTCTAGGAATACGCTCACAGACATCCCAGTGGTGTACCTCACTAATCACTTGGGGATCCAGATTCAGCAAAGTTAACACTGGAGGCCACCCTGTCAGTTACAGTAAGGAGGGAACAGACACCCGAGGGATATGTGCTGTGAAGAAGTAAGTAAGCCACAGTAACTGCTGCAATGAATATCCATAGCACTGGCCAGGCAGTCAGGGCATTTTTGAAAAGGTAGCTTTTGAACTCAGGTAGGTGTAAGACGTCTCTATATATGTAGAGTTAAATGTACATGGGATATTTAATATATCATGTTATATATTACATATATGATATATGTTACAGTATCATGAATATGTTACAACATAATATTTTGTAATATATATTACATGATGTATTTATCGTGGGAAGATTCATGGATCTTAGATCTATATTGTATATACATTATATACCTAGTACTCTATAATATGTAATATATAACATATTGATTGTAATAATTTAATTGGTATATTAATATATGATTATATCATATTACAATAGATACGGAAGAAAGATGTGTGCGCATGCTTTTAATCCAAGTACTCAGGAGGCAGAGGAAAGCAGATCTCTGTGAGTTGAGCCTGCTGCTCTACACAGTGTCAAAAACCACACACACACACACACACACACACACACACACACACACAGATACAGAGAGACAGAGACAGAAACAGAGAGAGAGAAGTTTTTAGGATGTGAGAGCAGCTCGTGGGCCACCTATAGGGCTTGATTCCACAAGGAAAAGAAGGCTTTAAACAGGTTCAGGAAGACAAGTGATTATTTTGAAAAGATTGCTTGATTATCCAGTTAAGAGTGGATCAGGACAGGCAAGAGTCACCCACGGTAGCTGAACTGATCACACAGGCTTGGTGGCAGCCTGACAGAGAGATCCCCAGAGAGGTGGGGTAACTGGGTGTGCTAGGACCCTTTCCAGGGGCATTTCTCCCAGGTCCTAAGGGAAGTCAGCTCCAGTGCCTTTCCTCATCCTGTAGGCCAGTACAACAAGGAACTCCCATCTAGCCTTTGTCTCCAACTCACTCTGGTGTCTGTGATTAAATTGATTTGTTTATAATTGATGTTGCTTCTCAACAACCTGCAGACTGGTCCTGCATCCATGGCATCCACTGCTGTGTAATTTGCTCCAGCAAAGGCCTGCCTTCCCCCACTCAGACAGTTAAAACTACCACCGCTGTCACTGCCCGGTAACAACAACAAAACCTTGGCCCCTATAAACCTAAAGGATGTCAGACAGGGTTCTCAGGACAACACATGTCCACATCACGTGGCCCTGGCTTGGAGCCAGCCCCGGCGTCATCTATTCAAATCACAAACAAATAAATTCTTGGCCTTTGCAATCTCGGGGAGTTAGTCGAATTGGAAATTAGGAAAGCTGGAGCTTTTACAGCGAGGCTCTGTTGGATTGGAACTGCATATGGTAATCAGGAGGCAGCTTCCATGTGAGGTTGCAGAGTGTGTAAATAACCAATTATGGTTTTTAAAAGAAAAGCTTGTTTGGTTCTGAGAGCCAAGTTCTTCCCAGCAGATCTCGCTTTTGCCTCTGCATGATATGGATGTAATTTCAAGTATCCCTGGGTGTTCCCCTTGCACTGTTTATTTAAGGTGTTTATACAAGAGCAAACTATGGAAAAAAGCAGGCTGAGAAAGCCTCTGGAAGCCGGGGTGTTATTGGTCATGATCACACGGGATTATGGTGTCAGGTCACCTTCTTTCCATTGATTGTTGGTCACTCCATAACGCCCCCCTCCAGTCACAGAAACATTAATTGGAGAGACAAATTAAATCACTGCTCACTTGCGTGACTGCTGTGATTCCAAGCCATTTTTCAAAACCTGTGGTCAGCATGTAGGAAGGGAACCGTGAGGAAGCTGGGCAGACACAGGTACATTTCTGCCGTCTACTGAGCAGCATTTCTAGGACTGTTAATTCTTTTTGATGAAGCTACAAGCCCTATCCTATCTGGGCAGCTGGATGCAGGATTGATTTACTTCTTAGGAAAATTCTCGTGTATTTATTAAAAACTGGCCACTCTCAAATATCTGGGCTGGAAGGGCAGAAAATCCAACAGTCTTGCATATTAGCTCTTGCTTGTACTCTGGGAACTGATAAGGCAGGGGCCAGACCAGATATTATGGCTGTAATTGGTGCTTATTTCTTCTCTGCAGCCTGATGGGGGTGGGGCAGAAATAAATTAATACTTAAACTGCAAAGGCAGCCTTGCCAATAGATGGCCCGTCAAATCCCAGTGTTTGAAAAGTTGGAACTATGTGCCCATGTGTTTACGTTTTCTTTCTCTAATGGAAACAACAGGCACATCATGTTGTATGAAGCCTTTTCACTCTGTTTGGGTGGAAGGTACTTCAATTGTAGAATTTATAGTATGTGGTTTTCAAAGCATGGCTTTCTGAATTATTGCAAAATTACCTACAGGTTTTGTAGAAAGACCATTTTCTGGGCTCAGCTCCTAAATTCTGGATCCCACAGGTCTATGGAAGTTTGTATTTATTTTCTTCTTTTATTCTTTTTAAACTTTTTTTTTTTTTTTTTAATTTGGGGCCATACACATGCCAGGGTGCCCGTGTGAATGTCAGAGGACACCTTGCAGGATATGCTCCTCCTTCTACCAGATGGAGTCTAGAGATCAAACCCAGGTCCCCAGGCTTGGCCGCAAGTACCCTTACCTGCTGAGCCATCTTGCTGATTCAGAACTTTGCATTTCTAATATGCCTTGGATGTTGATATTTCTGGTTCCAGGAACCCACATTTAAGAACTAGTTTTGAGGTATGGATTAAATGTCTGGCTGGATGTTAGAGTCACCTTTGGATAAATAAAATGCATAAAGGCCTTAATTAGTGAGATCTGGAGTCGAGCATTGAAGTTTCCTGTTTCAAAAGAGGGCTCCAAGGTAATTCCCATGGGCAGCCGGGTTCCAGAACTTTCCTTAATCAATGCAATAAGAATAGAAAGTGGAAGCATTTAGCAGTGACTATGAGAGCCTGACAGTTTTCAGCTAACACTCTGTTCAGATTCAAGTCCTAGCACCCTTCTGAATCTTCAGGCACCTTTACGTCCTTGCCTCCAGTACTGAGAATGTTTAACTCTGAGCCGCAGTGAGGGTCAAGTGCAGCAGTCGGCATGACTGGCAAATGGCGAGTCTGAGACACATGCTTCCCGTATTGTCCTTGGGGTGCAGTGCAGGGGGCCTTGGCTCATTTTAATTTAATTGTCTGGTACGTTTCCAGCCTAGTTATTTGCCTCAGATGCTAGCAGAAGTTTACATTGTTGGACCTTTTGAGAACTGCTAGTGGACTCCGTGCTGCCTAGAAGAATCCGTACCACCTTCTCTTTCTCCACTCAAACAAACACCAGCAAATGGGTCTGCAGCTTTCTTCAGCAGCCCCAACTCCTTAGCAGGAATGCCCTGTTCGCAGCTGTGGAAACATTCATCATCTAGTGTAACTAAGCAAAACACCCCACCCTGGGACATGTCTAATACACATGCTGGTGGTACAGTGCCAGAACGCAAATGGTCCCTGAGAATAATTCCCAAGACAAGCTACAGGCACGTAGAGAAAGCTGGCAGAGGCCAGAGGACCCATTTGTAAAAATATGATTGGCAGCCAGCTTTGTTCTTTCATAACATTCTCCTGTGCTGTGGTTTGCACTGTGTGTATTTAAAAAAAAAATTGGGGGGCCGTGGAGATAACTCACCCCCCCAAGACTGAAGGCATGAGTTTAAGTCTCTGAACACACGTGGGAGGAAAAGAGAGCTAACTCCAGCAGGTCATCTTCTGACCTCATGCATGTACACACAAAATACCTTTTTTAAAAATTTTATTAAGAAAAGACACCATCCATTTTCAGGTGGTTGGAAAGAGAGGAAGTCGGAAAGGGAGATTCCAGATGTGCACAGATACAGAAAGGCTCAGGGTGGTGTGCGGGCAATTTAGGAAGACTTTAGATGGTGGAGGAGGGTGGTTAGGGTCGAGGAGGGGTCCAGAGCAGGAGGAAGAAGGACATACTGTCTTGAATCAGCCTCTGGGGTAGAGATGGCAGTGGTTGCAGAGGCCACTTCTTTCTGAAGCTGTTGCAGAATAGACTAGCTTGTCACTTCTTTGGGTTACCCAGAAGTCAAGGTAAGTCCTACCGGCCGCCCCTGGGCATAAGCTTGCCAAATCTAGAGGTGAAGAACATGAACCCTGGGCTCAGGCAGCTTCAGCTTGAATCCTAAAATGGGCATAATAATAGTGTGACAATGGGCAAAAAAATGGTTGACAGACAAAGGACAGGTTTGTGACCATGGTCCCAGGAGATTGTGTCTGTTCTGCGCCAGTTCAGTTGTCATGGCAGCTACTAGCTTTCATTCATTCCTTCGGCATCTCTTGGCTTATTGAAGCCTTTTGCCTGCCTGACCCTGTTTAAGGAGGTGAGGATACAGAGTTGAACAGGGCAGGCAAGGCCTCTGCTCTCAGAGAGCCTTGAACCCAGAACTGAGAGGCTTAAGAAAGAATGTGAATGGTGCGGAGAGAGCCTACCCATCTTCAGGTTATTGTCAAAATAGGGCCTGCGGGAGATGGGAGCCCATATTCCTCCAGAGCACTACCATAAGAGACCTTGGAAGCCGAGCTCTGGGGAATGGAGCTGTGTGTATATCTGGAGCACCATGAGGTCCAGACAGGGAGCTAGCTTCTTCAAAAGCTCTGTGTCTGGGGTGTGGTGAGCGGGAAAGACAGAAAAAAAGGGAAGGTTATGGCTGCAGTATAATCATCGCTGTGAGGACAGAAAGAAAAGAAACAGCAGGAAGTAGTAGGAAGCAGGTGCTGTCCAGCCCAGTGGGCTCTGAGAAGGACTCTGGATTGTCCAAGGCCAGTGGGAAACCATGATAAGGTTTAAGCAGGTATTGGCATGAGTTGGTTGGATTTTTGAGACAACTCCCAACACTGCTGTGGGAGAATCAGGAATGGTAGTAGGGAGGATGCCAAGAATGCTCCTGCCCTCTGCAGATGGTACATGCTAGCAGCTCACCCTGACCTTGCTTACTTCCCTTGCCAGTCTCCCTCACTTGGGGCAAGAACCAGAGAGCACAGTTGCTGACTCCAGACCTCTAGCATTCTCCTGACTCAGTAATGAGCTGAGATATAGCAGGAGTGAAGACCGAGCCTGCTCACAGGGACTCAAAGCCCCCACTTTCTCATAGGGAAGTGGGGTGTTTGCCACCAGCTTTATAACTGGCACATCAGCTGCTCCCTGGATGGATAGCCTTTCCTGGGGATGTTGTGTGGCACTGTGCACGGGACTTCTGAGCCACTTCCGTTCTTGGAGGCAAACACATCACCAACATATGTAGCAAACATGTGCTCTGCCTGGTGCCCAGATGCCTGGCCAAGCTTGGGAAGCTGCTTGGAATTTTATCCTCATCTTGTTGGGGCCATCTGCTTTGGATACCAAAGGAGTCTGGGTCAGAACATGTGACAGGATCTCTCCAGCCTTAGGGCCCTCTCGGGGGCTCAGATCAATGGAAAGGCCATGGGCTTCTGCAGTAGAAAGGAATTAGGGAGGCATGAAGATGTGGAGGCTCCTAGGACCCCATTTAGGTATCACAGAAGCCCCTGGAAGTCTGCCAGGACTGGGTTGGTCACAGAAGGCTTTTGGTAGCTGTGTTCTGGATGTATCCAGAAAGACCTTGCCTTCAAATACATGTCTCCTTCCACAGTCTTCTCTCTAAGCCTCCAACGTGGAGCCATTGCTCTTCATTCTGTACTTCTAGCCCATCTTTGTATAGCCGACCATTTTGTACGCGAACTCAGTACTAAACAGGCATTATTACTGCATTGTGCACGGTACACCGCAGAGGTATAAATCCCACATTAACCCTGTCCTAAAGAGAGGCTGAATGCATTTTAATAAATGTCCCCAAAGGTTTCGGTGTCTAGTCGCCAAACAGAATAAAAAATGCACACACATTACAGGGCGTTATGAACCTTTCTATCAAAAGTAATAATAAACAGACAGCTTGTTGGGCTGGGCAACTGGGTTATGTTTTTAAGTAGTATATTGAAAGACAAATCAAAGCAGATCTGAGATGATTATGGGATATGATCTAGTGTGGCCAGTGATTTCCAGGGGTGGGGCAGGGGGCCTGCTTCAAGCAAGCAGACCTCCCTCTTGTCTCTTGACACATTTCCATTTTAAGCTCTCATGCTACATGGTACCAGGAGAAAAAAGCAGATTAAGAAATCTTTGCAGCGCTCTGATATTTAATATAAGCAGCCAGATAAAGGCTAGACACATATCATTTGTCAGCTGAATAAAAATTCAGATGAGGTATTTTCCTGATGCTGTGCCAGGCACCATTAGAAGAGCATTTTATTTTCATGTGTCAGTGACGGCATGCTGTTGGGGCCAAACTTCATCAGACTACAAGGTGTTACGTGATGTCAGGCACAGCGTGACTTTCTATCTCTGGCATCTCATCCAGGATGAGATGACTTTGCCACCGACTTGCTTTTTTGTTCCCTATATGGGATTTCCACTCTGAAAGTCTCCAAAGTTAATTAGCTGTTTTGGTTATCAACCAAGGGCAGATAAAATATCCTGCCGGTGGCCATTTTTGGTTGGGCAGATGTTTTGGTTTGGGCACATCTGCAGGCAATCACTCAGCGTTCTGGGCAGGAACGGTGTTTTATTATAGGATTAGATGTGTAATCTTGGATAAATAGTAGAAATCGGAGTGCTTCAATTGGAAGACTTGCTTTGTCTCCTGGAGATGCAGTGTAAATAGCAAACCAGAAACCATTCGCTCATCACTGGAGCAATAATCTAATGTGCCAGGCTTCTCCCTTACGGCTGGACCTCAGAGGCCTGTATAAACCTCCTAGCAAATGGGATGCTGTGGGTGTCAATCCAGGCATGGGGCCCAGCAGCTGGGGCCTCTGCTGAGTTCTAGCAGCAACCATGGATTCACATACCTGTCTTGTTCCTCCATTCTTGTGTTCGAGGAAGTGGCTGCTATTTTGTATCTGGGCATTAGGAAATCTGGACTGTGTCTCAGTGCCTCCTTGGGAGTGTGGTTCTCACCATCCCCGGCCAAAAGGCTTTCCCAAAAAGTCTGAGGAATTTGCAAGGTGGGAGTGTGGCCCAGCCCATGCCCAGTCTTCTCCCCAATTCTCTAGTACACAGAGTGGTGGTGCCTCATTTTGTTTTACAACTCCAAAACAGATGTACTGAATCCCTGAAAACTGATATATGGTAATGCACTTAATTTTAATCTCCAATGTTAAAAGTAAAAACTGATCACTTAAAACAGAAACATGTGTCCCTTCCACCAGAAGCTGGCAGATGCAGCAATGTGCCCCATGCCAGTGAACTGTTTGAGCTCTGCCATTGGCCCCCTCCTGACTGTGTGCTCCTTCCTTCCCTGTGAACCCTTCCCTGCTACTTAAACTCCTTTCTAGAAGCCCTCCAGGATTATTGTTCCTGTCTTGGCTGTTCCCAGGATGGCTTAATGCTTTGAACTGTTCTTCGATGTGCCTTGGGAAGTTGCAAAGAAAGACATGTCAAGCTAGGGATATAGCTCAGTCGGTAAATATCTGCCTACTCAGTACTAGGCCCTAGATTCAACTCCCTGTACTACATAAATCCAACAAACACCTGTGATTCCAGGACTCAAGTGGAGGCAGAAGAATGAGAAGTTCAAGGTCATCCTCCTACACATAGTAAGTTCAAGGCCAGCTTATGCACCATGGAATCTTGTCTTAGAAAAAAAAAGTCATAGCTGTATGAAAACCCACTGCAAAGCTAGTAAAGCATGAGATGAGTACTTCCTATCCAAGGTTCTACATGCTAAGCATGCTGGGACAACTGCATGGCATCTGAATGTACATGGAAGGACTTGGGTGAACCCTAGAGTTTTGAGTGTTGCAGAGCTGCAGGAGGGAACCCAGGGTCTCTCACACACTAGCCATGTGCTCTATCGCTGAGATACATTTGTAGGGGGGTTGTTACATTATAAACAATTGTCCCACCTACTAGTTTAATAAAAACACCGATTTCTTGAAGGCAGACAGGAAGTGTGGGTGGGGCTACCAGACTAAGAAAACTCTGGGAACAGGAAGAACAGGGCAGAAATGCCACAGAGACACTAGACAAGCCAGAAGATGCAGAGGACAACTGTGCTGCTCTGAGAAAAGGTACTGAGCCACATGACTGAACAGGATAAGAGTCATGGGTTAAATTAAGAGCAAGAGCTAGCAAGTTACATACCTGGGCCCCAGGTCAATCAACGTACAAGTAATATAAGTGTCTGTGTGTTTCAGTGGGACTATGGGACTGTGGGTCTGAAAGTCTGGGACACGAGGCTAGGCCGGAAAGTCTGGGCCAGAAACCACATACAACATGCATCTCATGCCTATGAACATTAAAAAAATGGGTATAGCTTCTTGCAAGAAAAGTCAAGGTGTACTCAGAGCTCAGTATCTCTGTGGCGATTAGGAAAACAGACACAAAGAAGCTCTGTCAATGCCAAGGTGTCTTATCCTGGCTGAGCCAGGCTTTCTGCAAAGTCTGCTTGTTCCTTTCTGTCTACAGCTGTCATTGCTCTAGTCTTTTTCTTGGATTGCAAATGCCTCATTTTGGCCCTCAGTGAAATGAGTGCTTTTCTTTTTAAAATGAAGCCTATCTACTAAATTTGTTGATGGCCTCTCTGGACAACAAGGCCATGGTTCTGACCTAGTAGGCTACACTAGGCCCAATAGTGGGTTCTAACAGGCTCTTAGGGGATGCGCACACTGATTGTCTGGAGACGAGTAGGTCAACAGTGACAAGACTCTAAGTGTTCCCCATCTCCTTTGGATTGCAGATGAATAGCCCTATACCCTGGATGGCACAAATGGAGCTGTGTTCCCAAAGGAACTTCAGAAATGAAGGCAGAGGAGGTATCCTAAGGGCTTCCCTGACAGCCTACAGGCTGTCCTGGGAACAGGCTTGTCTCAAGTCTGACCTATCTTGGAGGGCTCTGCTTTTCCTCTAGAATACCACAGCAAACAAGAATTTAATGCAGTGGGGTGAGTTCTCTCAAGGACAGTTTTCCTTACTTTGTTTCCCTGGGGAAAACACCTAGGTGTTGGTCTCTAGAAATTCAACTGTTTTCTCTCCTAGTTTCAATTTGAACACCACAGAGTAAGTGGAGTGGGTGTGTGTGTGGGGGGGGGGGAGTGACTTAGCTAGGGATCAGCATGTTGATGGAAGGCAGTTTGAACAAACCTCCTGGAGGCAGACTCACCTGAGTGAAAGGCCAAGCCTGCCGCCCTAAGCCTTTGACTCTTGGTACCCCATTTGGAAAATGCAGCGATCCTGAGAAACTACCATGGAAAAATGGACGCTATGGCATTGGGTACAGTGGGGGGTGCGGTGAGGGGCTGCAGGCATCATCTAATACCACTTACACCTCTCATGGTGTCATTACTTTCTTCTTGTTAATTTTTTTTTTTTAAATATAGGATCTTACAAGGTGGCCTAAGCTGGCCTTGAACTGGTGATTCTCCTGACTCAATCTCTTTAGCACTGGATTTACAGGTATGCAAACCCAACCCAGTGTGTTGTTTTAAAGTCTGTATACCCAGTACCGAGAAAATAAGATAGTCTTAAGAACCCTCTATTTCTCTTAAAAAGCAAACCTAGTCCATGAAAAATACTAGTAGTCCCCAGCTGGCTGGGATGCTGCACTCTAAGGTGATTGGGGTTTGCTATTACTCTCTAAAGCAGTGGTTCTCAACCTTCCTAGTGCAGCGACCCTTTTAATACAGTGCCTCATGTTGTGGTGACCCTCAACCATAAAATTATTTTGTTACTCCCCCATAACTGCAATTGTGCTCCTGTATCAATGAATACATGAATCAAAATGTAAATATTTGACATACAGGATATCTGCTATGCAACCCAAGGGACTGAGACCCACAGGTTGAGAGACCATTGCTCTGAAGCATCAAAAGACTGTATGTTAGAGGCGGGGCTTCAAGAGCCTGAGCCTCTGGGTCTGCACTGTGTCTCAAATTCTGCCAACATCTTGGGAGTCTCCTGGCCTACGCTGTGTTTTAAGCATGGGCATAGACGGTGAGGAGCCCTAAGGAGACCCCATTTATGCCTGGCATAAGAGAGTGATCAGGATGCAATATATGAAAAATGGAAATGCCCTAGAAAATAGGCCTGTGGCTGCCAGGCAACAGGATTCAGCAGACTCAGACTGCATGGTCTCCTTGTGCCTCAGTTCCCTTATCCCACTGATGAGGACTGAAGTGAGTGTGGGGTAGTAGGCCTCGCCCATGCAGGCCACACCTACCACTGTATCCCAGCCTCACTGCATGGCGTAAGATCCTACTACCCTTACTGAGGTAAGGAGAGGGAATCCCTTGCCTCCCCTGTTACTTACTTAGAGGAGACCTCAAAACAAACAAACCAGTCATTGAAACCTCACTGAGACTTTTTTTAAAAATTAAAGTTAATATAAAACTCCCTATTGAACAAATTAGCAATCCTTTAAAGATACCATCCTTCCCTGTACCTGCAGGACTGAACCCCACTCATCTGCCCTAACCCTGGTCTTATATAGCCCCCATTTTTCAGATAGAGAAACTGAGGGTCTAGAGGCAACTGTTCTTCCTGCTTGTGCTTCTGGACCTTCTGATGGGGGCTGTGGTGAGGAGGTAGGCTGCTGTCTTCTGATCTGTAGGCCTCTGGGTACCCTTCTCTCAGCAGGTGGGGCAGGAAGAGGACAGTCACCAGCAAGGAGGCAGGTCAGGCTTGTGTCACTGTCTTTGTTACTATTTAACATTCATAAAGAACCCACAGTGCACTTTGAAATTGAACCGCACCAGGAAACGTCCTGGTGAAGTTAGCTCTGTGGTCCTTGGGGCACCTGGCTGTGCTTCAGAAAAACCCCAGAGAAAGCAAAGACAAGAATATTGTAGGTGGCCCCAGCTGGGAGGGAAGGGGAGAAGGGGACACCAGCAAAGGGGACGTGAAAGAGCTGCCTGGAGAAGGAGAGAGTAGCTTTAAGCATGTTTTTGCTTTTTAGAAATGATTTCATGAACAGCAGACCATCACCTTTTCACAGACAGATGTCATGATTTCCATTTTGCTACTGACAAGACTTAACCATAAAGAAGTTGGCCGTAAGCACGGCCACATGGGCAGTGTTTTTGTTGGTGCTGGAGAATAGGACCTAGATCCTGCTTTCCTGTCTCCTTTCTAATACCCTCACTTCATCTCCTGTGAAGACTGTCCAACGCAGCGCATAGTACATGGATTAAACTCCTCCACACAGCACTGAGCTTATTACGTCTCTGAACTGGATGGAAGCCAGGGTCTCTCACCCCGAATCCATGGACCATGAATGTCCTCAGAGTCCCCTTCTTCTGCAGGTGCCCTCCGAACCAGCCTCTGGACTCTGCACTTATCACCAGTTACATTTCATTGCCTCTCAGACTCTTCCTGGGTATCAGTGTTACCTTTGGCTTCAGAAGTAGAAACGGCCTCCGATCAGGACTTTGTGTGTTCTTCTTGTAAAATGTGACATTACTGTTCCTTCTATCAGTTGGTAGAACTTATGCTACTGTCCTCGGGTTTGAGATGGCTGTGGTGATACTTTATCGAATGTGGCAGAATCTACACTGACTGAATAACTCAAGTGTTTGTCTATCCAAGGAGGAGACTGCCATTATGGTATATCCATACAGTGGGGAATCAGTTGTCTTCAAAAGGAAGCACATTTGGACATACACTACGGCGGGAGCACACCGCTAAGTGAAATGAGCCCATCATACAAAGGCATGGACCGCTGTAGCTTTATGAGCTGCTTCTATAGAAACCCACAGACAGAAATGTGAAAGGTGAAGGCCTAGGACCGAAGGAGGGAAGAGGTCTGTGTTCTAGGGGACAGAGGCTAATCTGAGAATCTTGGGATGATGGTCATGTACTTAACACACTGAATGGTTCAACACACTTCCAGTAGTTCAAACAGCTGGCGTTTACTATGACGTCATGTTCTCATGTATTTTACCACAATGAAAATTTTAAAAATGAAAGAGAATGAATTTGTAAGGGAACCTTGAAGCCCTGCCTGTGGTCCTTTAGGAATACTGTCCTCAGACTAGCAGGCCAGAAGAAACTTCTAGAGGGTTAGCAGCTGCAAGGAAGAGCCTTAGGGTCCATCAGGAGCAGACTCTCTGGTGCCTACTGTCCTAGAGGCCCCTTTGAGTCATTTCAGATGCATGGCGCAGTTCCACCAAACAGCCCGCAGGACTATGAGGAAGGACAGAACACTGGTGTCTTAGCCACATTGCTTTCCTTGTATTTTCTCAAATGCTCCTTGTATTTATTACTTTTCTGTAACTGTTTTCAAACGCACCACCAACTGGGGACCACGTGTTCAAATACGTGAGCTCATGGGCGACATTCCATATTGTGTATGTGTGTGCCTGTCTGGGTTTCTTAGTACCTGTAGGTTACCAGTGTGAGCCTAGGTCAGCTGGCCCATGAGTCCCAGTGACCCACCTGTCTCAGCTCTCCAGCACGTGTCTCTAAACACTCAGCTTTAAAAATGTGGATTCTGATGACCAGACTCAGGTTCTTTTATGCAAGCTACCTCTCCACGCCTGGATTTTATATTTTATACACAAAGCAATGTTATTCCTTTCAATGTCCTGGCTCAGCCAGGAGTTTTCTCCCTACCACATTTTACTAATTCTTTGAGGATCAGACCATAAACCCAGAGATAACCAAGGCCTACCACCACCCTCAAGGCTTCCAGGTGTTCCACCGGCAAGGCCAGATACTTCCTCATTCCTTCTCCCAACTCCACTAACTATAGGAGGCATCTCCTCTCTGCCCCAGGGGGGAATGGCCTTCTAGGAAACCCTAAGTGTGCATTTCTCCAAGTTTAGAAACTGTCATAAAAGTGGCTAGTTTTACATCAATTTGACACAAGCAAGAGTCATCTAAAAGGAGGAAGCCACATTGCGAAAGCATCCCCACCAGATGACAGTCCTGTCAGTGAGCATCTGATGCATTTTCAGGATTGCTGATTGATGTGGGAGAGCGCAGCTCACTGTGTGTGAGCGCACGTGTGTGTGCCCCACCCCTGGGTATGTGTTCCAGATATACGGAAAGCAGACTGAGTAAGTCACTGGGAGCAGTCAGGTAAGCAGCCCTCCTCTACGGCCTCTACATCAGTTTCTGCCTTTAAGTTCCTGCCCTGATTTCTGTGAATGGTGGCATGTCAGCTGGGAGTCCAAGCTGACATTGACAAACCCCCTCCTTCTAAGATGCTTTTGCTTTTGGCTGTGGCACAGCAAGAGAAACCCAATGTAGAACAGCAAACATTAGAAGTTTTCCTCACTAATTAGATTACTGGTTCTGGTCAACAAAACATGGGATCTCATATACCAATGATAAGGAAGACAAAAGCACACTTCTATTTTTACTGTCCTGAGTAAAAACTGTGGATATGAGCTCTACAGATACAAATCTGTAAGTAACATAAATATCCCGAAAGAGGGATATACGGCTGTACTGAGGAATACTACATAGTCGTTAAAAATATACTTGGGGAAAGACTGTTCAGTGCTGTAAACAGATGTTCCGCATGCCTCATTCACACCACAAGGCAGCTCAATATACTTTCGTTCTTGTGGAAGAACTGTACTTACAGAAAAAGTTAGACATCTGGTAGATCATATGCAGATGGCCTCATGCTAAATCTTAAGAATGGTCACCTCTGTGGAATGCAGGTAAGGCTGGTTTTTCTTTTCTTTTTAAAGTTTTTTTTTTTTTTTTTTCAGCTTGCCCATCACGCTCAAGAACTCTACATTTCTTAGTTATCACTTTAGGTGAAGAAGAAAAAACAGTAAGAGTAGTAGTGACATAGTCAATTAAAACCTGTTTAATGAAACTATTTTTTTAACTTATTTGTTTTCGGCTTTTCAAGACAGGTTTTCTATGTGTAGACCTGGCTGTCCTGGAACTTGCTCTGTAGACCAGGCTGGCCTATAACTCAGAGATCTGCTGCCTCCAAGTGCTGGGATTAAAGGCAAGCACCACCACCAGCTGGCCTTAATGAAACATTTTTAATTAAGCAGAAGTTGGAAAAATATCGTCTTCATTCTTTTGCCCAAATGTGTGCATGTGTCTGCGTGTTTGTGTGCATGTATGTGTGCATGTGCGTGTGTGCATGTGTGTGTGTGAGTGTGTTTGTGTGCATGTATGTGTGCATGTGTGCGTGTGTGTGTGTGTGTGTGTGTGTGTGTGTGTGTGTGTGTGTGTGTGTGCGCGTGTGTTTTCTAGGAATAGAATGCAGGGCTGCCTGCATGGTTTTACCACCTAGCTACCAACATTTTAAATATATAATTTGAAGGCAGTGGGGCTGGGCATCCAAGTACCCTTTGCTGGCCAAGATCTTTCAGGCCTAACTGGTGTCACTCAGAGACATCTGTCCTGAGCTTCCTGACCTTTGTTTAGGAAGGCTCACTGAAGAAGCCAAAATGATGTTTCCCTTAGATGCCTGAGCAGCTGCTGAGCACCATGTCTGGATAGGGCCTGGTGTCACCTTTACTACCCACAGGCTCTGAGCATCCCAACTTTGGCTTCCTGGAGCTACAGTCAGTCACTTTGCTAGGTCTGGTCCCATCCATCTCTAGAGCACCAGTTCTCAGCCTTCCTAATTCTGTGACCCTTGAATACAGTTCCTCATGTTGTGGTGACTCCCCAGACACAAAATTATTTTTGTTACTACTTCAAAACTAGTTTTGCCACTGTTATAAATCCTAATGTAAATTTCTGTTTTTTTTCCTATGATCTTAGGTATCTCTGTGAAAGGGCTGTTTGACTTCCAAAGGGGTTGCGGTCCAGGGGTTGAGAACCACTAATCTAGAACATCCTGGGAATCTGTGAGCTTCATGAATGATGCCTTGCTAGGAGTAATTTATAAATACTCAGGATCCAGGCTTAATTTCTAGATGAGCTGATGGCTCAACTCTTCCTGCCCTCTTTGGGACCACCTTATCTGGGCTTCAGTAGGTACTCCCAGGTTGGAGAAGGACAATACACTTAGGAAACTCCGATGTAGCCTGAATCTGTTCCTGGTCTCTATCAAAAGCTGACATCTCAGATAGCTTCTAAGGGCCTGGGTGTAGAAGACAGCCTGTCTGAGCACCACCTGGAGCAGCCAGAAGTGAAGACAAATGCTCAGAGCTCCGACCATCCGGCCTCCTGTTCTTGCCATTTCTCTAACATATGCTAACATATGCTCTCCTCCAGAACTTCAAACACATGCTTTTTGCAGCAATGAAAATAGGCTCATACATCCAATTCAACTCTCCACTTCAGACTTTCCCTCTAATGCCATTACCTCATGTACAGAGGGAAATGTAAATCTAAAATATGCTGGTGATTATAACCTTTCTTCCTGACAGACATTGTAATATAAATGCACATAAATTGAATTTCTTCTTTAAAGAAATTTGAATACCTTTGGAGCATTTTAGCAAATCATCCCCAGTCCGTGTGGCACCACATCAATGATCTGTGGAAAGCGATCTGTCTATAGTATGACTTCTGCGACAGAAGGGATGGAACGCTGCTGAGACATGCCAAGAAAAATAGAACGTACTTTATTGATATTCAAAATTTATTTTATTAAACTTTCACAAAAGACAGAAGCACAGGGAGCTGCCGGCTACTAAGAATGCGGCCTCAGATATTAACCGCCTGTATCCTGCCATGGCATCTGCCTGCCAAGCTGGGGAGGAAGAAGAAAGATCACAGGCTGTAGGTGGGCACTGGGCTTCCTCGGCTCTGTGGCTATGGTGGAGGTGTGGGAAACTACAGTGAGCAGTGGCCATTGTAAAGGGTGCTGAGTGAGGCCACATCAAGTGGAAAGATGCCAAGTTCAGAAGGCTCTGGGTGGCAGGGATAGAACCTTCTGGTGCCCCCTAGATTATAGCTGTGTGGCTTATGGGATCAGACAGCTAAGGTCTTGCATCACAATCCTCAGGAGAAATAAAACAGTAGAGTGCCCAGTCACTGCTCTGTGATGTCCAATAGTGGACCACACATATGCTTAGGACTCTATCATATTATAATGGAGCTAGGTATGATGACACACACTGATCATCCCAGCACTGGGAGGGGGGTGGCTACGTAAGAGGATAGAGAAGTGGAGACCAAATCCTGCCCGTAAACATAAACCTCCACTAAGCATAAAATGAAAAAATAATGATGGAGGTGCATGATTTCTATTGGCCGTATCCTGTGTTCAAACCTGCCATGAATGAGTAGCTGGTGTTTTTCAGAACACAACTAGACCTTCTCCATGTCACTTGATGTCATGGATTTATCATGTTACATTGTAAATAACTGTCCCACCTATGAGTTTAATAAAAAGCACTGACTGGCCAAAGGCAGACAGGAAGTGTGGGCGGGGCTAAGAAAACTCTGGGAACAGGAAGAACAGAGTAGAAATGCCACAGAGACCCTAGAGTTGCCAGAGAAGTCAGAAGAAGCAGAGGACAACTATGCTGCTCTAAGAAAAAGTACCAAGCTGCAGGGCTGAACAGGATAAGAACCATGGGTTATTGGTTCATGTCATTGTAGAGGCTAAGTCCTACAGTCAACTGGGAAGCTCAGGAGATCTAGCTGTCTAGCCCAAAGGTCTAAGAACAGGCATGATAAAAGTAAAAAAGAATCTCAGGTTCCAGTCAGTCAGGGAACTTCTTACCTTGTTCTAGGTACCCATCCACCCTGAGAATTCAGTCAGTTTTATATGGTTCTCAAAGGACAATGCTAACTCCATCTGGACACACCTTAGTAGACACATCCTAAGAGTGTCCTACCAGCCATGGGGCACTATAACTCTGGAATGTGTCAGAGGGGCTGGAAAAACTTCAGCCAGTGGTGGAAATTTTAAATTAAGAATATTGATTTGGTCCCCACCACCTGCAAGTGTCAGGAAAGCCAAGAACTACACAGCCAGGCTATCCTCCTCCAGAAGCCTGTACAGTCCTTGCTTCCCAAGGCCCACCTGTACTGAGAAAGACACCACAGATAATGGCCCATGTCTACTATCACCTCCAAGCTTCATTCATTCCTTCAGTCTGTCAGCCATCAGAGGCCCATAGGGCATGGTCAATAAGCCCCTTTGTAAGGTCACTGGTCCTCTATAGGGTGGGTCTTTGCAACTTTTTCTGGATCTGTTTATGAAGGAAAGCCCACCAGGTCTGGGTAATGAAGGAGTGCTACATGAGGTTTGTGGAGAAGCAGGTACGGGATGAAGATATGGGATGATGCAGAGTGGGGTCTCAGCACAGAGTACTCAGTGAGAAACCTGGCTCTGTCATCTGTAACTTTGTGTTGAAAGGAATTCCCCCTCCTGTTCCTGTTTACTGGTCAGAAGAGAAATACAAGGGATAAGCCATTGGGGTAGTCAGCCAGCCAGCGAGATGAGGTGCCATTTCCCATGTCTCTTGCTCATGGGATCGTGGAAGAGATTAACATGTAAAATATGTTAGCATGTAGAGTTGCCTTGGCCATGCTGGCTGTCTGCTGTGTGTTCTTACTTGTTGCTCTCCAGCAGATAAAGAGTCAATCCCTTGAGGGTGAATTTCCTGGAGGTTGTCTAAATTCACAGAGTTTGGGGAGGGATGGCATAGGCAGGTGTCTGAGCCCTTGCCTGCACTTGACTTTGGTCATACCATAGTCACCATCTGTGCCTGCCCACAATGTAAGCCTCTTGCAAGAAAAGCATTTGTTCAGGCATCCATTCATCCAAGGCTAAAACCAAGTTCTCTAGAATCCCAGTTATCAGGAAAAACAATGTTGGCAAAAATCAAAATGAGTGCCTGGGATTGTCAACTTGACAGGGACTAGAATCTCCTTTGAGAAAGGCTTCTGGACAAGCCTTGGGTGGGTATCTTGATTATATATATATATATATATATATATATATATATATATATATATATATATATATATATATATATATATATATATAAACCCATCCTAACTGTGGGCAGGACCACTCCCTGGTCAAAGGATTCTGGACAGTATAAAACAGAGAAAGCGAGTTAGGCACTACTTTGCATTTGTTGCTCCTTTTCTGAGTGTGGATGTGATATGACCATATGCTTCAAGATCCTGCAGCCTTGACTTTCCAGCCATGGTGAACTGTAACCTTTAACTATGTACCAGAATGAGACCTTTCTCGCTTACGTTGCTCTTGTCAGGATATTTAATAACAACAACAGGAAAAGGAGCCACAAGAATGCCCAGATCCCTGAGGATCAGAGAAACAGCAGCACCCAATAGTGTGGGGACTGGCAAGGGGAGCATTGTGGCATAGGATGCTGCGGGGCTGGTTGGGGGACAGCTGGTAGGGAGAAGGGGGCCTCGACTCCTCATTTCCTCTACAGCCAGTCACTACTGTCACCCTTTGCCATCTGTCCTTCTAGCTGAGACTTGATTTTATTTTTCATGAATTTTTATGACTTATCTTCAAAAAAAAAATATCAAACCATCTGATGTGCTGGGAACAGAGAAACTCCAGGCCACCGTCTGCCCCTCTGAAGGTGTTTGTTCCCATCACATAATTACCTCTTCTGCTGAACTGATTTATGGGGATCAGTCTCAATGTGGCCTCTGTTCTGAAGGCTCTGATGCCAATAGCCTATGAGAGCCACCTGAACTCTCACGGGCTTTAAAAAACAAAAAAAAAAGACCATTGTCTTCATTGTCTTCCTTCACTTCATCTCTTGAAGTGCTGAAAAGCTCCACTATGGGTGAGTAGCTAGTGTTTCTCAGATACAACTAGACCCTCTCCAGGCCACTTGACTTCTCTACACCCCATTTCTTATGGAGATAGAAAAGAATATCTGTAGATCCTGGGGAGCACTCACTGTCACCCAGGGAGCACTTCTACTCATTCGGATGATTTACACAGCCCTTCACTTCAGCAAGGTAGGAACATTCCAGAAAGATTGGTGAGAGACATCAGGTCCCGGAAGGCAAAGCAACTTGTAGATGGCAAATGTGGACTCCAGAGTAAAGTCAGACAACTGTAAGAAGAATTTAGATTCCAGAATGGTTCAGGCATGCATCTCTGCACAAGGCAAATAACTGACTTTAAGCCTCATTTCCTCCCCTCTGAGATGTACTTCCTGGACAGAATTGGCCTGTGAAGCAGGAGGCTCAGCACTGCCTGGGACACATTAAGTGCTCAATAAATGCTGGCTGCTTCAGAGAAGTCACAGAGCTGCGGCGGGGGTGGGGGATCACACTCTTACAGCCTGGGGGATCACACTCTTACAGCCTGGGGGATCACACTCTTACAGCCTTAAGGGTAAACTTAGAAAGGGGACACGTTCATGCTCTTCTGGACCTAATACAGGGTCTGATAACAAATGACTGTTAAACAAAACAAGGTCAAGAATAAAATGTCAGACTGAGAGAGCTGGCTTCTAGTCCCAGCTCTGTGGCCTTTTCCTCTCTGGAACTCAGGGTTCTCGTCTGTGAGCTGTGGGCTTGGCCTGGAGATAGCATGGTTGGTATTAGGCTGGGAGGATGAGCAGAGTCTGTACCCGTGGTTGTTTAAGAAGAGATCAAGTTGATTTCCTTGGCAGGACTTTGCAGACATCTCTGCAGTCCCCGATTCTAGGTCTCTGACCTTGAAGCCACTTGGAGAGGTGCTAGACTTCCTCATATGGGTTCCATGGCATTTCTGGCCCAGGAAGCAACCTATGAGGTGTTCTTGGGGTTGGTACCTGCTTCATTGGACCTTTGCTGGACCAGAAGATCCCCTTGCAGTGGTCTTAAGGGAAGGGAGAGACCTGGAAAATGTCTGCAGCCTTCAACCCAAGGTCAAGATCGGAAAGCCATTATTGATGAGGATAAAAGCCATATAATTGCTCAACCAACATCCAGCACCTCTAGCCCCACCTATTTTATTTTAAATTGAAAAGAACAGTGGAGTAAAAGAACGTCAATCCCCAGCCACTTAAATGAGTTTCAAGCTCCTTCCCATTCTGAGAATGAAACAACCCTTCAGGTGGGAAAATCCTGAGCCCAGGGCTGGCGAGTATCGAGTATTGTACGTGCTCCCTGGAAGTCCTTTCCCCAGGTATTCTGTTTGGAAAACCCTGGGCGACTGGCTCCGCCAAGGAAGGGTGAACATTTGGCTGAGGCCCGGGGAGAGAGGTATGACAGACAAAAAGGAAATATCATTTCCTTAACTAGTAGGTATTGATATCCTGTTTAATTTCATTTTGGCTTTGTGCGCCGGTGAGCATTTTCCTCCCTAACACACAGTGTCAGCTTGGCAAGGGGGGTTCTGACAGCATAAAAGAGGATTTAGCTCTGAACCCTTGCCATGGAAGTGTCTCTGTCTGCACCCAGAAGAGAGCATTGTGTCCTGCGAAGATGGTAATTGAGAGAATGGGGCCTGGCACCTGGGCCTGCGGTGAAGCACTGATAAGAACATAAAGGCAGGCTTAAAGGGCTTGCTTGCCAGCGGCAGAACCACTGGAGGAGGCAGCCCAGCTGTCCCCATGGAGAGCTTGAGCAGAGAGCCGGCTTGGTGATGCAGAAAAGGGGCTCTGGACAGATGGGGGCCTGAGCATTCTGCACGTCCACAGTGGACAGGCACTTGAGGGAGATAAGCAAGCAGTAGTGGATGGGTGGTTCTGGCTCTGGCTGGCTGCTGTGCCCTCCTCTCTTGATAAGCACACTGTTCTTAGGAGGCTGTTTTTGCCGCCAGCAGGAAAGCCAAGACACAGCCTGAGCTGTCTGGACCTGCTTGTGTTTCATTGGGATGTTGAAGGGCCATTGGAAGTGAGGTTGGAGCCACAAGTCCTGTGGTGAATTTCTCCAGTAATACTGTGTGTGTCTGACTGCCCTTGTTCAAGTTTTACAACCCAGATAGGCATGCTTGTCCCTGGGCTGAGTCCATCACCTCTTCCTATGTTTCAGGAGAATAAACTTTCCATATCATATCTGTGACAATTAGAAGATCAGTGACAACAGGGTCAACGCCCACCAGTCCCACCCACCCACCCACCCAACTGTTCATCCATCCATCCATCCATCCATCCATCCATCCATCCATCCATCCACTAACTGTCCATCCATCCATCCATCCATCCATCCATCCATCCATCCATCCACCAACTGTCCATCCATCCATCCATCCATCCATCCATCCATCCATCCATCCACCCAACCGTCCATCCATCCATATACATCCATCCATCTATCCATCCACCCAACTGTTCATCCATCCATCCATCCATCCATCCATCCACCCAACCGTCCATCCATCCATATACATCCATCCATCTATCCATTCACCCAACTGTCCATCCATCCATTCATCCACCTACCCACTTCTGTCCACCTATTTTTTTCCCATCAATCCAACTTTGAAATGTCTGTTATAAAAACATTTTAAAATAAACTTTTAATGATAAAGACTGTGGACTGAAGCCTGAACCCTGTTTCTATAGGATCCTGCCCCTGTCAGTGTTCCAGGGTCTGCACAGAGGAGTACTGCGTCAGAATCACAGGTCCCAGAAAGCAGTAGCTTAAGGGAATACACATTTAACCCCTGCCAGTTATTCTAAGTTGTGTTTCTAACTGAGACAGTGTTTTTCCACATTGTGATGTGAGTTACTTCTGACTGGAGACTCAGCCTCCTCTAGTCCAAGCAGTCTTCTCTTACATTCAGTGAGAAAAAAAAATCGGAAATAGGTGTGTAAGGCCCGGAAGTGGTGCTCATTACATCTATTCACCTTCTGCCACCTGGATGCTGTCAGATGACCTAAGTGTCATGGTGGCCTGGTACCCAGAAAGCCATGGTCATGGGAGTGCCAGTAACTTCTGCTGCTGAGCTTGCAAGTGGTTTCAGGTTTGTCACATAAAAGGTAAAATGTTAGATGTCAAAAAAAAAAAGAAGGTAAACTTCCTAATATGCTTTAATCCCAGAGCAAAAAAAATAGTTAAAGAGTTAGGTGTGACCTACATTGCCTGACTCCCTGAAAGGGGAGGGTCTTTAACTGTGCAAGTAGCCTGGGCATCAGAATGGATATAGTTGAGAAGGGGGAGAGGGCTTCTGAAGCCCTTCAGAATACTGTCCCATATCTGAATACTGTTATAGTGGAGGTGGGGATGTGCCGACATCTTTGAAATATGTGACCTTGGAATGAAAGGAAAGGAAAATAGTTCCTGCATCTCTGAAAAAGAAACACATGGGACATTGTCTTCTTTCATGTGGATTTGTGACAGGCAGGTTTCTGGCTAGGGTCTTCCAGAAACATACATTTCAGAGATTACTCTGCTGCTGTATCGTCATGACCACCAATGTGTACAGAATGCCTACAGCCACACGTGATGACCTTCGTGTAATCACCTCATTCTCCCTTACAGCAGCCTGATGGGGTGAGTGTGGTGAGTACCCGTCTCCTGGCATCATTGGCCCTCGAACCCAGGGCAGAGGATTGTCCTTAGAGTCCATTTTATGTCAATGGTATGTCTGGTTTTGCATCATAAAATGGGGACGCTGGCTGATCTGCCTCTGTGGTAGCCTTCTGGAAAGAAGCACTTGAGAATGGGTTTGGAAGCACCATTCTGGGTAGATGATGTCATAGCTGTGCAGAATCCCTGCTCCTAAGCCATAGCATTTGTTAGGCCTTTGATGTCCCCCTTTCTTAAAAGGGAGGGGGTCAAGTGACTTACTCAGCAAATTGACATCTTATGACAGAACTTGGCCTTTGTAATAGGGACCTCAGGAGGCCAGGAGGAACTGGGAAGTGCAGCACCTTCCCTCAGCCCTTACAGCCTGCACAGCTGTCTGTGGTTTTCCAGCCCCTTTTCTCCAGATGTTTTCAGGTCTACAGAGCATCACCACATATAAGGGAGCCATCAACCTGCATCCTGCACGAATTCCCTTTACCCTCCTCAACTTCAGGGCAGGGGAATGCAGAAAACAACAGCAACAAAGCACAGACACTGTGATCTGCTTCACACCTGGGTGAACAGCTTGTCAGGGGTAGTCAGTTAGAGGAGAGACCCGCTCCTCTGCAAACAATCCACCTGATTAGCTGGTACAGACACTTCCCAGTGTGGGGAACCAGAAGAGCCCACCACCAGGTGGAGTGGTGGGTGGGTGGGGGTGTTTGCTTTCTAGAGATTCTGGGAGCATTTTTCTTGAAGTCTATCTGGTTCCATCATAGACCTCTGGAAGTAGTTAGAAGAAACAGCTGGATGTTTAAGGGAAAATGTCTAGTGTGTTTAACATCTTTATAAAGCTAGTACATGGTTAGAAAAATGAGTGGTTAGAATTGATTCTCCCCACACTGGCTGGATTTTCCCCATGCAATAGGCTTTCCTGAAGCTTCCAAATGTTTATAGGGTCAATTAGCAAGCTTGAGGTTAACAATAGCAGCTGCTATTGAAATAGAAACATCCGGGACTCCAGCATCTGATGCCTAAAGATGTAGAAAGTCACTTGCAAAATGTGCAGCCAGCCAGTCACCCCATCTGCCTCACTCTCACACAACTCAAAGAGCCTTGCAAAGATTTCTAGTATTAGGTCACAGCCTCACAAAAGTTGAGGGAGTTTGCAAAAGTCCTATGAGACTTTTCACATTTCTTCCCTTTGCTTCAAATCAATTGGGCCAAGTAGCTGATGCAAACTTTGGATCAAATTACACACGTCAAATAGTCATAGTTTCACATTGTAGTTTTTAGAGAAATTCAGACTTGTGATTGGTCCCCAAAGAACATTCTTGAGGAACTTTTAAAAGTCTCACCAAGAGCAAGACTGGGGAAGCAACTGGCTACCACTGTTCTCCAAAGACAGGATGCACTGGTTCCCAGCTGACCATACCATGCAGCTCGGCACACAAGCAGTCTTCTTGAGTGACCTCCAAGGACCATCAAATATTTAATAAGCCAAAAGGCAAGTACCTCTCAAGAGTGATACATGCAAGATCATATATCCTAGTCAGGGACTGTTGCTGTAATGAAATAAGAGCAAGTTGGAGTGGACAGACTTTATTTGGCTTATACTTCCAGACCATAGTCCATCTTTGAGGAAAGTGGAGGACAAGAACCCAGTCTTGATATTGGGATGAGAAAATTGGACTTGCCTGGAGTGGATGTGCCATGCTGAGCTGACCCACCTTGGAACTTCTTTCACTTTTGAGGAATGGGATTGGGGGAGGGAGAGGGAGGAGGCTGAAGGCTGACTGGGAGGGATTGGGAGGAGGGAAGGGAGGGAAATCAGGGGATACATGGAAAAAAAAGACTTTTTATAAATAAAAATTAATTAGTTAAATTAAAAAACTATTTGCAATTTTAAAAAAAGAAGTAGCTTTAGAAGCAGATATCAGCAGATTAAAATTTTCCATGGGATCATTCCAAATGCAAACTTCCCAGCAGAACAGTGAAGTGCCTTCTGGTTCCTTTAAACTTCAAGGCCAAGGACTTTATCTGGTACCTGGAGACAGGAGCTGATGCAGAGGCTATGGAGGGTGCTGCTTACTGGCTTGCTCAGCCTGCTTTCTTATAGAAGCCAAGACCACCAGCTCAGGGATGACACCTCCAACCATGGGCTGGGCTTTCCCTCATCAATCGCTACTTAAGAAAATGTTCTATATCTGGATATTATGGAAGAATTTTCTCAATTGAGGTTCCCCCCATTCAGATGACTCTATCTTGTGTTAATTTGACATTAAACTGTCCAAGGGACACACACACACACACACACACACACACACACACACACACACACACACACATACAAAATTTTTAAAATACCTATCAAGTCTAAATATATTCAATCCCATGGATCCAGAAAGCCTGAGAAATGGCATCTTTGAGGTTTTTTTCTGTTTTTTTTTGTATTGTTTTTTTTTTTTTTTTTTTGTATGTCTTGGTTAACCCACAAAACTACACCTGTGATGTTAATATCGGCAGAATAAAGACATGCTCTCACCATGCCCACTAACTTGTAAATGTGCCTCTGGAGCATGGAGAGGGAGATAGTTGCTGTCCATCAACATTTTCTCCTCTCCTCTTAGGAATGGATCTGCTTTATGAATCACAGAGGATTTAAGAGTCTTGTTCATACTGTCACCCTGATACTGTGGAAACGTCCCCTTGAAGGTCTTCATCCCCATTTGACTCTGATACTAAGAACTATATAATGTGTGCCTAAGGGAGCTCCGAACAAAAGAAAATGCTGGAAGATCGTCACCATTATGGGATTCTCTCCCAAAGTCATCTCCATGAGAAAGAGGGTTTTTCCTCAGGAGTCAGGTGTTGGAAATGAACTTGGATGTGCAGGTAAACTTGTAAGAGCCTGGCTAATGCCCGATGGCTCTGCCTGCTTGTGAAAACTCAGCCTTTTACTTGGTCATATTTTCAGAAGAGAAGACAGCTTGTGGGAGTAAGTTCCTTACATTAAAAATATACTCACAGTTAACAGCGGCAAAAGCACTTACGTTGGCAGCGGACCAATTATTAATGAAATGAATGGCCTTTTATAAATCCCTCTGCATTCCCAGGACAGCTGATGGCTTTATGGTCCCTGCATTAGGGAGCACGGGTCCTCAGTGGTTACGGCTATCCACAGTTGCTGCAATTGTGAGTAGGTTACAGCACCCCAAACTTTGTGAAATGAGCGTGCTGTCCTGTGCTGTCATAGAGGTGAAGGGGATAACTGCTGATGTAGAAGGAATTGGTTGGTTCTAGTGCCCATCTGGGCTCTTGGATCTTGGGAAGGTATCATGAGCACCCTCGTGCTGAGTGTGGAATTAGCATTTTAGATTTACCTGTCCAGATCTCATCCTCTTGACTTCAGTAAGGTTCTCCCTCCTTACATTTAGCCCATTTGGTTTAAGGAAGGGCTCGTGTCTTAGCTCTAGAAATGGACTCTTGACTTGTGCCTGACCATGTCAAAAGACTGTCCCTTTCTGGTTTCAGCTAGCTCAGATCTGGTCCCTGGTGACGCAGAAACAGTGGCCGTTGGTGGGGAATAGGGAATGTTTTTTAGGCTGACAGATTTGTCCATGTCTAAGATGGTTTGTAAGTTAGAAACCTTGGAAGTGATGTTTCTGTGATCATCTTAAAAAACACTTGGAGGCCTGGAAAAAGAAACCCATTGCATTCCTAAGACAAGGTACAGAAAGTGGAGCTTTGACTTTTGGTGGGTAGGGTTAAGAACCATGGATTCCATGGAGAACTTCTCAGACCTCTGTTTGTCAGTGAACACACTTGGTGGCCTATACACACACACACACACACACACAGAGAGAGAGAGAGAGAGAGAGAGAGAGAGAGAGAGAGAGAGAGAGAGAGAGAGAGACAGAGACAGAGAGAGACAGAGAGAGTGCATTTAATCTTTGGTCCTTTACTACTTCTTGACAGTGGGTAAGGGGACTCTCAATGGCCAGGTTCTTTCCACCTCCTGGCTCCATCCTGTGTCTGCTGCATTCCTATGAGGTTCCCCATCCTGACTGAAGGCAGCAGGGGGAACATGGAGCATGGTGCTGAGGTCTGAGGGAAAGCTACTAAAGGTGCACACCTGCCTTTCTAGAATTTAGTAGCCTGGCTATGCCAGTGCAAGGGAGGCTGGGAAATGTAGTTCAGCAGAATTCCAAAGGGGAAATATGGGTGGACAGTAACTAGCTCACTCAGCCATGTTCCAAAGGCACATTTACACGTTGGTAGTCATGCTGAGAGCATGTTTTTATTCTGTGGGTGTGGATATCACAGGTGTGGTTTTGTGGGTGAGGCAAGGCACAAAAGAAAACAAGAAAAATTCAGTTTGCCATTTCTCAGGCTTTCTGGATCCATGGGATTGAACATATTTACACGTTATAAGTATTTTGAAACATTGTGTGTGTGTGTTTCACTGCACACATGTAAGGTCAGGGGACAACTTTCAGCAATTGGTTCTTTCCTCTTGTGGGTCCTAGGGATCAAACTCAGATCTGAAGACTCGATGATAAGTGTACATGTGCATGTAGAGCCATCTCACTGGCCCATGACTAGCTTTTTGCTTATACTTGAATACCACCTCTATCCTAGGTGACTTTTTGGTGTTGGATAGCAGAATCGAAGGGTCTGTGCTGATCTATTTAGAACTGTGACACAGGCACTCTCTTGTTTATGGTTGTCTTGAAGCTTAGTCCCCGGCAGAGCTAGAGTTCCACATCCATCAAATCATTGTAAAGCTCCACTCCAGTTCTATGGATGACATTATGTGTGTTCATGAGAAAATCATTTCAAGGGCTACAAATGAGTCCTTTAGTAATCCCCAGGAGTCATAATGTCTGTGACATAATGAACCTTCCTAAATTACAACCTACACTAATTACATCACTTACTGCTGCATTCCAGACCCTGAAACAATTTGCTTAAAGTGATAGTTACCTCTAATGAAAAGATACATAACGGAAAATGTCAGCAACCTTTTAAGTCCTTGGTGACTTATCATGAGGACTGTCTAGTGCAAAGTGCCTGCAGAACGACATCTGTGGGACCATTTCCTCCTAAATCAGGTGAGGATTTTATGATCTCAGGGACTGAGACAGAATTTCCCAGGACTGGGAGATTAGGTAAGGCTGGCTGTATCTTGGCTCCAGATTCCCCCAGCATCTTGACTAGGAAGAGCCAAGGCTGCCACTACTCACCATGACATGTGGATGCCTGGAGTCTCTGATCACCTGCAGGAGAAGGTTCCTTGTCACCGTGGAGCAGACTTCATGGCCCTTCCACTGAACAGGTTGGAAGGGGTATTTTGGTCCTGGGGCTGAGGAAGAACTGGCACTGTCGGGGTCATTCAAGGAGGCCTCTAAAAGGCACTGTCTGCAAGTGTGGGGAACTTTGGGGGTGACAATGAGCCCCATCACCACCTTGACTCACAGGCACAAGAGAAAAGGAATTGCTTCTTGGATGTAGGAGAGGGCAATGGGGGTCCTTGAAGCGGTAACACTGAGCCTTGTGCCAAATCTCATAGCTTACTCCTTATTATCCCATGGAGAGATGGCAAAAGGTTCAATCCCTCCCATCCTCCTCCTTCTCTTCCTCCTCCTCTTCCTCCTATCTGCTTTCCCATGATTCTCTTGTCTTCTGGTTGGCCATACTTTTCTGTTAACTATAGGCTGGGTCTCTGAAGGGGAAGTAGACAGGGCATAGGGACTGATTCTAACCTTCGGGTCAGCCTCCCAGGTTACAGAGCAGATATGGAGGGTAGGGAGCGGATGACAGTGGCACACAGATGACACCTCAATAGCATCTTTTATCCAGAGTCTTTTGATCCGGGGATCCATTTACCCACTTGCTCCACTCTGTATCCTTCTTTCTCTCTTTGGTCCTTGATGGATCATTCTTTTCTCCTCTGGGCAGCCCAGAACCAGCCCTCTGTGAGCTCCAGGAAGGCCAGTTCTCACTGGTTTGAGGTCCTGAAGTCTGGGGACATGCTGTTGCCCTTGACTTTGGCTCTCTTTTGGCCCAGAGTGACATCTGATGACATCGTGTCTGTGGTTCCCATCTCAGAAGGCAGCACAAACTCAAGGCTTTCTCCATCTAAGGGCTTTAAGCAGCTTGAGGGGATGTTCTCATGAAAATGAGGAAGGTCCAGCAGAAAAAGATGAAAACCACACCCACTGGGAAGAGGAGCCTGTTACACTCCCAGTTCCTGGTGGATGGGCATGGAATTGAGAAGGGAACATTTATTTCTTGAACACAGAAGCCCCTATGGGTAGAGGACATTTTCATGGAAGTACCCAACATACTTCCTGGCACATAGCAGGTGTTGAGAAGCTATTAGTGGTGTCTAAGTTGCAGAACCTAAAACTAGTTTATTGGGGTTTGGGGTTCTTGGTAAAATCTACCTTGCAGTGGGAAAGATCAGGGGCAGACTAACTTTAAAACTATTTATGTGTCTTCAGATTTGAGTGGCAGAATAATTGTGACAACAGCAATCTCCTTTTTACATATGTTAGGTGACTTCTAAAACTATTTATTTATATTGGTCGATCATGGTGACACACACCTTTAATTCTAGCACTCAGGAGGAAGAGGCAGGCAGATCTCTGTAAATCCAGCAGCCAGATTGATCTACATAATGAGTTCCAGGCTACTAGTTGGAGCTACATAATGGGACCCTGTTAGAAACATAAAGAAAGAATAGGATTGATTGTTTGTTTGTGTGTGTGTGTGTGTGTGTGTGTGTGTGTGTGTGTGTGTGTGTGTGTGTGTGTGTGTGATATGTATATGCAGTTGCCCTTGGAGGTTGGAAGGGGGCATCAGATCATCAGATCCCCTGAAGCTGGAGTTACAGGCAGAGTTGTGTGCTGGGAACTGAGCTTACATCCTGTGGAATGACAGCAAATGCTCTTAATCACCAAGCTATCTCTCCCGTTCCTTAGGCAACAAGGAAGTATTGTGGAGGCATGGAGGCTGTGTGTGAGTATGTGTGTGTGTGTGTGTGTGTGTGTGTGTGTGTGTGTAATATGTATGTGCATGAGTGTGTATGTATGTGTGTTCATACTTTCTTACTCTGAGTCCCTTAAGAATAAAAATTTGAACCATGAGTTTGATTGGTTGAGGTGGAATCATACCCACACTCTCTGGGCAGGGGAAGGTGGAGTATCTTGACTAATAATCTCGCTAAAGCACTGGGAAAGGGGTAGCACATCCAGAAGAAACGCAGTAGCTTTCATTAAAAGAAAATAGGATTTATTACAGCCATTGAATGTCCACTGTGTAAGTCACTGTCTTGTGCAAACCTTTACTCGACCCTCTGTATTCCCACAGGGAGAGTAAAGGGCTTGGAGATGCCTATGGGGGAGTGCTGGCTCAGAGAGGGAAGCAACTTCTCCAGATAACATACAGCACCCAACCTTTTCCCATGCTACTGCCTTCCCACCATCACCGAACTTCATGCAACCTATGTATCTACTTGGCTCACCCAATTCCTACCTGGCAAGAGAGGGCTGAGAAATGCCACTTGTCCAGGAATGAGCAGAGCGGGCCAGGGATGAACGCAGGAGAAAGGAGCAGCGGTCCAGCAGGGGGAATGAGTACTTCCTGCCTCCACCCAGCCGCTCTGCTGGGACTCTGGATGGCTAGAGGAAGGTTCCGGATTGAGAAAGCAGGGTCTGGTTGTGGGAGAGGGGCTTTGGGTGAGCAGTGCAGCTTGGGAGGATGCAGAAACACAGGTGCAAAGCAAAGCTGACCATCCTGTACTGCAAAATTGTATGCAGCCCTGCAGCGCTTGCCTTCTGAAACCAGGAGTGGGAACCTTTCAAGTCCCCACCAAGGTTAAAAAGCCCTGGTAGAAACTCCTTTTTCCTCATCCCCTGAGGCAAGGAAAGGCCAAGAGAGTTAAAACGATGCTGAAATCAGCGCGTTTCTGTAGGAAATGCTCTTGGCAGACAGCATCTTTCTGCCCAATGAACATTTGAGCTTTTCCTGTCTGCCAGGAACTCAGCCATTGACTACAGTTCCCAGACTGCCTTGTTGTCGAGATGGATTGGCATCCCAGGAAAACCTTGTTTGTCCAACTGGGCAGGAGATTGGGCTTGGCCCCTGGATTGTGGTTTAGACTCTGCTATAGAAGATGATTCTATTTCCTTTTTCTCTGGTCTATATCACCTGTTCAGTGTCATTTACCTAATCTGTATGTGCTGTGGAGGGAATGTGGTGGTGTCCAGGGTTTTACCGATCAGTTCTCCCAGCCTGAGTGCATGGTGTCAGAGTCAGTCCACCACGTGCCAGATTCTTCAAGAATGAGACTGTAACCGACAGAGATGGAGGGTGTGGGTGACTGATAAAACAGTGAAGGATCAGTGGCCTAGGAAGCTTGTTGGAAGGGCATTCACTCAAAGGCCATGCTGATTTCACAGGGGTGTGCCATCTGTGGACCCCTGAAATCTTAGTGTCTCTGCATCCCAAAGGTTCTCACTCAGCCCTGTGCCCCTCCCCTTCTCCCTGGGGTGAGAAGCAGACAACTTCAAAACCTAAGAGATACTGGAGGAGGCATCATGGCTACCCTCTGAATAGGAGTGCCCACATTGAGCTACTTTGAGCTGTTTTGCGATGCCAACAGATACAGCAGCAAGGTATCACCCAGAATTTTATTTGGTGTCCAGCATCACTCAAATGCAGTACCCCGTGTTCTTCATCTCAGTTAAGCATCTATGAAATGGGGACCTGAATCACCCGCTCTGAGAATCTGTCTTATCTAAGAAGCACATTTAATAACCACCTAAACTAACCTGGAGACGATTGCTTGCAAAGTAACGATAGCACTAGCTCAGATCCTGACCCATATATGAGCCAGCCTCCTGTCAGTCTCTACAACACAGCCCAGGAAGGAGGGGACAGTCCTGACCTGGCTCTTGTACTAATGGGACCAAGCAGGGCTCCACAGGGCTCTGAAGCTCTTCCAGAGGTTAGGACCAGACCTGATCCCCACGCCGCCTCATACTCCAAGCCCCCCCCCCCCCCCCCGAGGTGAGAGGGTACAGAGCGCCAGCAAGGACTCCCTAGCACATGTTTTGCTTTGCAGCTCATCGAGGCCGGTGCCCCTTGTGGTCAGTGTGTCCAAGGCTATCATCAGACCGCAACTGCTCGCTCGCTTTTAAGTGTCAAGAGATGTAAATGGTTTTAGCCTTCAGTGACTTCTGATTGAATATCCTTTTGAAGTAATGATAGCTATAATTTAAAGCAACAGTTACCATATTTTCCTTGCTGGCTGGCTCTCTTTGAAGCACTAAGTATAAATCTGCTTAAAGTCCTAAAATAGCTGTATTTCTGATTCAGTATTCCACCAGGAGCCAGGGTGATTCTGCCCCTAATCACCATCATCTGTAACTAATATGGTGGCTGCTGATGGGGTGGCCAGAGAGATGTTCAACTGTGGGCAGGAAGGTGGAGGCTGAGTTGTGGACTCTCCTTGGGGACTTTGGCTTTGCTTGGAGTTCCAAAGAGACATGTTCTGAAATTGGGACCAAATGAGCACTGGGATGCTGGAGAATGTGAAGATTCTTTTCCAGGATTTTTCTAAAAGTCTGAGATGGAAGATGGAGTCTCCTTACAAAACAAACCAAACCCAGAAGGCTCCAGTGACATTTTAGCCCCCAGCCCATGGCATTCTGGGTACTGTATCCACCTGGGGAAAGCTTTTAGGAAATGACCAAGGCTGGAACAGTACGTCAATGTAGATGACTACTAACAGGAAACAAGGTAGGTAGCCATTGTGTCCCACATATAAAATTTTTATGAAGTAGGCTGTAGTCAGCCCTGTTATTATCCTAGCGTGTGGGAGGCTAAGGTCCAAGGACCACTACAAGTTTGAGGCTAGCCTGGGCTATATAAAGAGTTCTGGACTAGCCAGGGCTACAGCAGAAAGACCATAACTCAAAAAGACAAAACAAGATAAAATTCATATGAATATTAATTAAATTAAGTGTTTTCAATCCTGTGAAAGTATCTGTTGAGTCAGCTGTTCATATTGTGTGCCATACAGTCCAACGTCCATTAGACTGGAGTATAGCAGTGTGTACTGGCCTATGCTAGTACAAAAGAAATAAGGGGGATGAAGGGACATGCCAGGGGGTGAAATAAACCAGAGAAGGAGGCAGAGAGTACTAGAATGTGACTTTAAATAGCCTCCTCATTCCTGAGAAGATGCCATTAAAACATGCCACTAAATGATCCTTCCTCAATCCCACTAAAGATTGTGTGCATGTGTTATATGTGACACAGAGGCCAGATGTTGGTGTGAAGTGACTTTTTAAAAGTCAATCTCCACCTTATCTTTTTATTTATTTACTAGCTTTATTTAATATGTATGTTTGTGTGGGAGTATGTGCATCACACATGTGCAGGTGCCCATGGAGGCCAGAAGAGGGCGCTGGATCTCCTGGAACTGGAATTTCAGGTGGTTGTGAGCTGCCTGGTATTGGTATGAGGTACCAAACATAGCTTCTCTGCAATATCATCAAGTGCTCTTAACTGTTGACCTGCATCTCCTTATTTCTGAGACAGTGTCTCTCACTGAAACTTGAGTTCACTGATTAACTTTACAGGGTGCTGGGGAGCCATGCTTAGTTTCTCATTTGTGTGTGTCTGTGTATGAGTGTGTGTGTCTCTATGTGTGTTTGTGTGTGTGTGTATGAGTGTGTGTCTTTGTGTGTTTGTGCCTGAGTGTGTATGTGTATCTGTATGAATGTGTGTGTGTGTATGTATGTGAGTGTGTGTATGAGTATGTGTCTGTGTAGTGTGTGTCTGTATGAATGTGTGTGTTTGTGTGTGTATGTGTGTGTGTGTGTTTGTGTGTTTGTGTGTGTATTTGTGTCTATGTGTGAGTGTATCTGTATGTGAGTGTGTGTGTGTTCAGCCCCTGTGACACTTTTTTGTGTGTTTGGCAATGAGTCTTGTTCCGTGCATACTTAAACATTCTAAACAAAACCACTGCTGGGAAACATTAAGATTTATAGTATTTACATTTGGGTGACAAATTTTTTCTTTTGTGCAGTTCAATTCCTTCTGTGACAGAGGCATACGTTTTCTGGGGGGCGTTAATTGGAATTGGTAGTTTCTCAATAAATGAAGCACAGAATAATCATAAGATTCATCAGTTTCACTCCTGAAAAATGCCACAACAACGGAAAATAATGTGCAAAGCAAAACTTGCACACTTACAGGTATATTACATACACTTGTGATCACACTTCACTCAGCAGAGTCAGGAGCATGGCCAGCAGTGGCTACAGTGAATTGCTTGTTAACCTGAGATACATGGAGAGACCCAATTTCTACAAACCAAGTCTGATATATGTGAGGCACTAGATTTAATTCTAAGGATTGTAATAAACAAAATTTACATACAAATGTGCATAGCAGCAGTATTTACAACAGCCAGGATGTAGAAATAAACCTTATGTCCCTCACTGGATAATGGAGGAAGCACAAGTGCTATATCATACAACGAAATATTGCTTAGCCACATAAAATGCTGAGCCATACAGCCAAGAGGTGGACTTTAGAACATGCCAAGGAAAGGAAGTCAGATAATTACACAATTTATTATTTCATGCATATAAAAGTCTTGAGAGGCATTTTGTACAGACATAAACAAACCAGTGCCTACCTGAATCTGAGGAGACAGGAAGAAGGAGAGTTAGCTTGATAGAAGTGATTTCCTTTTGGTAAAATATTTGGGGCTGTGGATGAAGACAGTGATTACATAGCATCCTGCACATATAGACATTATGATTGCTGTGCAATGCCCCCCCCAAATAAAACCCCAACAGCAAGATTAGAATTATTTTCCTTAATAAAGGCATGATAGTTGGGAATATTATTAGCAAATAGACTAAGAGACACACATGCCTGGTGTCTCTGCAAGATGAACCAAGTGTCAAGTGCAGGGGACCTGTGGAGACTCTGTTGGGAAGGTCTGTTACTTCGCTGAGCCCATGATTACCAGACAGGGTACAGATTGTAGCAACAAGTGACCACAGGCCTTGCCAGACAGGGTAAACAGGTGTGGGGAGCAACAGGAAGGTTAGTCATGGGCCTGAGCTATGGGTATGGTTGCTTTTAGGCTAAAGACACCAATGTCAGAAGAGGCCAGACTGATGTGTCAGGAATGTGCCTAATGCATGATGGGAGCTGGTTGGGTAAGTGTGATGGCTCCAGATCTCATTAAGGGATCAACCACTACCTGCAGATAAATCTGAATGGAGATAGCTGACCCAGAGCATATGTCCTAAGCCTGTGTGTCTCAGGCTTGCTGGGAAGTGTCCATGTTTCTCAGCATGGTGAAAGCCAAGGTGTCCTTTCATTTGGAAAACACACACAAAAAAAGATCCTTTCTGTCACTGGGGACGGAGAGCAATCTTGTTCCTCGTAGCCCTGGGCCCTGCCCCTGCCTGCCACCCCAGGTCTTTGTGTACCCTTACTGGATCTACCTGTCCATACATACTTTCAGGCCCAAACGCAGCAGGGCAAAACTCTTGCTTCCTGAGGGTCCTGGGATGTTTCTTTAATGACAAAGGTCAAGGACTGCTCTAAAAGATATGGAAGCTCCATACACTGTAGTGGCCAGATACCCTCTCTATCCCAAAAGAACTCTCTATGCTCTGGGACTCCTTGTTTGTCGGCTCTGCTGCTGATGCTTCTCCAGCAGCCTCTGCATGTCTAACCCACACCCTGGCCACACCTGACTCCTTACTGTCCTGACCTGGCCTCTGTCCTTCTAGCCTCCAGGCTTTGTCTCTCCTGTTTGTCCTTCCTGGCAAGCCCCCCACCAAAGTGCTGCCACTGATACCCAATCTGTCTTCTTCATGCCATCTCAAATGCCACCACATCCTTCATGAGCCCCCTAATAGCTCCCAGGGATGCTCAGCCCTGAACCTGTCCAGCACCCTCAGACCCCACAACACTGCCAAAGCTTTGCCTTATAGTCTTTTCCCACATCATCTGTGGTTTGGAGGCATCTGCCCCTACCCACTTGCCCTCTGGGAACCTTGCTTGCTTTTCTATTCTGTAAGATGCTAATAATAACCTACTTAAAAAACACACTGCTTCTGGGGTTAAAGTTAAAGGATCACTGCTCTATGCAAAACAGAACCAGGAGTGAGGTGATGCTCATGCAGGAGGTATGTTTTCACAGGCGGAGAGAAGGCAGATCAGCTTTCAGAACTTGGTGTCTTCGCTGCCTCACTGGATGGATGTATTTGAGCAAAGGCACCATGTAACATGGCTGGTAGAACTGTAGAATACTGTCCTACTCCACTACAGTGGTGGATCTGGTATTGATGCTGACACCCCCTGCCCCACACATGGAGGCAGAGCCAAGGAATGGGGAAGAGCCATGGAGGGGCCAAATGCTCAGTTACAGAATCTGAAACTGTGATGTCCAGATCCTAATCCTCCTGCAGCTGCTCAAGAAATCTGTGATCTTGAACATATCACCTCACCTCACTGAGCCTCGATTTCCAATCTTCCAGGTGATGAAAGCGCACCTGGATCTGAGCAGGCAGGTGATGGAGCACATGTGTGGTTGAGTAATGCACCAGGTGGCAGGTAGAAAGGGCGGCAAGAACCAGGCAGGGAGGTGGCTGGGGGGCAACAGACCAGCTTAGTCACAGTGCAGAGGGGCGGAGACTCAAAAGACAGAACAGATACAATCTAATGAGCTTGGCAATTGACTTGAAGTAGGAGCCAAGGCAGCGTGGGGGAGAGGGAAGGCGATTGATGAGCAGAGAAGTGAAGAAAATGTCCTGGGGCCTGGGAGGACACCAGACGTGGCTCAGAAAAACTGAGTTCTGTAATGACATTGGGCTGGGCATGCTGAGTTAGATAGACCGTGGGAATGGAGGCTGAAATCTTTAAAGAAAGAGTGGGGGGGGGAGTGGTTTCTGCAAAAAGTAATTAATGTCAATTTCCCAGTCACCTTTGAAAGGCTCCCAACTTGTACGTCCAGAGGTCTTAGAACTGATTATTAAAATGTAGTATCACGTGGGAGCCCCACTTGTGTTTCCCTGTGGTCTTCTCTCTTCCGAGGAAGGGTAGTGGTTCCAGAAAGACATACCATACCTAGGCATTCTAGGAAATGACTGATTTATAGTAGATAAGTTTGGGAGGTGCTCAGTTGAATAATTTAACATGTTCCTGCAATGCTAGACTTGTCAGGACCTTAGAGGAGCTACTGTGATTTTGTGGAGAGGAACCTGGTGTGTAGGATCTCAGATTTATCCACCCGCAAAGCTGTTTATTCATTTGTCAAGAGCTAAGCTATGTGAACCCAGGGTTGGGGTAGGTAGGACTCCAGGTCACTGGGTTTCCAAGCTCATCATATGTAGGTAGGGCACACAAGGGAGCATAGCTCCCACAAGTTCCCAGGAGATACTGATGAACCAGACACAGACCACATTTTGATTTTTTATTCCTTTCTAGCATTAGTGGTTGAACGTGGGGCCTGGCACAATCTTGGTAAGACTTCTAACACTGAGTCACATTCCCAGCCTTTAAAAAAAATAAACACAAACAAAAATACCTTTATTTTATTTTTTAAGACAGGGGCTAAGTTTCTTAGGCTGGCTTTAAACTTACTCTGTAGACAGGCTTTGAATTTGTGGTCCTCATTACTCAGTCACCTGAGTAGGAAGGGATTAAACCTATGCCACCAGGCCTGCTTATAGACTCCATTTCAAGAAGTCTTAGGAGACCAGCTACCTCAGTGATGCCAGGAGAGTCCCACCAAAGGGTAGTTTCTGCCCTTAGTGAAGATCGCTTCCCACCTCTTATTCCAAGCTAGCAGAGCAGAAGGAAGGAAGAGACAAGTTAAGTCAGTTCAGACCACACTGAGAAAAGAGCCCCACAGGGAGGCACACCCCTCCACAGGCCTCGGGCCTAGTGTGGATGTAGCAGATGACCCAGCAACCTCAGATTGGCCTGGGTGAGAGCTGGCAATGGACCTGCTGTGTCTGCAGAGTGGGAGGGATGTGTGCACACATTTCAGAATTGTACCGTCATCTCTGCTGGGGACAGCATGCCTCAGGTCTCCCATTTAGATCACTATGGGTAGCCCATGCTCTGCTTTCCTTTATGGGGAAGGGTAATAAAAAGAAATGGGTTTCATATCTGTTTTTAGAGATGGGCTCTCAAGCTCTCTGTCCACCTGCTGTAGCCTCCCGAGGACGGATAATGGCCTATGCCACACATCTGACAGAAACTGGTTTGACTGTGTTAGAGACACCCAAGCACGTGTCTAGACATGGGGCAGAGGATGTTGATGGCTGAAGGTGTCATTGATCATGAATCTTTTAATTATTAAATCAAATTTGTTGTTTCTGTTTGTTTGTGGGTACATGACACATGTGCATACCTGCATATGTGCAGGCCAGAGGTCAGTTTTCAGGAGTCAGTTTTCTCCTTCCATCATGTGTGGGTCCTGGGGATGGAACTCAGGTTGTCAAGCTGAGCAACAGATGCCTTTACCCTATGAGTCATCTTGCTGGTCCCTACCCACAGATCCTCTCTTGACAGTGATCCCAGAGTGGGGCAGAGGGCTCTCTATAAAAGACCTCATGCCCATCCTCTCCTGTCCAAGTTGCATTCTGGGCTTATGTAAGAATCTAACTTTGTAAGATTGCTAGAGTCATATGGCACTAGGCTTGCAGCCTTTCTGTTTACAGGCCCTGTGACCTCGAACAAGTCTGTTAACTTCCTAGGTCCAAGTTCATCTTTGAGAGAATGGGAATAATAGATGCTACAAGGGTGGCAAGCAAGATGGGGACATAAGGAGTGCTTGGTAAATGTCATAGGGCTGCACATCCAGCGGTCTCTAAATTATAGGGTGACACCGCTGGACTAGAATCCTGCGGACCCAGGAGGTTCAGACAGGAACAGTGCCCTTCCATATAGGAACCATGACTCTGCCATGAGACAGATGGGAAATCCTCTTCAGTGTGGCTTCCTCTCCTGGTTTCCCCCAGGCATTCCGGGAAAGTGTCATCAAGCTGTTTTCTAGAATATTCTCACCCAGCAGGAGGGTCCGGGCAACTTTCATGGCAAAAGATGTGGCATCAACTGAGCATCAGTCTCTCCAGGCATGGCATGGTGGAGCATACCTGCCATCCTAGTATTCAGGAGGATGAAGTAGGAGGATAAAGACCAGCCTGGGCCAAATAGTAAGACACTGTCAAATAAATGACAGAGACTCGCTTCCTGCCACCATGAACCTGTAGTTTTTCTCATATAGTTCATGGCGCTGATCACTGTGTGGATGAGAAAATGAAGCCAGAGAGGTGAGGCATCTCAATGATGGTCACACAGCATGCTGAAACATGAGCTGAGCTCCACAGGATGCCAAGATCCCAGTGTAGCTCCCATGCCACCATGGGAGTACCATTTCTCTTGTGCATCATAAATCTAAATTGTGAGCCTTATATCATACACAGACAGCCCTGGATCCCAAACTCTCACTTAAGCGGACTTTTCTGCCACCCTAGACATCTCCAGCTTTCCCTAATGCTGTGTGGGATGACAGGTCGTCTTTACCTCTCCAAGGTGAACAAAGATATATCTTTATGTCTCTTAATCTGTTTGTTTCTCTAGATAATGTGAGATATATAATTACTTTGACCTACAGTGACACATGGCTTCTTTCCTTCTGTACCTACTGAGGCCTTCTACAGAACTCTTCCATGGATCTGGACCACAGGTCCAGCTAGTCACAAGAGAGGAGGAACCCACAATGGGTTTTGTTCTATGAGAATGTGCTTCAGATTGTTTTGATATGCCCTGGGCAGAGAGGTGAGGTTTAGCTCACTCCTATAAAGGAAAGACTTCTCGGTTGTGTGGTCTTGAGATGGGATGAGATGCTGATGGTGACATATGGTGAACACTAACAGAGTCTCAGCCGACACCAAGACTCACTCTTCCTCTACTCCCTAAGGACAGTAGTGTGACCAGCTGCAAGACTTTCTCCCAACTTCTCTTGCAAGACAAGTTGCTAGAGAGTTCCAGATGCCTTCTTAAACGAGCAATGAAGAAAGGCGATTTCTGTTCTTCCTTTTTCTGGGGCACACATATGGTGTCAGGAGTAGCAACAGCCTTTGCACATCATGAGGTATACGGAAATAATGTATTAAGACTAAAATAGGGTCACCAAAAGTGTTGCGGCCCCTCATGACCACAGTGTCACAACCTGGACATCTTAGGACTATTTAATGTGAAATAGCAAAAACTCATTTTTAAATTTTGAGTTATTTTGAGTTTTGTAGGATACAGGCCTCCAATCCTTCCTAACATATAATGAGCTTGTGTTTGGCACTCCAACCAGAAGAAACTGAGTCACAGGTGAGATCTCTTTGTGGAGGCATTCAGGAGGCTGAGGCAGGAAGATGGTGGAGTTGAGGCCAACACAGCAAGGCCCTATTTTATTTAGTTTTTTAAAACAAAAACAAAGCACAATAACAAAACCAAAAAAAAAAAAAAATCTTTTTAAGGGGCAGCGAATATGCCAGAAGGCTGTGAGCTCCAAGAGAATTCTGCCAGAGAACCGTAGGTCACTCCAAACAGGTCTGCTCGTCTGACAGTGGCATAGAGGTCCTCACCCCAGAGTCAGGTCCTGATCCATGCAGGCCTTAGAGTTTGCAGACTCCATGCCTGTTCTTATAGGGCTCAAAATTTTAAAAGGGAGGAAGAATATTTGAAGACAGTTTAAAATAACCAGTACACTTAGGGAGGGAATGTCTAGGTTATGTAAATCTATGGCCAATATACCAAATAACTGCCGAACTGTTTCAGTGGCAGGGCTTCACCTTAATTCCCATCAACACCGAGGATGGAGATTTCTTGGGAGCTTTATCAACTGTTTTCTGTCTTTTTTATTAGCCCATCTGCCCTGGTTTTGTTGCAAGCTAGGGTTATCTGGAAAGAGGAACCTCAATTTTGAAAGTGCCTCCATCAGATTGGCCTGTTGGGGCATAATCTTGATTATTAATTATTGGTATGGACTACCCCAGAACACTGGGGCAGTGCCATTCTTGGGCATATTGTCTTAGGCAGTATAAGAAAGCAGACTGAGCAAGTCACAGAGGGCAATCCAGTAAGCAACATTCCTTCATGGCAGGTTCTTACCTTGGTTTCCTTCCGGCTATGACCAGGTTATGTAAGCCAAATAAGCCCTTTCCTCCCCAAGTTGCTTGTGAGCATGATCTTTTACTTATAATTTATTTTTACCTTGTGTGCATTGACAGGTGTTTTTCCTATAGGTATGTCTCTGTGAGGGTGTTGGGTCCTCTGCAACTGGAGTTACAGACAGTTGTGAGCTGTCCTGTGACTGCTGGGAATTGAATCAGGGTCCTCTGGAAGAAGAGTAGCCAGTGGTCTTAACCACTGAACCATCTCTCCAGCCCTTGTGGACATGATCTTTATCTCAGCTCTAGAAAGCCAAACTAAGACACCAGCCTAGTGAAGTGAGATTTTGTGGTTTTGAGTTGCGCTTCTGTGATAGGTAACAAGACTGCCTACATTTCCCTGTGGCAACTGACCATTGCTGTCTACTTTCCACATGGCAAGTGGCCATTTACATCATTTTGGGAGAAATGTCTCTTCAGAATCTTTGCCTATTTTTAAACTGGATTGTCTTATATTGTTGAATTATAATGTCTTTATGTATTATAGACACAGTACATAGATATATATAATTTCCTCATAGCCTACACATTTCTGTGTTTTGAATTATTTTTCTCATTTGCATATTCTAAGGAAGGTCTTCTATTTAAGCTTAGGATGTGTTTTGAGTTGATTGTGTGAATGGTATGAAGGAGCCCAACTTAATTCTCATGGTTGTGGACATCCACACCAGTCTTTGAAATGGAGTCCCATGTCTCCTTGGTAAGCTGTGCTGTCTTAAGACCTTCAAGTGTCACCTCTTTTGCTCTGGTGCTACCTGGAGTGTCTCATAAGCTGAGCTGACAAAGCCTGGTGTCACGGGCCTCAGCATCCTGCTGGCTCTGATATTGCTGAGGTCTCACTTGTTAAGCATAAAACACCACTCCCTCAGGAATGGTGGTGTCAGTTATGAGATGTCCCATAACCTTTCATTTAAAAAAAACCTTATACTTCCATTGCTGGAACAGGGAGAGATGCCAGCTTTGCATAACTGTCGCACTGGTGAGGACCCATGAAAGAGGACATGACCTTTTCATGACCTAACAGGAGTTGGGCAATTGTGCAAAAGCCTCTTCTAAGCTGACAGCCAGGAGGCTGAAGCTGAGAACGGTCCACTGTGGTATCTCCATGTGCTCCTATTACTGATGTCTCTTCTGGGAAACAGAGAGAGTCGGGAGGTTAGAGGAAGCAGAGGCCTGAGTGAAACCTTTCTTAGTTTCCCTCTAGGCACAACAAGCTTGACCACAGTCTAAGGTTTCTCAGGACACACAGGATCTCTGTCTTTCCTCAGAAGGTTGGTCAACCATGACAACTTCCTTAAAAGCCTGTCGTTTCCAGACTAGCCTGATTTGGTGCCTGGCACTTCCTACTCTACAATGGTTGTCCACCAGGTCATCGACAGGCAGGCCTTCTGCCCATCTGTCAGAACTGGCTCTGTTGCCACCTACACAGCCATCTCTCATCTCCACGCTGTGCTTAGCCTCTGGCTCCTGTGGAATCTTTCTTCCACATTTTTGGATAATTCTATTTCTGGCAATGGCCTTTGACATGCTGTGACCAAGTGGCCTTTACTCTAGTCTTATTTCCAGCTGGGCCGTACCACCCCGCCCTTCTATTCTAGTCCCAGAAAGGTCAGGGAAGAGAGACCCCATGTGGCAACCTCCTGGCCTGACTGCAACATGGACATAAAATGGGAACTCTTAGGAAAACCAGGAGCATATGATAAGACATCCCAGGTTCAACTTCCCCAGTTGACTTCATAAATGGTTCCAACTATGTGTGTGTGTTTGAGTTGGAGTCAGTGGGGGCTCTGGGTATATTTGGAATACTCAGGTGTTGGAGGGAGGAGACAGGAGACAATCCAAAATAGACCGGCTGCTGGCATTCGATTGTATTTCTGTGGGCTGCTGGCATTCAATTGTATTTCTGTGCTGGCCACAGATACAGAGACATGGTGACCAGTCCCTGTCCACAGGTAACTTACTATAATGCCTGACTACTCCATTGTAGAATGGTGTGTGAACTGTTGTGACATTTTATAAGGATTAAATCTGTTAGTGCAATTATATTGATGATGATTTTGTTAGTTACTGTTCTATTGCTGTGAAGAGACACCATAACTATGGCAACTAGTATAAAAGAAAGCATTTAATTGGAGCCTTGTTTACAGGTTTAAAGGAGCAATCCATAGTCATCACAGCAGGAAACCATATAGGTACCAAGATCTTTGGGCAGCAAGTTGAGAGAGAGGGAGTGTGTATGGCCTGAGCTTTTGAAATATCAAAGCCCATCCCCAGTGACCCATCTCCTCCAACAAGGCCACACTTTCTAACCCTTCCCAGACAGTTGCATTGACTTGGGGGTCAAGCATCCAAACATATGAACCTATGGGGGCCATGCTCACTCAGACCACCACAATTATTATATTTATTTAATAAGTTCCTGTGTATGAGGCACAGAGTCTTCCTCTACAGCCTAGTCTGGTCTCAAGATCAAGATCTTCTTGCTTTAGTCTTCCAAGTGCTGGGTTTATATGGATGTTCCTCACATTTGCTATCTATATAAAAGACTTGCAAGTGGGTTTTTCTTTCTAAATATCAAAGAGATATCTCCCAAGTGCTGGGTTTATATGGATGTTCCTCACATTTGCTATCTATATAAAAGATTTGCAAATGGATCTTTCTAAATATCAAAGAGATACATGCAGAAAAAGTGTGACTCTAGCGCTGAATTCCCAAGCATTTGGTATATATCGAGCACTTCCTAAGACCAGGCTAGCCCAGTACCAAAATAGTTCCCTCCTAGCTCAGTTAGGTTCAAGGGAGATGAGGGAGAGAGATGGAAAGATGACCAAGAGAGGAGAAATGGCTGCCTCTAAAGCTTTGGTCACCTTGAGCTCCCCAGGAGCCTTCTTTAACCTTATCCCTTTGTTTTTTCCATCCCTGCTGGGGTCCAGCATTGCCACCCCCAGAAGCCTAATTTCTTGAATTGGCCCAATAGGAGCTCTAGGGTGTGTAACAGTACCCCAGCAGGCTGCAGACAAACATGGGCCCTGAATGAGTCATTTTATCTGCAGGCTTTGTGGAGAAAACCTATTTTGGTAATAAGACAAGCAGAAAAGATAAGAAGGAAGATATGAAGTCCCCTGTTTTAAGATAAAAATGCACACACAAGCCCACCGCAGGAGGCCACCTCTTTTTTAATCTCAAGGTCTTCATGGTGTTAGGGTTCCACCCCCACCCCAGGCTGTTCAAATAGGCAATCTTCTAACGTTGTTGAGCAGTCTCTGTGCAACCTGGTGTGATTCAAAGGGGACCTAGGCTTCCGGGAAGCTTGGGAAAGACTCTGAGGCTAGCTGCCTCTGGTCTCAGCCAGGGCTCTGTTACCAGTCATGCCAGACTAGCATTTGGTGAAAGAATAAATTTTTAGGTGGTGTTGGAGATAATACCCAGGATGCTCTGTGTGCTACACCCCTAGCCCATGATTACACTCTCTTTTCTCCCTTCCTAGACCTTGTCCTTCACCCCTCCACGCCACATCCCACTACCGTAGTCGACTAGATATCCTTGATTGTGTCCATCATTAGTCACCAAGGAAGAGTCTCTTCTTGCCACACACCCTGGTCAGCGTGATTGTCCCAGAAGTGGGCACGTGGTCCACACTGAGCCCACTGGAACACTTCCTTGAAATTTGACATCTGAGATGATTAAGAGAGACCATTTCAGTTGGCCACTTCTGGCACCCAGAGGAATCTGTGAGCTGGTACCTATCACTTTATGCCCCTGGGCCTGTGGTGACTTATCATGCAGTAATTTGTGACTCTCTGAGGCAGATCGTCACCTGAACACTATTGAGGTGTTTCCCGGTGAAAAGTTCCTTATTCTGTCCACTGACATGGTTCTGTCATGTCTATGCTATGCTAAGGACTGGCTTGATGCTGTCCCAATAAGCATGCTGCAGTTTGGATCTCAAATGTCCACAAAGGGCCGCCTTAAAGGTCTACTGCTCAGAGAACTGGGTGATGAGGTCTTTAAAAAGTGGAGTTTAGTAGGAGGTGCTCAGGTCAGAAGGGTGTGCGCTGGAGAATGAACATTAGATTTCATCTCCTCTCTCTCTCATATCCTGTCCACATGGGGGAGGAGCTGTATGTGCTCATCATGTGAGGCAGACTAAACCCTCTAAAGCCAAGGCCAAAATAACCTTGTCATCTTGTGTGTGTGTGATGTGTGTACGTGTGTGTAATGTGTGTATGTGTATGTGTGTGTGATGTGTGTGCATATGTGTATGTATGTGTGTGTATGTGTGAGTGTGCGTGTGTATGTATGTGTGTATATATATGTGTATGTATGTGTGTGTATGTGAGTGTGCGTGTGCATGTATGTGTGTATATATATGTGTATATATGTGCGTGTGTGTATAATGTGTCTGTGTATGTATCTGTGTATGTGTGTGTATGTATGTATGTGTGTGCGTGTGATGTGTGTGTGTAATGTGTGTGTATGTATGTGTGTGTGATGTATGTGTGTGTGATATGTGTATGTATGTGTGTATATGTATGTGTGTGTTCATGTGTGTGTGACGTGTACCCCCACAGCACAGTGACCTCCATGGAGCAAGCACTGTTACTATGCCCTTTCAGAGCAGTGATTTTGTAAAGGTGGCTCTGGGGCCAAGCTCCCTGCCTTAAATCCTGTTTCCTTCACTTTCTGGGAACGTGGGTTTGCTGAGTTCTGTCTCCCCGAGTCTCAGTTTCTTTAGGTTAAGAAATAATGATAAAAACTGCAGTACCTACCTCCTAGAATCACTGAAGACTAGATAAATGGATGCATGTGCTTTGACCATAAGGCTCTGCTCAGGAAGGTCCAGACACAGGTCCAACAGAGAAAGGAAGACGTTAAGGCTCAGCACGGCTGCACTGACATTCTCAAGGGCCTTTGATGGAGAGCAGTGGTTCTGGGCCTAGATTCCTGGCATTTCAGTGTCCTGGGGGACCCAGCTGCCCACTAGAAATACAATGGATGAACCATGGATGCTAATAGATTAAAAACAACCAACCCGGTGGGGGGGGGAGGACACCCTCCAATTACTATCTTTGAGAAATATAAGCAAATAAAGTGGACTTCAGTATTTCTTATTTAATCTGATGTGTTCAAGACATTGACATAGAAAAGCAGAAAATTATTGTGATGCCTTCTGATCATTAAGTCTTTGGATTCCAGAGTGTACCCTGCTTTTACGCCATCCCCACCCCACCCTGTGTTAGTCAACTTTTCCTCACTGTGACCATGTACAGGCAAAAAAACTTAAGGAGGGAAAATTTACTTTGTCCCAGGGTTTCAGAGGCTCCTGCCCATCACCGCAGAAGGGAGCAGCAGAGCAGAGAACATTTCCCATCGGCAGCTAGGCTGCAGACTTTCCCTCTCCTCCTGCCTACAGAATGGTGTTGCTTAGTTAATCCTCTCTTAGAAATTTTCACTCATCTCCTAGGTGCCTCTCAACACACCTGAGGTGGCAAGATGAACTTCCACAAGCCACACTTGAGGTGCTCAATGGCCTGGTGTGTCTGGGTGGCACAGATCTGGAACTTAGCCAGATCTCATAGTGTGATGGGTCTCCTTGGTATAGATGCACAAGAGTGTATGTACTACTCTGTTCGTCTCACTACTCAACCCCCTCCTTGGCCTGGTCCCTATGATGTGTATGTATAGAGCATCTGGATGGTGTATTTCATCGCCCAGAAGTTCCAGCAGGGTCACGAGACTGGCATTTTACAATATTTGTTTCCAGCAGACAGAAAGTTGCAGGAGGTCAGGCTTGTTGACTCTATGTCTCTTTGGTAACTACTGCTGAATAGATGAATAAAAGAATGAATTAATCAAAAGGTATAAAGGAAGTAGTCTTTGCCTACTAGGCCCTCTGTGGCATCATGAAAGACATCCCCTTTCTCTCTTCTTTCCTTTTTGGATCCAGTATCTCCTCTCTTTCTCTCCCTTTTCAGAAGACATACCTGACTCCAGTGCAGGTCAGATGTGAAATTCAAAGTTTCTAGTGACTGTCCTGTTGCTGTGAGCTATCTGGAAGACCACATAGGGGGCCAGCCAGTGTTTCTCACAGCCACCCACAGATGTGTCTAAAGACAGACAAGGAGGCAAAGCACACCTAACGCTAGTATATCCAGTTCTACTGGCTCATGGCTCCTTCCTCTGACTTCCCTCATTCCCTAGACTTTCCATGTTCTATACCCAGCTTTTCTCTCCATCCCAGCCCCAAGCCAGATTCCTGGGGAGGCCCCAGTCTCAGGGATAATGCCAGTACCATGCTGGTGGGACCACATGCTTTGTTGAGGAGCCTATAGTTTGCTGAACTTCACTCTCTAATACACACTGTGCCCCTCACTCAGACCTCTCCAGGGAAAGGCAGATTCGGATTAAGTAAGCCTTGGAAGGACCAGAGCATCCATGCTTCTCATAGGTGCTATCATGTGCTGCTGGCGGTCCCAGGACCTTTGTTAAGTGGCAGAGCAAGGGAGAGAAAAATCTTCTGCTATGGTGGGTGGGCTTTTTCCTGCTCTCTTGGAAAAGCCTTTATGTGTGCAGATGCCAGCAGTCCATTCCACAAGGACTGGGCACGAGAAGGAGTTAAAGGAATGGGCTAAGATCCATATCTTGACTGCTAACTGTTGGAGAAGTGTGAGAAGGTTGCAAGAGTTCAGGGCTAGCCTCTGGCACAGCCACTCAGATGGCCAAGCATCCCATTTTTCACCGTCTACAGTGGGTGGAATTCAGTGAGCACTACTGTGGTTCTGGGGCCTTATCAAGAGTCTCGGGCCCATGAACATTAGATATGTCAGCGAGTGGGGTGGGGTGGGGTGGGGACAAAGTGGACTCATAGCAGAGCCATGTGCTCCAAATCCAGATGCAGATAACTGTGTCAGAGCTCCATTCTGGAATCAAGAAGCCCTGAGTGGGGATGCTGACCTTTTCATTTATTGGCCATTGAGTTTTTCCATTTGCAAAATGAAGGCAATAGCACCGATTACACCAGGCAGTTGTCATAAGAATATTAACTATATAAAATTGTATATTGGAAGTAATAAGAGTATACAGTTCAGAGGACAATTTATAGGGGTTGATTCTCTCTGTATGGGTCCTGGACATTTCACTCGGGGTTTTCAGGCTTGGTGGTGGGTAACTTAACCTGCTGAGCCCATGGTTTGGGTCTTAAATGACCCTTCCAGGCCCCTTTGAGGGAAGGTTGATTTCCGGCTGAAGCACCATTGGAGCTGGCAGACTCTTCAAGGACAGGGCCCCTGTGGGGTTGGTGAGGTCACCGGGAGCATAACCCTGAGGAGAATGTTCCTATTGCCGTCCACCTTCTTGCTTCTCTCCCAGTCTCTGCTTCTCCTCATCAGCTTTCCTTCATCACATATTCCTCACCATGTTTCCACCTTGCCACAAGTCCAGGTACCATGGACTGAACCCAGGACCGGAATGTACTTTTGCTTTGGTAAGCAGTTTACCTCATGCGTTTTGTGGGGGTGATGTGGAGCTGACTGATGTGAGGATTGTGGTGTCCAAGAAGTGACTCATTTTACTGCCGCTGTGATTTTCAGAAAAATTAGCCACTCATTCTTTCTCTCTGCTTTCCCAGTGTTTATTTTAGTTATTTATAAACAAACAAGATGTTGGAAAGCCAACAGATGTATGTGATCCAAAAGGAGCAACCTGTGGGTTGAGATCTCTTTGAAGGTAGAATGGCCTTTCACAGGGGTTGTCTAAGACCATTAGAAAAAGCCAGATGGTGGTGGTGTATGCTTTAATCCCAGAAGAGTCTGGAGTGAGAGGCCAGTCAGATCTACAGAGCTAGTTCCAGAACAGCCAAGCCTATACAAAAACAAAACAAAAAAACCAAACACCCTCCAAAACAAACAAACAAAAACAAAAACTTGTCTCAAAAACAAAACAAGACAGACCAAGACCATTGGGAAAATATTATACCATAATAGAAGCAAAATTATAGTTCTGAAGTAGCAATGAGAATAATTTCATGGTTGGGGGGGTCACTACAACATGAGGAACTGTATTAAAGGGTCTCAGTTGTAGGGAGGCTGAGAACCACCGTTACACATGGAAAAATATTCTACTTGCCTCTGACCCCCAGCTGCCAGGTCCTTTCCCTAAGGTAGCCGCCCTTACCAGCCTCTTACAGAGTGAACCCACATTCTCCATTTTGATTCTCCATACCCTGTGAGGCTCTGTGTTTGGTGTTTATCACTGAGTGGAGATTGGGTCACGTTTCCAGGTACCTTCCATCCCTCTCTTTCCCCAGCCTTAGTTTTTTTTTTTTTTCTTCAGCAAAAGGGAACTAATAACACTTGTGAGCATTAAATGGTGTGCAAGGGAAGTGCTCTGCAGCTCATTCAATCTCATTTTAGATTTTAAAGTCAGTGCAGGGATGCTAGGCCTGGTCATCCCAGTACCAGGCAGGTGCTGGCAGGAAAATCCGGAGTTCAAGATCATCTACATAATGAGTAAACAAAACAAAGAAGCAGGACAGAAAAGTGAGCTGGGAAGTGGCTTCCACTTTAGTAGTCCAAGGAAGGGTGGACAGACTTCCTGGTGGCAGTGTCTCTCTGTATTTAAAAGCAGATCTCCTCAAGGCACGAAGGTGGGCAGGGAAGAAGGAACAAGTGACCACAAGGACAGAGACTTCAAAGTTACTTTCTTAAAAGTAGAAATGTCCCCAGACACTAGGCAACCCCAGCCATGGACTCCCCCTTCATGACCTTTCATAGCCCTCCCCAGAACCATTCCACCCATAGCATCTCATCTCAGACTGCTTCACTCAACACTCTAATGCCAGCACAGTGGGGTGGGAGCAAAGAAACACATAGGGTCACTTCACACAGAGGCCCCAGATTCCATCTCCTGTTGACAATACTGTAAAACTCTGAAACCAGGGGCTGCTGAGTAAGAGTGAGGCTGGGGATGTCTTCTTCTCCAGGTGCAAGGGGCGGCAGGAACAAAGAAAGGCCTTCTGGTACAGTTAGTGGCGCTTTCAAGGGCAGAATGGGGTCTTAGTGGGCCAGGCCAGTCTACTCCAGTGGGGTCATTTGCCTGGCTGTAAATAAAAACTTCAGACATGGGAGGAGGTCCAGCACCTACTTCACCCCATTATCCTTTTATAGTCATCAGCACCCCACTTAAGTGACAAACCTAACATGAAAATAATACTGATGTTATTTTATATACACACAATTTGAATGCCATTTAAAAGTTTTTTCCCAACATTGCCCATAGAAGCTAATATTATGTAAGAATTATGAGGAAGAGAGAAGAAAGGGGAGAGAGAGGGAGGGAGAGAGAGAGAGAGAGAGAGAGAGAGAGAGAGAGAGAGAGAGAGAGAGAGAGAGAGAAAGAGAGAGAGAGAGCACACACACACACACACACACACACACACACACACACACACACACACGCTTGGAGAGGCGGGGAAGCTCTGTTCTGCTCTGTCAGAGAGAAGAAAATAAAGAGAAATCAGGCTGGCTTCAAAGGGCACATTTCCATAATTGCCCTGTAACTTTGGTAAAATAAATCTGAGCGTCTGGGGCAGCACTGTTACCAGATGAGTCCACTCCAAAGGCCCTGGAGGGCTGTGGCCCACTTGTTAGCAGCCTAGTGGAGTGAGAGAATGCCGGACTGTCACCAGCACAAAAGATATGACATCACAGTCTTTATGGCCAGGCCAAGCCAGGCTAGGCTGCAGGCCAGGGTTTAGATTTGACCTGTCTTTGTCCTTCTCCCTGACATGAGACACATACATGTACACTAGCTCTCTCTCTTCCTCTTGCCCCCCCCCCCCCCCCCCCGGGGAGGTGGGTTAAACCAAACACATAACTAAATGGATGCGATGTTTTTGTTCTTGGGAGCTTTGGCAGTGGCTGAGGGGTAGCAGTAGTAACTAGGCTCACACCGCATGAGTTTGCATCTGTGACCACCTTTTGGTATCAGCATCTACAAGAGAAAGGCCCTAGCTTTTTAGACCCAAGTCCTCCTTGGATGGGCCCCTTCTTTGCCACCTTGGCTGGAAAAAGGCTCATCCAGAACTGACCTAAGACCCAATTTTGCCTTCCTCAGGCTCACGTAATTCATTTCCTGTTGGTTAGCTCTCTCCACTTCTTCCCTCTAACACCGAAAGCCATTAACGAACAAACGTGGTCTACTTAGCACTCGGTTTGAACAGTTCCTTCAGCAAAGCTATGGTTTCTAGGAGGGTGCATCAGACACCTTGTCACCTCAGCTCCGTTGTCTCTTAGCTTCAGCCCTAGCAGCATCTTGGTCACATCCAGGACCCCAGCAGGCTTCCCCTGCGTGGCTTAGAGGAGCATTGGCGATGGTGTGGACTCATCCTTGGTGAGGATCGCTTGTGTCCAAAGGGCCTTGAGCAGTGCTTCTGATCTCTTCCTGTCTGTCCTCCATTCTTACTCTGATTCCTCTGCAGACATTGTCAAATATCCCAGGATGAAGACAAAGTGGCTTAGTTGGGGATTACTATGATATTCCTGAGGCCTTTACTATTGCACCTTACTTCAGAAGTATTTTTGTACAAGGACTTCACCTTCCAAAGGTCCTGAGCTTATTCATGGGAACAGTCCCATAGTGGGCAGACACTTTTAATGTGGTCAAGCTGTATGGGTGGTTCAGATGATGTGACAGTGGCTAACTCGATCAGGAAAGGCTATTGGATGGTCTATGGGGTCCTCTTACCCCATAATTATTTTGGGGCCCTTCTTCTTTGTTTTCTTCTTCAGTCTGGCTACATCTGACAAATACAGCCTTTCCCAGATGTTCCAGACGAGGTGGAAGAAGTATGAAGCTTGTCCACATGCAAGTTAGTCAGCTCCAAACACGGACACATTTTTGCAGATTTGTAGCTGCCATTTTTTTTTTCCTCAGTGAGGGCACATGTAACCAAGGAAGGAGAGGCTATTTCTAGAAGGATCCAAGGACTCAGTCGCAAAGAGAGTCCTGCAAAGCCTCCCAACAAACCCAAGCCAGAAGGTATCTGATATACAATTCTTTCCCAGGTATCAGTTCTTTCTGGCTAACTCTCTGCAATCAGGCAGGCCTGTGATGGAAGAGCCTTTGAACCTCTCTGTCCTCCACGTGTCCAGAGAATACTGGCTGGAAGGTGCCATTGTTACCTCTTCACTCCTGACACAGAGCAAGTGAGTGGTGTTTCTGTACTAGCCCCCTGGCCCTTCCTTGTCACCTTGGGATTGCACTGTACTTCTTCTTACCTGAAGCCCTGTTCTCTCAAGAGAATTTAGAAACCATTAACATACAGGTGGACAGTCACCTGGGGAGGTAATTTTACTCCCTTTAGCCTTCCTGGCCCTAGGAGGCACTGTCCCCTCCCAGCTATGTGCAGAGAAAAGCAGTGCCTCTGACCTACTTGCCTCCCCCCCACCCCCCACACACACACCTTAGAGGGCTCTGAGTAACCAATTCAATAGCAGAGGCACTTCCTGGTGGTGGTGGTGGTGGGGTTGGTTGACATACTTCATTTCTAATTGACGCTGCATTGGAGACAAGATGTGTACCCTGCTTCTTACCCCTGCTACATCTCCTGACTTTCCCCCTAGATTTTAGGGTTTAACAGTAAGGGATGGAGGGAATTTCTGGGACCTCCTTCTTCTTTTGTTGGGAACTTGTGTTTTGTTAGGTTAAGTTATTTATTGAGGTCAACTTGAGATCAGCGTAGTTAGAAGTTCACACTGCATGGAGTCATGCTCGGGGTCAGTCTGACTTCCCTGGCACCTCCTTTTGCTGTTCTTTCAAGACAGACAGGCCATACCTAAGAACACACTATTATGTGGGAATAAGATAGAAAAGTTTCAGAGGCTTCCTTGGAGAGGTGTTATGTCAGATCTGCCAGGCCCTGACCAGCCTCTCCAAACTCATCTCCCTCCCATTGATGAAACTCCACTCCCTGGGGCCTCCTCCCAGAAGACTTCTGCTGTGGCCACCAAGATGGCCTTTCCCTTGGGAAGTCTTCTCTTTCTCTTGGTGGAGCTGTTTGCACAGACTTTTGAGTCGCCAGGAGGAAGACATCTCACTCTCCTGGGCGAGAGGAGAGGGTGAGGCAGATACCCTCCAGCTCTGGAAATGAGGATATTTGAGCATCTGCCAGTGGCTGGACACTCCACCTTGTGATGCGGGCAGCTGATGAGAAAGGAGCCAAGGAAGTGAATTCTCTCCTCTTGACTTCCCCGGAAGTAATGTGGACCACAGCTAAGCCCCTAAGCTGGGGGAGGGGTGTGGCTCTTTTACAGATGCTCACGGTGCTAATCAGAGCTCTGACCCTTGTCCTGGGGTACTGACTTCAGATGCATGGTCTAAGAAGTTGAAGCAAGTGAACCTTGAGCCTCTGAAACACCTTAGCAAAGAGAGGAGGTATTTGTGGGACTGACTATCTCAGGCCTTCCCCACACATACACTGTTCTTGTCTTTGCCAATGGTCTGCTTCCCTCCTCAGGCTTCCACTGCCTTCATAAGAAAAGCTCCAAGTCACCTTTAGCGCCGGCAGCTGGGTCCTCACCTCGTGGACCCATACATGCCAGCTGCCCTCACTAGCAGACTCTAGAAGATAAACAGTGTTAACTGTGCTTGATCCAGACATTAGCTCTTCATACCTTCCAACAGAGTGCAGGAAGGTCACAAGCCCAGCTCTGCATCTCTGATGCATGGCGTCTGGTTAGCCTGAAAATCTGAAGTTCCAGGGTGCGTCAAAAGTGCCTCTCTACTTCGAACCCCAACGCGTCTCTATCCTAAGCGTGACTCTCCACTTCCTAGCGTCAAAGTTGAGCAAGCCTGGCCAGCAGTGTCCGACTAGGGAGTGGAGGGTGGGGGGAGCGGAGGTCCGAGAGGACGGACGCCGAGCGTTCCCGACGTCCTGTAGAGGGAGCTCCAGCCCCAGGTTTTCCACTGTCTGCCCCCCACCCCCGCCCTCATCCCTCACCCTGGCGGGCTCCTGCGGCAATCCCATATCCAAAGGTGTTGGAGCAGAATCCCGAACCCACACGGGCATCTCTGAAAGCACCCCTTTTTCTGGCACTCACAGTAAAACAATCTGAAGCACCTAGGGACCAAACGCCACCTGGCTTCTGCCTTGGACTCCCCACTCCAGCGCGGTCACACGCCACCAAGTGGGGAGCGTGAACACCCCGTCTTCTCCCGCAGATCCCCTACACCCTTGCACCTATAAGGAAGGACGTGCTGCAGAGGGAAAGGCGGTGGGAGCAGCCTTGAAGTTGAGACTATACAGGAGACTTAGAAACACCAGCTGTGCTGGGGCGCAATGGGAGCTGGAAGGGAGAGCCTCCCAGCCCACGCCCTGAGCTTCTGGAAGCTTCCCTAAGTCTTTCTGCTAAGTCATCAGAGAAGGCCCCAAAGCCCCAATGTTACTCCAGTGGACCCTCGGACAGAATCTCAGCCCCATTTTCTCCTTGGTCTCCACCCTCTCACCGGGGCGGGGGCACAGGGGCTTTCATTGCCCCCTTCTTGCAGAGGCCCTAGCCTGCCTACCTCTGCGCGGACCATTTCCGCCATTGCTGTCCTCTGACCAGGCTCGTCCTTTCCTGCAGATCCTTTAAACAACCGTGGGTGAGGTGGGGTAGGGTGGAGTGGGGGGGGGGTTACACACGTTAAAACACCAAAGAATCATCAAACAGATGGGTCCAGGTGGCAGACCCGCCAGTTATAGTCAAAAGTGGCAACAGCTCATTTATTTAGCCAAAAATAGATACTTTCTTGTACAATTTGGTTCACACGTATGTACATTTTTCTGTATATACAAAAAGAGTCAGACACGCTAATTCTCTCCACAACTCCACCCTCCCCCCAATCAACAGAAAAAAACGAACCTCACAATCTAATGTGGGGCGGAACAGAGGCGACTTGGGGAGAGCCCAGGGGAACTGGCTTTATTTCTTCTATCTTTCGTTCTTGTTTGTTTACTGTTTTGTTTTTTTAGGTATTCATACACAGACATGCTTGCAAGTCATAACTATACAGAGCGATTTGTGGTTTTTTTTAAACAGTTAGTACAACGATTTAAAAACTGTTGAAAGAATTAAGATGAGGATAGAGCTGACAGGACCAAAGCAGCATCCAAGTGGTTCTGGGGCCTGGAAGAGAGAGCGGGAGCAAAGGAAGCGAGATTTAGAGACGTGGAGGCTGCTTAGGTAGGGGACATTCCTTTGAGCCTAGGGGTCAGGCATATGGAATTGTTCAGCCCTGGATGTATTAACTATAAGTCGTACAGAAGAGTTCAGAAATCGAGGTCGGGGCTGGAAGGAGGTGGGCATCACATAGAGGAGAACTTGTGCTCCAGAGTCCTGTTGGAGGGGCCAGACTTCCCCGGCTCTGTACCCACAGAGATGCCCGAGCTGAGAATGGAAAAGCATCTATGGGTCCACAAAAAAGTGAAGAGTGGGTTTCGCTGCTTTTTAGAAATAGTTTCCCCAGCCACTTTTCTCCCTTCCCGTGGAGGGGTGTGGGAGCGAAAGGTTTCTGCCATTGACTCTGTTTTCCTTATCCCTCCTGAAGGGTCTCCCACTCTGCTGCCCAAATCCCGGGTCTCTTACCGCCTTGGCACCGGCTGGAAAGCTGTCTTGAGCAACTTTTTCTCCATGTCCAAGGCACTACAGCGATCTGTAGGAAACAAGGGGAAGAAAAAAGGAGGCCTTCAAAACTTGGGGTCCAGGCCCCTCCGGGACCGCTGCACCCCCAAGGGAGCGAAGAGGGAAACACCTTATATCCCTCAAACCCCTGTTCTTTCCCTCTAGCCAAGGCGAGAGCCCCACCAACACCCTCCCACTGTGCCCCACACTCCTGCAGTCACCTGTTCCACTCTCTGGCTCTGTAGGCCGAGCGTAGGCAGCGGCGGCAGCCGGGTGACCCGCGGCTCCGGGAAGTCCCAGCAGGTGCTGTGGGGCTGAGCCCAACATGGACAGCGGGTGCGGCCGCGGGCCGGGCGGCGGGCCTGGGAAAGGCCGGTTGGTCCAAGCCGGGAATTTGCCAAGAGGCGCCGAGACGAGTCTGTGTGCCGCTGCTGCAGCCGCCGCAGCCGCCGGCGAGAGCTGCAGTGTTGGGGGCGCGACGGCTGCCCCGGGAGGAGAACCTCCCGTTCCAGGAGGCGAGCGACGTGGGTTGTCCGGGCTGGTGGCCGTTTCGGCCAGTGACCAGATCTTGGGCTTCTGCAGAGCGGAGGAGGGCGCTGGTGCAGGAGCGCAAGGGTCCAGGCCCGAGGGTGGAGAGGGTGGCGATGGAGGAGCCCTAGCCACTGGCAGCGGCGCCGGGGCCAGGCTCAGGACCGACAGTGGTCGCTCCTCCAAGCCTTCGGAGCTGTCGTCCGAGTCGCTATTTTTGCAGTCCGAAATGGGTCCTAGGCCGAAGTCGCCGTTTCTGTGCGTTGCCCCAGCCAGGGCCAGTTCTGGCCCGGCTGCGGCGCTGTCTAAGTTTTCCAAATCGATCTCCTCATCCTCCTCGTCCTCGGCCAGGCCCTCGCCCACCGTGTCCTCCTCCTCCCCCGCGAGCTCTTCCTCCTCCATCTCCAGCTCACGTTTGCCCTCTTCCTCATCTTCCTCTTCCTCCTCCTCCTCCCGCTCACTCCCATAAGCATTGCCCTCCTCGTCTGTGCGACTACGGGGCGCCCACGTCATTTTATTCTCCTTCTTGAGGCGCCGGCGTGCGTTGGCGAACCAGGTGGACACCTGGGTGAGGGTCATCTTGGTGATGATGGCCAGCATGATCTTCTCGCCTTTGGTGGGGTACGGGTTCTTGCGGTGCTCGTTGAGCCAGGCCTTGAGCGTGCTGGTGCTTTCTCGGGTGGCGTTCTTGGGACGGGACGGGTCCCCGAACTGGTACTGGCCGTAGGGGTAGAAGGCGGGGTGCGGGTGCGGGAATGCAGCTGCCGTAGCCGGATGCTGGACCCCAGGGCTGTCCTTCAGCTCATACTGAGCGCCCTGTACGTACACGAAAAAGGAAGAGGACACGCGCGGAGGAGCGCGAGTGAGCTCCAGCAGTCGCCGCCTCCACCCTCCCGCCGGGACCCTGGCTTTCTTTCGCACACTCACTTTGCCCTGCACCCCAGCTCCAACCCCTCCTTTCCCGAGTTTCTCCTGCTCTTACCAGCTGTGGGAAGATGGGCAGCTCCGTAGCGTAGGGCAGGAAGGCGCCGTAACCCTGGGCGGCAGCAGCTGCAGCTGCGGCGGCGGCGTAGGGTGCCCCGTACACAGACGAAAGCACATTGGATAGGGACCCCGGGGCGGCCAGGTCTGAGGCTCCCGCGCCCGGACCGCTGCGTCCCCCCGCGCTGCCTCCGCCGCCGCCGCTTGCGGCTCCCGGGCGCTCGGGTGGGTAGAGCGGGCGGATGTACTGGTATCCGAGCTGAGGGAAGGACATGGTGGCCCGCGGGGCACCTACGGAGAGGGGGCCCGGCCCCCGGGGCCGCCGTGCTCAGCGCCGCACGCTGGCTCCGGAGCGCATCGGGGGCTGGGCCGAGCCCGGGCCGCGCTATCTCCCTCCCGCGCTGCGCCGCACTCCGCGTTCGCCTATTGATCTGCTCCGCGGCGGCGGCAGAGGCGGCGGCGGCGGCGGCGGGGAGTCAGGTCAGGTCCGAACAGATTGTCCGAGATTCCCTGGGCTCCGGGCTCTGATTGACATTTCTACGGGGCCGCAAGCCCCTCCTCTCTGCGCCGCGCTCCCTCCTCCAGGCCAGGAGAGCCGCTCTGCGTGTTGCGCTCAGTTCGGTCCTCCTCTCTCGGAGCTGTGTCGCGCCTCGCTTCCTCTGCCCTCCTATAGTTTACACTCCCCTCCTGTCCTCCCCTCCTCCCCTCCCCTCGCCGAATCCCCCACCCCACTCCCTGATGGCTTCCGCTCGAGGCTCCTTCGCTGTCCTGGACGCTGGGAAACTGCGGGTTCTTTCTCCTCTTTCCCTTTCTCACGGTTGCTTTTGCTCACCTCTCCGGCTCTCTTCACTTTTCCCAGTCCTCTCTCTTAAATCTCTTTACTCTCTCATTCTCGCTTCCCTTTCCCCGGTCTCTGTGTCCAGGGCTACCGCGACCTAAAGTTGTGGATACTTAGAAGGCTGTGCTGGGGGTGTGTGTCCGCGTCAATGTCTGTGTGTCCGTCCCCGCCCTTCCGCCCCCTCCCTCACCCTTCCCCAAATCTCGAGTCTGACGTTGCGCCCTCTTATTCGACTTTTCCTCGCGTCTCCTCCCGGAGTCTCCAATCACCCGGGAGCCTTCTGGGCGAGGCGGCCTTCCCTCGCAAATACAGAGCGCCGGGCGGGGCGGGGCGGGACGGGACGCAGCCTCTTCCCGCCCCCTCCTGCCAGCACAGGGAGGGGAGAGCGCAGACCAGGAGTGGCGGCTTAGTACAGGGTCACCTCGCCCCCCCCCCCGGGGGTCTTCCAACTCCTCGATTCTCAGTTTTGTCTGCAGCTACAGTTCCGGGTTGGGACGGGACTTCGGACCTAGGCAGGCTCCGGACTTAGCATCTGTACCACCATCGTATTTTCTGTACTATGTTCCCCTTGCAACTCTGGTCTCTAGGACGCTCTCAATAACCTAAGCCCGCAGCTAAAAGGGCTTACTGTATGGAAGTAGGGAGTGCTGTCCCTCAGAGCTTTTAAAAAACCAAATCTGTGCCAGGGAAACCCTGCAGTTTACCACGTTAACACCCCTGGGGTGCCTTGGTGAGAATTCTCATTAGAAAGTGAGTTTGGCGCCCAGGTGGTCTTGGGGAACTGCAAAGAATTGGAGCTCCTGGCTATGAGGTGGGGGAGGAGCAAGGAGCCTCATCCTGGAGGCTCTGGGAACTTTTCGAAAGCACTTCGAGAAGTTTCTTGTGGGTGTTTTTCCATTTAATTTACTGTCCTTTCTGTTCTCTGGGCCCGACGCCGGTGTTTCCTTTGGTGACAGTCCGCCAGAGTCGTGGAGCGTGTGCATGTGGGGGTGGGGAGCAAGACTCTGGTTTTATGGTAGACTATCTAAATGTTTATGGTAAAATCCTTAAATCTAACTTGAACTGGTAGTGTCCAAGTGTCCACTTTCACGGATTATGGTGTGCAGTGGAAAGCCACACTGAAATTTCAGGAATAGCTGTGGATCCTAACTAAGCGATTTAGACTATGGTGGCGACCCACGCGCGGGACAGGCCTGCTGTGAGTCTGTGGCCCAGACAACTCCCAGGATTCTTCAGTAGAGCGATGAGCCCCAGCTTAGAGACAGAAACTCTGCTTCCGCGCCTCCAGTTGATCTAAGAATCAAGTCTGATTGTAGGAATCAAATTCAGCGTGGAGGGATCTGAGGGTCCCAGACTGGTTGGCTCTGGAGTGAATAGTTAGGAATGAATATTTTTTTGGTCCTGACCCTGGACTCCAGTCATAATTGGAGTCCATGTGCCACCTCCTGTTATATTTCCTGGACCTTTGTATGGGCCTTGGATTCCAGGAGGGGCTAACTCAGAAAATTAGGGGAGAAGCCCAAACAGAAGTTGGTGGAGTGACCTAAGGTTTAGAGTTCAATGACAGCATCTGGAATCTCCCTTAATTAGATCTGCACAGTTTCTCTATCTCTTTTTGGCCCTTCTTGCCCCGTACTGGAGGTTGGCTTTAGGTGAGCCTCAACCGAGGAGGCACAACTTCAAATGCTTTTCCTCAGCCAAATTCCGTTTCTGTTTAAACCTGCTCACCTCCTCAGAAAGGGTTTTAGGGTTACAGAATCGAGGTGACATTAGTTCCCAGGCTCTTTCCTATGCATACAACTCTGAGTCTTGCTAGGCAGCTGTGAAGACCTCCACAGTGGTGAGCCAGACCAATGGGCGACAGAGCCAGATTGCAAGGGGGCAAAGGGGCTTCGCTGAACGTCCCTGCGTGAAAACACAGATATTTAATTCTGTGGGTTTTTTTTTTTTTTTTTTTTTTAGAAGGAAAAGAAAAACACAACACAGAACCACACAACAACAACACACAGGAGATCTCTCACGCACCGGAACTTCTGAGATGTTACTTCTGCATTGCATTACCAGCTATCGACCTAGTTGTCTCCGACTGCGGGGGGGAGGGAAGAGAGAGAGAGAGAGAGAGAGAGAGAGAGAGAGAGAGAGAGAGAGAGAGAGAGAGAGAGAGAGAGAGAGAGAGAGAGAGAGAGAGAGAGAGAGAGAGAGAGAGAGAGAGCCGGAAGAGCCAGGCTGTTCTCGGGAAGGACTCACGAGGGCCGGGGGCTGCCCCTGGCCCAGAGGGTGAACCTCTAGACCCAGAAATAAACCTAAGAACCTCGTTAATTAGATCCCTCCAGGCATCCCAGGCCAGGGGCAGAAACAGTTTCCCCGTTACCCCATGACCAGCTGAGAAGAGCGTTGATCAGGCCCTGAAATCCACACTCAACGTCGGGATTCAAGTATCCCCAGCGGCTGGAGTCGCGACATGGCTCTGATTCCTCAGCAGGACCAGGCCAGTGGAACCCAGCTCCCAGACTAAGCTCGTGAATCCTCGGGTAGCTGAGGTTTTTTTTTTCAAGGGATTTTTAAATCCAGGAGACTAGGTCAGATTGACAAAGTCGCACAGCCAGCAAAGAGAAGCAGGTGTACCGGGAGTTGATCGGGAAAAGACCTGAACGCTGGCAGAAGCTTCTCCAGCACCTCTCCTTCCAACAGTCCGAGCGCACAAAGCGCTGCGGGTCCTCGTGGTGGATGCTCTCTGGTTTGGGCCCAGGGCACCGGGAGCATACACGCTGGAGGACATCGAGGAGTACCCGACGTGTACCCAGGGCCAGAGGCCCACCAGGTTCGGGGTCTGAGTTGCACAATCCACGCACACTCGGAGCTACCAGTCCTCATCTCTTTCCTCTCCTGCTCTAGCTTCCCCAAGTGCCTGCGTCCCCATCCCGGGGAGCCGCTGCAGCCCAGGGTCTCCCAGCCCGGCCAGTGTTCTGTCCTTTCCTCCCAAGGCCTAGAGTCCCCCCCAGAGGCGGTGCGGGCTGGCCATCCTTCAGCTTCCTGCAGACGCTGCGGTGTGCGCTCCCACTGCCCCCCCTCCCCCGCGCGCTGGGGTTACAGGTTAATGAAACGCTCGTTTTCCTCAGTCATTTGTTTTGTTTTCCTGCAAAGTTCTGATAAGTAGCTAACCAACGAAGCTTGTAATTACAATCTTACAGAAACCGGGCCGATCTGTATATAAATCTCACCATCCAATTACAAGATGTAATAATTTTGCACTCAAGCTGGTAATGAGGTCTAATACTCGCGCATGCGATAATCCCCTCTGGATGCTGGCTTGATCAGATGTTGGCTTTGTAATTAGACGGGCAGAAAATCATTATTTCATGTTCAAATAGAAAATGAGGTTGGTGGGAAGTTAATTTCTCTCCGCTCTGTGAAGCGTAGACAAGAATTTAATGATTTAATTACAGTTGTAAGCCCTTTCCATGAGACTTAAATTGAGCTGAGAATATTTTTTTTCCTTTTTTCTCTCTCCCCCTCTCTCGCTTTCGCGTTCTCTCTCTCCGCTATTAGCAGCCACACGGACTTGCAGATGCGCGGCCTGACACAGCACCGGGAAGAATTCACATTTGACTGTGAATCTGGCCTCGGAGCATCCCAGGAGGCGCGGGCCGGGCGCCGCCACGTCTGCCGTACAACTCTGGCTGAGCCCTGTAAGCTGTCAGGGCCTCGGAGACTGTCCCCGGGTTCAGAGACGCCACGGGAAACTTTGGGGTAAACTTTGCAAACTTCTCTCACGGAGCTAGAGAGGCCGCCGTCCGGAAAGGCTGCAGCGGCGGCGGCGTGGGCCCCAGGCCGGATCTGTACACCGCGGAGCGGGCCGGGCCTCCCTCTGGAGAACCTCGCGCTCCTCAATCTCCCGGACCAGGCTCTCTGCCACCGGCCTTCGAGTGGTCAGATCTGCGCGGCCGCCCCGGGAATCTCAGCGTAAATGGAAAACCTCGGCCCTGAGCAAGAGTGGTTTTCTTTCTCTTTTCCTCCGCGCGACCATCCCGGTTCCACCTGCTTCGAGCATTTCCGCTGACCTCCTAGGGTTTTTTCTGTCCTGTTTGTTCCTTGCATTTTCTGTATGTTTGATTTCCGGGACATTTATTTTTCTCTTTTTTGACTCCTAATGTGTGTGTGTGTCGTTGTTGTTGTGTGTTTGGGCGCGCGTTCCCTTTTTTTCTGGGTCTCTTTTTTTCATTTATTTCACCCCCCCCCCCCGTTTCCTGATTTCCTCTTTTCCTTTCTCGTCCTGATCCGTTCTATTTCAACTTTGGTCTATCCCAGGCTCTCTTCTGCTGGTTTATTCTAGCTTCCTTTCCTCTACAGAGTCTGTCCCCTCCCCCGCCCGTGGATCTGCTTCCCCGGCATCCCCTTCTCATCCATCTTGGGAGATGAATATGTCGCCTTATTGGATGCGGAGGCCAGAGCAGGGCGATGGGGCTCGGCCAGCGTCGCACATTTTCTTCATGAATATTGAGAATATGGTAATGAGCGCGTTTGTATTGTTGCATGGAAATGATGCGTCGCCCTCTGCAGCGCGGAGTGGGCAAGGATGGTGTGGACCCAAAGGAGCCGGGTAGTGGGCACCGGGCCTTGTGGCCCTAGTTACTCACTGAGGGACAAGGAAGTTATCTCAGTCTGCTCTGGCTACCACAAAGGCGCTGCTGCCCAGGTTAAAGTCTGGTGAAGGGAAGCCAGCTTCACCGGCCGCCAGGCTGCTGCCCGCAAGGTCCACGGGCCTTGGAACCCTTTCCTGGAGATCAGAGTCCTGTGAAGGGGAGATTGGCTGGGTTTTTTTAACGGCTACACGTTGTTGAGACTCTGACCTTTTAGGATGAAACATAGCCACAATGTGCGCCTTGTGCCGCACGCGTCTCCTCATCCTGGGGCGCATGGGTATCTCTTGACCTCAGCGGTTGACCCAGTTGGCTGTCAGAGATTCATTTCTTAGCGGCCACGAGGCCTACTCCCAATTATCCAACAGAGGCTGGACAGTCTCCGAGGCCAGCCAAGATCAGGTGAAGGAGCCCAGGGCTTGCACAAGGGTTAAGGTCCACTGAGGCAGGTCAGGCTCTGTTTGGGGCTGGGAAAGAAGAGCTTTATACTTGCTGGGAGCTCAGGGCTCCAGAGCCCAGATCTGTTAGTAAAACTCCCATAGCCCACCTGAGAATATTTTCCCAGCCTCCTCACTCCCTACTTCCTAGTAGGGAAGTCCAGGGTGTGTGTGTGTGTGTGTGGGGGGGGGGTGTCTCCACAGCTGAAAATGAAGATTTTTCCTTAAACTGAGTTCTTTTCAAAACTCATCATAGTGAATGGTTTTGGAAAAGTATTCAAACCTTCCACCACTCAGTCTCTAAGGCTGTCTTAGTATTGAGTTTGCTGGGGTTGTTCTGTTAAAGCAAATGTGGGGGAAGAAAATTAAGGCAAACTTAACATGCTGAGTTACTAATATCAAATAATCACATTAAATGTTTTCAGGAAGTATTGGATTTAATTCTCACCATCCCTCACAGGTAGGGACTGCTGAGAGGCCACCCATGATTGTGTAGGATGTTTACTGAACACACTTGCAGGAGGATAAGAGGGTATCAAAGTCACCCCCTTGGTGTTCATCAAGCTGTATGTCTTCGGTTTAGGCAAAACAGGAAAACCATTTTTCTAATCTGTACAAAAAGTTGGGAGGATGACCAGTCCTTGAAAACTAAGGCTTTGGAAACTTGGAAAAGCCTGGATTGATATCTTTAACTCTACCTTCTGGGACCAGAGGTTGCAGTCTTTGAGGCTTGGGGCAGGGATCTGGGAAGACCAGTCTCTGGATGAATTGAAGGAAAGAGCCAACAGGGGCCCAGGTTCCTATCCCTCAAGCTCCTTACTCTTTGCCAAGTCCTTGGACTGGGCTGGAACAAAAATTAAGCTGGTGTCTGGGCTGCACTGTTCCTGCTAGCATCGCACTTATGGGAGGGGAGAAGAGATCTATAGTTTTAGGCCTAGTGATGGGTGTCCGAACAACGCAGAATTTTCAGAAATTTACCACATGTGCTTTAAAGACTCTCCGTGACACATGGAGATGGTCTTGTACCTGTACTTTTGTGGGTAATCTTAGTGACTTACTTCCCCATTGATTGAATTATCTGGATGGTATTTTAAGACCACCACATATGTAGATCTCAAGGTTTATTTGATAAACTCGAAGGCTAAAATATACAAGGTCTGTCATTCAGGCCCCTTATCAATTTTCCTTCCCTCCCCCTTCCATTTTCTTCTTCTCTTTCCTACTTCTCTCCTCTCATGTCCCTTCTCTCCTTCCCCTCTCCTTTCATTTTTTTCTCTCTCCCCATTTCCTTTCCCCCTCTGTCCCCCCCTTCCACCACAAAGCCACATACTCAGCCCCCATCACACTCCTTTCTGAGGGCCATCCTCTGGAGCCCTCTGTAGTTCAGTCCTAAACTCATGGCTTTCTCTCAGGGACCTCTACCTAGTAGGATTGGTAGCCACTGTTGGTGTCCATGATAACAGATCAGATCCTCTGGTAGACAGTCCTACTCATGAAAAGAAGCCCACAGGAAAAGCGAGCAGATGCTGGAATGCTGAGAACCTCACCCTGACCTTCCTCCCTGGCCCTCTCTGCTTTGCTGAGGCTGCTCACCCTGGGCAGGATAAACCTGAGGTCCAATTGATTGAAGGCTAATTTCTAGAAATCCAAGGGATGGATAGTCGTGCCTTTTACAAAGTGGTCCCAGAGCTGTAGCAGGACTGATTCTTGAGCTTCTAGAAGAATCTAGAAAGGCTACTGCCCAGTAGGGATGGTGAAGTCAGGCTCCCACAGTGGCCCCCTTAGCCTAGGCCTGTCTTCATTCTCCTGAACCATCGAGATGAGTTCTGTTTCTTTCATGAGAGTGTTTCTTTTCTGTCATTCTCTTGCTCTTCCCCCCCTTACCCTCCTTTTCTTTTTATTTTGCTACAAGCATTTGCAGAAAGCCTTCTTTGTGCCAAGTGCTGGGCACCAAGTGGTGAGGGTACCCAGAGTCTGGCTCCAGTGGTCTTGTGTTTCAGTAGGGGCAACCAAATCAGGAAACAGGCTAGACAAGGCTAGGGCCAAGGATGGCTTGGATAGAGCCTTACCCAATCTGAACACCAGAAGGAAAGCTAGTTAGGAAGCATGGTTACAGGTGATGGATTTCGCTATGGTATACTGCTGCTGCCGTTTTGTCTTGTGATAAGAGGGAAAGCTCTTATCAATACTGTGAGTACCCTTATAAAGAAATGGAAGACATGGGTTGGGACCCAAAGAAGACAGACACCAATGCATGCAGCCATCAGCTGAGGGACACAAGGAAGGGTTTCTTCTCAGAGCCTCAGGAGAGCAGAGCGGGGCTGTCTTGCTCTGAGGCCATAAGAGAATCACTTCTTGTAATTTCAGCCACCTAGCACGGGACCCTGAGCTACAGAAGCACTGAAAACCAGTACATGGGTTGATGTGGAAGGGCTGGCAGACATTGGCTTTGGAGGCACAGACACCTCTGTGGGTTTGTGAGAAGGTGATATTTTAGCTGAGATAGAGCAGTTAAACAAACCTCTGGTGGAAGCACATTTTAGGGCTGCCTTCTATGACAGAGTGATCTCTAGCTGCAAGTGGTTCTGGCCACCTGAGGTGCTATCCTCCAAACTGAGATGAGCTAAATGCAAAACATAACTGGCTTCAAAGACACGTGCCAGTGTGAAAGGACGGCTGGGAGCCAGGCTCTCAATGGCTGACCACATGTCCAAGTGGTGATGTTTTGCATTTATTAGATTAAATAAAGTGTGTTATTAAAATTAATTGTCCTGGTAAAGCAGATTGGTGGTAGGGCAAATGTCTAGCGTTCATTGACTCTGGATTCCATCCTCAATACTGTATACACTTTATATCATAAGCCAACACACACACACACACACACACACACACACACACACACACACACATACACACACAAAGACACAGACACACACAACTCATATACACACAAAGACACAGACACAGACACACACACTCATATACACACAAAGACACAGACACACACACGCACACGCACGCACACGCACATGCACACACACACGCACGTACGCACGCAATTTTACCTCTTCTTACCTTTTAAAATACGGTTGCTAGCCTGGGTATAATCATGCTTGTGTTTAATCACGGTACTTATGTACAGAGACAGGAAGATCACTTGGTTTGAAGCCAGTCTTATTTGTATAAAGTGAGTTACAACAGGGGTTACAATGTGAAGTCTTGTCTCTAACAAAAAACTAAACCAAAAACAACACATGCAAAAAGTAAATTAAATATTAATAAATCCCAAATGTATTTACTAGAGAGTTTAAAATTGCATTTGTGGTTCATGTTCTGTGCCTGTTGTCTAGTGTTGTTCTAAACATAAGGCGGGGCACGTGTAATAGGCCCATGGTGGAGATGGAGCCCCAAGGCTTGCCTTGTCTTTCCTCAGTTGGCATGTGACATCTCTACATCTGAAGAGCTAATTGGGAAACACCCCTGCACTCAGAAGAGGTGAATAGCTCATACTGCTTGAATACGGAAGTGTATGACTACTCACCAACCTGAGGAGCAAAGTGAATTTAGGACATTTGGCCCCTTAGCACAAGGCCTTGTTTCTGAATCTTGACACTAGCACTCCCTTAGACCATGGCGGAAGAAGGCAGGTAGGTCTATACTCTCTGCTCCACAAACTCATCTCTTCCCATCATGTAACTCTCAGCAGGAGGAACTTGGTCCTGGGGCCCAGCTCTCTAGGTCTCCTGGTTTACTGATGGTTGGTATAAAGGCTATGTGATTGTATTATCAAGGAGAGACTCTCTCCCCCAAATCTGCAGCTTGCATGTGAACATCAAGGGCCAGTTCATTGGTTAAGTTGGACTTTTGCTCATTTACCATGGGGGGGGGGTCAAATGGTGATGGCTCCAGGCTTACTCCAGGTGCGGTCATTTTACATGGTTTTGGAATTTTGTGTAGATTTGATTGCTTTATCTGCTAGCCTGGGCTGGAGCTGGCAGCCACAGCAAACAGCCCTCTGATCTTAATGGTGGGCATTCTCCCTTTGTGTGTTCTTGGCTGTGACTCCAGTCTACACAAAGTCACTTTCTGGATGCCTTGCAAGAGAAAACAGTGACCTGAGTGCTGACTGTCCATGCTTCTGCTTGGATGTGAACTGGGGCCATTCTGCTTACATTTCATTGGTCAAAGTCATCAGGGGGTCATGCTTGAAGTCTACAAGGCCACAAAGGTAGCCATTTCCAGGGAGTAAACTCTGTGGATCCCAGTGTCACTCTAGTCCCTTCAACTGTAATTCCAGTTACCGCTTTAGCAAGGTAGAGGGAGGCGGGTCTATGCTGATGACATCCTCCCTCTTCATCCTCTGGATTCCTGTGCCAGCAGGACCCTCACACATGTGTCATGCATGTGCAGGTGCGGAGGAACACATTGTGGCCACAAAAGGAGGAAGCAGCTAGATAATTGTTTCCTTCACTCTTGAGGCCAGCTTTTCAGAGATCTTAGCTACAAGTCCCAACAGAGGCTTTATATTCTGGTGCACTGCTCAAAACAGGGTGACTTTCCTCTCTTCCCAGCTCACTCCCAGGGAGCCATTTCCCCATAGACCCTCCCACCCCCCACCCCTGCACTCAGCAACCTTTGCTAGGTGGTTGCTGAGACTCACCCCCCCCCCCCCCAGGGGACTCTCTATCCCTGTTGCCCTTATTTAAAAACTGGAGACTCAGTATGAAATCTCAACCTGCCCCTTTCCACTTTTAGTTTCCTCATCCTCCCTTCCCCAACCAACTTTCATCCTTTCTTCGATCATTTCTCCCTTCCTTCTTTCCACGGGGCTGGGAATCCAACCCAGATCCTCATGGCAAGCAGTCTACCCCTGAGCTGCACTGATTACTAACCTCAGTTTTAAACTTGTTGAAAAGCCAATCTGGCATCACCGAGTCTGAGCCCACATGAGGCTGGGTTTGAAAAGGGCAGTGGGCATGTAACTTGAAAGTAGAAAAGAAGCAACCGGGGATGGGAGGGCATAAGGCAGGGAGGGTGGATGGGAGAGCAGGTGGAGGGAAAATTGTTCAAAATATGCCATAATGAAATGTGATCCTTTGTAAGATAATCAGAAACCACAAGAGAGATGAGATCCATGGTCTCTTGTTGACCGTTTTTGCTGTCTGAGGGCTCCTTTAAACACTGGGCTTTTAATGCTGTATTACAGGGGCTGTTGTTTCCCTCCCGCCCGCCCATCCTCTCCCTCCCCCTCCCCCCCCCTCCATCCCCTCCCTCTCCCTCCTCCCTCCCCCTCCCTCTCCCTCCTCCCTCCCCCTCCCTCCCCCTCCCCCCTCTGTGTGTGTGTGTGTGTGAAAATTTGGGTGTCATTCCTGAGGCCCCATCCACCTTAGGGTTTTTTGTTTTGTTTAACCTTTTAGACAGATTCTCTGACCAGGAGCTGACTAGGCAGTGAACTCAGGGATCCACTTGTCTATATCCCAAATGCTGGGAGATTAGAAGCATGCACTAGCACACCCAGCTCTTTATTGCCAAGGATCTTCGGACTGGACTCAGTCCTCCCCCTGGAGGCCCAGCATTTTACCGGCTGAGCCACCTCCTCCCAGACCCTATAAATCTGTCACATTAGAACTGGAATCACTCTTACTTTTAAAGTGTTATTCACTCTGTGTTTCTCTCTGTTTTATTACAGAAGGCTTAGAATTGGCTTCTGCTGGAGCGTGAGATGCTTATTCTGCATGTGGATTGTAGAGAGAGTCCCTGGCTTCTCAGGCTGTTTTCTGAATCACATGGACAACAGGTAGCAGGGTGGGATGGTCCACATGGGAGTCATCAAGGCCTCCCCCCATGTAGGTTACTGGGCTGCAAGGAGTGGTGCATCCTTATAATTCCAGTGGGGCTCCCCAGACCTTGGATTTGGTTCCCACTGCTCACCTCACTGCAGCTTCCTGAGAACTTCCAGCCAGAGACTCTAGCTAAGTCTCAGACCTAAGTGGTTGGGTGAAGGCAGTCGATCAGGCTCCCTAAACCTCCATCTACTGATTTTTGTAAATAAAGTTTCACTGGTTGCTAACAATGCGCATCAGAGTATTGTCTCAGCTGCCTCCGTACAACCCGAGCAGTAGCGGCCTGTGGTTTCATGAAGGGAACACAACTTGAATATTTGCTACCTAGTCCTTGGAGAGAAAACTTGTTAATCTCTGATACAATGAAGTCCAAAGCTAGAAATAATGCTCTCACTGCCAACAGAATTTCCCATTTCACGTAGTTCAGTTTAATAGTCATTAACTGAGAGCTTACTGTGTACAGATATGTTCTCAGTCATATTTCAGATGCTGTCATCATTCTGTATCACTGTCTCCTCCACTGGGTCTCAGCTCATGCATGCTGTAGATGGGCCCGTGTTCATGAATATAAATGCATTTTGTGAATCTGGAGTGAGCAGGGTACTCTTAACAACACAAAATGTCTGTGACCTTGAGGGGGAGAGCAGGGGCAAAGGCATGTCTTCTCTGCAGTGTGCAAGTGTGATTGGGTTGGCTGGGCCCTCCTGTCCCAGGCCTTAAGTGTCTCACCCTCTTCTCTAGCACAATAATTCAGTAACTAAAGGGCTTCACTGAGAGTGGTGGGGGCTGCCTAAGTATCTGAGATCTGCTCTGGGTGGTCATGCCACTGACTGAGCTTTGCGGGTTGCCTCAAGGCACATGCCTTACTTCTAGCTATCTGTCCCACCATCCAGACTCGGGAATGTGAATGAAGAAAGAGAATCACTGCTGTCTTTCTGTCCAGAGTCAGGCTTCCCGCCTGGTGCATTAACCCTACTAAGTAGTACCGGTGTCTCTGTTGAAGGACCATTCCCCTTGAGGGTGGGCAGAGGATAAGGAGGCTCTAGAAGGAGAAAGCATGAGTCATGGCCTCCTCAGAGGGGCAGTGTGATTTCCTAAGGGCATCCCACCCTAACTCAGTAGCAGGCTCTGTGTGCAGGTCTCCTAAGCAAAACCCAACCATGTCTTACCAGCTGTGTGACCTTCAGCATGGTGCAATTCTTTGCCTCACTTGCCTCCCCTGTGATAATAATACATTCTAGTTTCTAGCATTCTGGTGGGTGTGAGCCAGTATATCCAGGACTAGGGGTTATGCCTTTTACTTAAAAAGTACTCACAAATGGTACAACATTCAGATTCCCGTCCGTGTCCAAACAACACGTTCAGAAGGTAAGGTGATGGTGAGATATACATTCTGTCGTTGACTGACCGCTGACTAGGTCTTGAATTCATTTGTTGATTCAATATCAGCCGGTTCTAGGCTCTATCGCTATTAGGTCCAGGACTCTGTGGGAGAGAGACCCCATGTGTACTTATGGGGCTGACTTACTGGTTATGTGATCTGTTGTGTGGGTTGCTTTTCGTCAACCTGACAGAAACCTAGGTATAATTGGGAAAAGGGAATCTTGAGAAAATGCTTCCATTAGATTGACCTGTAGGCAAGGCTGTGGGGGTGTTTTCTTTATTAATCATTGTTGTGGAAGGGATTGTTTCACTGTCCTTGGTGCTGCCCCAGGGAGGGTGGTCCTGGGGTGTATAAAAAGGCAGGCTGAGAAAACCTTGGGGAAGAAGCTGGTAAACAGTGCTCCTCCGTGGCCTCTTCTTGGGTTTCTGCCTCCATGCTCCTGCCGTGCCTCAGTTCCTGCCTTGGCCTTCTTCAGTGATGGGCTGTGATGTGGAACAATAAACCAAATAAACCCTTTCCTTCTCACATTGGGTTAGGTTGTGGTATTTTATCACAGCAATAAAAAGTCACTTAAGGCACCTGTGCACTGTACCTGTGTTTGGAAGTTTCCTCACTTGGCTCAATCTTCTGCTACACCATCTTGAAGGTTTTCTATACATTTTCTATATATTTCGTATACATTCCTGTACATTTCTATTGGCTTCATTTTGAACTGGACCAGCGGGTGCACATATGATGGTTCTAGTCAGGGCCATGTGGCAGACGCACCATCATAATTTATAACCAGGTGTCTTAGTTACATCTCTATTGCTGTGATGAGACCCCATGACCATTAGCTAGTAGGGGAAAGGGTTTGTTTTATTTTACAGTGTATATAGTCTATTATTGAAGGAAGTCAGTTCAGGAATTCAGGGTAGGACCTGATGCACAGACAATGGAGACGTACCACCTATTGGCTTGCTTCCCATAGCTTGCTCATGTTGCTGTCTTAGAGTATTAGAGCATCCAGGACCATCCGCACAGGGGTGATATTGGCAGCAGTAAGCTGGGCCCTCCCACATTAGTCTTTAATGAATAAAATACACCACATACTTGTCCTTGAGTCAGTCTGGGGAGACATTTTCTCAATGTAGTGCCCTTCTTCTGAAATGGCTCTTGCTTGAGTCAAGTTCTAGCCATTACATGGAGGTTATATGTGTGGTGGGGGTTATGCTTCTATGTGGCCTGGCTGGGGAGAAGTGGCCAGTGAGACCTGACAGTGGATGCCCCATATCTTTAATACCCAAAGAGGAAGCCCAGCAAGCACCAAGTCTCACAATACATATGTTTAGGAGAATGTGGGCTGGGTTTCTTTTCTGCAAAAGGCCAAGGTTTTGAATTTTGAAAGAGTCCTGGAACTGTTGGGAAATCCTACTATAATCATTGGTGACGTTTGCCATTTTCCAGCTATTCAGAGGCAGGAGACAAGTCAAACTGCCCCGTGGGTATAAGATGTATGCTGGGAAATGTGTGGGAGAAAAGAGAGAGAAAATTAACAAATAACAACAGGTGGGCTCTTGCAGAGTTATACCAGCTCATGACATCTATTGTCAAGGATTTTCTCCTGAAAAACTTGATTGGCTGCTTTTCTCTCCTCTCGAATCCCAGTGACCCCATCTAGAGCACCATGCTAAAAACTTCAACATCTTTCTGTCACTAAACACAACTTTCAGTGGCTCATGGGCACCAGAGGACATTCTGCAGCATCGTGTGTCTTCCACAGGTCACCAAGACTCTGGGTGCAGGCTGTGAGCCAGGGCAGACACATATTGGCACTTCCCAGTTCTGCATCTCATCCTCTGGGACCTCTGAGCAAGTGGCTTGGCTTCCTTGTATCTTCACTCTCTGAGAAGCAGAATGAGAGGAGAATTAGGTGACTGGATACCAATAAAGTGCTAATAACCGGTTAATTAGGTGCTCAGTAAGTGTGTAGTTAACGCATCTTAAAAGTATCTTTCCTGTTATTGTTATGTATGGATAGAGAAGTGTCTCTGTTATCATATTCCTGTTCATAAAAGCTAATAGGCGCCTAGCATTCACTCTGCCAGGTGTGGCTTTAAGCTTTTTACAAATATTACCTCATTTAGACCTCAAAGGACCCAATGAAGCAGAGACTATTGTTTCTCCTCTTTTATAGACAGCAGCAAACAAAAACAACCAAGCCACAGAGTGAGTGGTTAAATCACCGACTTGAGGTCACACCTCAGAGAGTGAGAGTGTCAGCCTTCACACCCAGGGACTCGGAGAGCCTACAGCTCAGCCACTGTGCTCTGCTGGTATCTAAAACTCACGTTTCACTGGACATTCAGGGCTTTTCCTTTTCCAAGGAAGTTTAAGCTTTCTCATTTAACCATCTTTCTATAAATGAAGTGCGTAGACCTGAAGCATGGAACATACATGCTTTCACACAAACTGAGAATGCATGTGACCAGTAGAAGAAAGGACGAGGCCCCTGAGTAGTTCTGATGCTTCCTTCATTCACACCCCAGTTTTGCACTTTGTGGAAATGGAGCCCCAGGGCGCATTCTTTTGCTGTGGTTCAGCATTGGGTGTATGTGTGATCTGTCTGCACTGGGGGATGGGGGTGTGGGTGTGGGTGTGGGTGGGAGCTGGAGACCTCTCACTTTGGGGCCCCAGTGCTTCACTTGCAGCAATTATCCTGGTTGGGCGTTTGGGAACTTTGTCTAGTGCTGGTCATCACATCCTGCCTCATACCTCCCCAGTGGTCATGTCAGCCGTCTGTGGGACTCAGGTCGTGTTTAGCGCTTGTAAATGTGGCTCCGCAGTTCATGGGACATTGAATACTATTGTTGGGAAATGAAATAGAAGTTGAACTTTCCTCAAGTGACCTTTCTTTCTGACCATCTAAGGAAAGTAGCGTTAAGTCCCTTGATCTGGGAAGAAGGCAGGGCCATGGAGACCCACCAGGGGCATAAGCAGACCCCCCAACATTCTTTAACTTCAGCAGACTGTCCTGTTCTTTCAAAAAGAGCTGAGAGCTCAGGCTATGGGGTGGGGGGGAGTTCTATGACATTGTGACTGAGTCTTGAGCCAAAGAATTCAGCTCAAATCCGAGTTGGAACTGTTCCCTCCTGGCAAGAATGATTCTAACCTCAAGAGCTGGAGTTCCTTGTGTGAGGTCAAGAGCTCATCCACTTGGTGACCAAACACTGATGAAACATTCTGTGTACAACCAGCCCTGTGACATACCGGCTAGCCCCTGCTCTTTCTGAGCCTGTAAACGCTCCAGAGGCCCCACAAGAGTGAGCCAGTTTTAAAAGTTGTCTGCAGAGTGTGATGAGGAAATGCAAAAGGTTCAAGAATGGGGTTAAAGGTGCTGCTGCAGATGCCCGGGGAGGGTGTCGAAGTCCCCATTGGTTGGCCCTGGGAGTAGGTGAGCCTGCATGCATGTTCGCCTGGGGCTGAACTAAGAGTCTTGGTTTTCGCTTTGAGGGATCTGTAGGACCCGCCATGCATTGGTTAGTCCCATTGGAACAATGGAGATAGAAGAAGTCAGTACTTCTTCAGGGTGAGGGTGACGGAGGAAGAGACTGTAGTATGTATGGAGCATCCCAGTTGTGACATATTGGTAGGCTCAGCTTACCTTGTCCTTGCCTCCCATTTGTTTTCTGTCCACAATTTATAAATTGTGAACCTGGTTCTGAATCTAATCAGGACCCTAACAGAGCCTTTGCTTTCTATGGGGCTTTACAAGTCTTGGAAGTCCCGCAGTGTGGGCCCTGGTGATTAATTACATTGGGGTTTTCTCCATTGTGCAAGCCAGAGGAAGGAAGGAAGGAAGAACACTTAACAGGAGAGGGTGTTCACGTGTTGGGCCTTTGCACTTCAGATCCCCTTGGGAGGGAAGCTGAATCCTCCAGTCCAGGCCCCTAGCCGGATGGGGCTATGACCTGGGTCCGGTCATCAAGCTGTGACCCTAGGTCATCCGAGCTCTGCTTTGATGATCTGTCACCACATCAGCCAAGGCCCACGGAACTACTGCTGAGGGACAGAGACAGAATCTGCCAGGTCCACACCCTGGAACTTTCACTAGTATTTCTAAGAGGGAAGAAAGGCCAGCACAAAGCCCCAAAGATTATGGTTCTTTTTAGGCACTTGCCAGTGAGGGATGAGTGTCTTTAATGAGCACAGATATATCCAGACAATGGAGTTATTTGAAGACAGAAGTTGGATAACCCATTCACGTTTGTTTAGATCTTTAGTTAAAAGATAAAGAGCAGGAAATTCTGAAGAGACAGCTCTGCTTTCTTGTCTCCTTATGGATGGACCCTGAACTTGGTTCTACAATGCTTCTTGGAGTCTGGGAGCATTAAGCTCCTTAGCTTCAGAGGTGTCCCACTCACTGTTATCCTTACTGGCTTTGCTTCCTCCCTTGACTTGATTTACTCATGCTTTCTGGGTTTTCTTCTTCCTCCCCCAAGTAAGCTCACAGCACCCCAGATCTCCTTATGGGATCTTCTTTGGGGAGTCTGAATCAGGAGTTGGCCTTAATAATTTGGATCTATTGTATAGTCCCAGGTCCCACTGGACTACCCCTCAGTCAGTTCATTTAAAATCCCAAAGTTTCATCTTATAGCCTTTGGGAGACAGTGTCTCGCTCTCTAGCTGAAATCTTGCTATGGAGACCAGACAGATCTGCAACTTGTGGCAATTTTCTTATCTCTATTTCTCATGAACCTTCAAAGTTGTTTGTCCCTGGTCCAAGTACTACGAGGCCACCATGAAATAGGACCTTAGGTATTTTTCTGAATTCTTGCTAAGGCAGGATATGGAGCCATCTGTTGATCTGCTTTTGAGTGTGAACAGATTTCTCTGGAGGCTTTCTCTCTGCCTCCAAAGTCATCTAGGTGGTTGAAGACATAGGTACGGTGGGGGTTGCAGGTCCTGGCATGTGAAGTTCAGAGACAGGGCTACCCCTAGGGGTAAGACGGGAGAGCCCCTTGCCATTGTCTGATAGATGCTCATATAGAACAAAGACTGTTTCCAAGGACAGAGGGCATGCCATAAGGAACTTCCTGGAGGAACTTTCTGCCTTTATTCCATGAGTTTCAGTCATTGGAGTCATGGAGGGACAGGAAAAAGCCAAGTGAGCAGAGGGGTTCAGAACCAGAACTGGGGAGTCAGACTGCCTGGATCCCAGATTCACTCCTTCCTGTGTGGGTGACATTTGAGCAGTTCCTTGGCATCCCTATAGCTCAGTGCTTGCATTTGTAGCTTGGAGAACCCTTACAGGCTTATGCCATCAAAATGGCAGCTCATGACAAGCATCCCTGGACAGGGGAGGTGAGTGTTGATTTTCTATCTTTTCTGAATTTTTTTTTTTTTAGTATAATGTGTATGCTAATATTCTTACAAAGTTAAAAGGCAAATTCTGTTTCTTTGAGACAAGGTCTTTTCACTATGAAGTCCAAGGTGGCCTAACCCATGTTCCTCCTACCTTCTCTTCCTGAGTGGATTATAGATATACTCCACTATATCCAGCCAAAGATAGCTTCTGAAAGACTCATGCACCTGATACCAGGAAGGAGGTAGGGTGAAATGTGGAGGTGACAGTAGCCACTTTGGTGTCATTTAGCCAAGGATCCATTTGATCCATCATTCTTTATGACAGGAACTTGGCAGATCAGAGTCTCAGATGGTTATGGGAGGCTGTACTGTCTTGGGGAGCGAGACACTTTTTAACTCTTGTGAGATCACTTTTATATTGCTGTAACTGGTTATCTGATCAAAACAACTGAGGGGTGTATGTGTGTGTGCGTGCGCATTTGTGTGTGTATTTGTGTCTGTATGTGTTTGTATGTGTGTGTGTATTTGTGTGTATGTGTGTGTGTATATATGTGTGTATGTGTGTGCATGGCTTAAGAGGGTACAGCCTATCACAATGGTGGGTGGAGTTGAAGGAGGTTGCTCAATAGGGTTGGGAGATGGTGTGTACTTTGTCACATGGTACTGACAAGGAAGTGAAAGGGCTCAGTGGGCTATAACCCTCAAGTTCTGACTCTAGTGGCCAACATCTACTTCAGGCCTTGCCTCTTGAAGGTCTTATGACTTCCCAAAACAGCACCACCAGCTATTCAAACACATGGCCCTCGGAGGACACTTCACATTAAAACTGTAACATCCCCTGAGTGAGGGCTGAGTTGGGGCAGCAGAACTGGAGGGAGCTGAGAGTCTGAGTAGGGAGGGCAGGAACGGGAGAAGCCAGGCCACAGGATCTGAGGAGGTTAGAGGCTGCAGACAGACACCCTGCAGGAGGACTCAGCTTTTCTTAAAAGAGTGTGTCCCCATGTGGTTTATAAAATGAGAAACTAAGACAGCCAGACTTGGGGGCATATGCCTATCACCCCAGCATTCAGGAAACCAAATGAGTTTAGCATCAGTGTAGGCTACATGCATAGTGAGACTCCGGAGGATGCAGAGTGGTAAAAGGAGAAACAGGGATGGATGACGTTTGTTCCAACAGCTCCCTCCCTGATGCTAACTCCGATGGGCTTCCGAGTCTGCGACTGACCAGGAGCCCAAGAAGAGCATCTTTGTCGGTTACAGTTACTGCTTGGTCCCGTGGAAAGAGTATGTCAGAGAAAGAGAGAAACAACAAACAGACAAATTGTTTTTGAGGCAGGGTCTCACTTTGTATTCCAGTCTGGCTTTGGGACTTTCCTGTCTCAGCCTTGCGGGTGCTGGGATTGGAAGCCTGTGGCAGCAGGTCCAGCTTAAAACAAACAATCAAAAACTGTATTTCTCAATTGGCTTAACACAAGCACAGACTGAGCCCCACCTGGGCCAGCCTTCCTTCCGTGCTGTATTCGGATACAAAGAGTCTAAAATTGAAACTGTTCATCATCTTTAAAGGGTTCTATTTCTTTTACTTGGGACGATCAACTGCTTTAATGGAGATGAAATTCATCTCCAGAGAGATGTTTCCCTACGTCCTCTGTTCCTCTTTCTTCTTCCATTTCCTGTGGCTGCCCCAGGCACACACTCATCTCCAGCCTGCACCAGCTTCCTCTTCCTTCTCTCCACAGGTTTCCCCTGATTGCTCTGCTGCCAGATGTCCTTGGAATTTCAGCTCTGGCTGGGGAGCTCCCTGGAAGGACTGGAGACGGAGAAAGATTTTTGCTCACAGCCTTCCTCGTTCTTCACAAAGGGATTCATGCAGAGATCACTGGCCAAGAGAACAGACAAGGAGTGGGGATAGTGAGTTTGGAACCCCGGATCTTCTTGTTCACTCCGTGATTTGGAGCACACTGTAGGACAATTAATAAATCCAGTCTCTGCAGGAGGAAAGGAGGGTATATAATAAAGACATTTACCTCTTCCAATAGTAGCATCCGGATGTCGCAGCACAGACAGGATTGACTCAGGCATGGATGATCATTACTGGATTCGTTGTAGTCATATGGGCTCTGGGACAAGATTGTCTGCGTTGAAATCTCAGCACAATCTCTTTTTTTGAATCCAGATAAACAGTTTAACTTCCTTTGTAAAGCAGGATGAGTAATGATACCCACCTTAGAGAATTTCAGTGAGTGCCATGCACACTAATCCTTTGTGAAGTGGTTAGAAGAGCAGTTGGCATGTGGCAAGGGCCCCACAAGTGCTCATGCCTTTGCCTAAGTAGAGTAAGACCCGGAATCAAGATTTAAAAGCTGTCCAGTAGGATTACAAATCTGAGCTGGTAATCACAGCCCCGCTTCCTCCCCCTGAGGCTAGTGAGGGACCACTTGGGGTTGCAAATGTTACCTCCTTACTGAGAACAGAATCTCTAAGAGATGTTTGCACACTCACAATGGACAGCATCTAGAGAGCCAAACACAGTGGGAGCAACCCAAAGGTGATTACATAAACAGAACAAGGTTGATCCCAACACAAGCTATGAATGGACCCAAGAATACAAAAAAAAAAAAAAAACCCCTGTATTGTACCATTTCACATATAAGGGGCATTTACTGTCTTCACAGTCACAGATATAGAAAGCACGAATGTGGTGGCCTTTGGGCTGGAATAAGGAATAGCTTCTGGCTGTCAGTTTGGTTTTGCATGGTGGAAAGGGGCTCTGGGTGGTGACTATTGCACAGAAAGATGAGTGTTTAATGATGAATGAATGGCATGCTTACAATACTTATGTGTTTAAGAGGGGTGACTTTATGTGATAGTTTACCATCAATTAAACATATATTGAAAAGAGTTTCCCTTGGGTTAGGGAGATGGTTCAGTCAGTAAAGTACCACACAAGCAGGAGAACCTGTATTCAAATCTCCAGAACCCAGCTAGAAATCTGGGTGTGACAATGCGCACCCCTAACTCCATTGCTGGGAAGTTGGGGATGGGGGCAAATACAGATGAATCCCCAAAGCACACTGACTAGCAGCTTAGCTGAATCAATGAGCTTTTGGTTCAGTAAAACACTATCTCAACATGTAAAAGGGGAAGGCGATTCAGGAAAGGCGCCATTGCTAATCTCTGGCCAACATATGCATACATCAATAACACTTTCACATTCATATGCTCATGCATGTGTGTACACATTCAAAATAAAAACACATAAAGAAGATGCACACACACACACACACACACACACACACACACACACACACACACACATTCCTCTTTAAAATTTCAAAAAAAAAAAAAGGGGGAAGGTTTATCTCTTCTGATCCAGGGAAAAGGGACAACTGAGCCCAGAGTGTGTCTGGGGGTGCTTTTCAGACAGATCCATTTGGGAAGATGTGAAGGTCTGATTTTATCTTTAGAAAACTGGTTTTATTACCCTCTTGGTTTGGGTTGGGGAGGGGTAGGCACACCTGTCTCTCATTCTGCCCCCCCCGCCAGAAGAACCCCTATGTCAGGGGTGCTGGCCATTGTTTTTCTCTTCCTGATGGCTAATGCCTGCTGAGATTCCAAAAGAAAATTTTTAGCCCCCAACATTCCCTCCACCATGGCACCCAACGCTGGTGGGTGGGAGACTTGAGCAGGCAGGAGCTGCTTGCAGCCTTGATTGGAATCTGGAGAGAAGCAAGACAATTTGGAACTTAAAAAGTCAGAAAGGCATTGAGTTAACCAACAAATTGAGATTTTTTTTTTCTCTTTCTCTCTCTTTCTCTTTCGACTTCATTTTTCTCCCTGTCTTTCCAAAGTCCCTTATCCCATTTCTCTCTGCCAAGTGAAACCTCATTTAGACTTTTTGGCCAGTGGCAACTCAGATTGATTCAGATGCAAACCTCGGTTTAGCTGGGCTCCCTTGGCAAAGGCTGATGTGCAGAGAATTTCTTCACAAGGGTTTTAGGGAGCAGGTGTGCAGAATAGTCAGAGAGGTGCAGAGTGCTGGGCAGAAGGAACATAGAAGGTAGGAGAAGACACCAGGGTTTGAAACAGAATGCATTTCCTACTGTCTACCTGTCTACTGTGTCCACTCATCCTGTCTATGGCGGTGGTCTCCCAGGCTTGGACATCCTTGAATACTTGGGATGCTCATGGCTGATGAAGGTTAAATAGGTACCTACTGGCCCAAGGATATCCAAAGTGTCAGAAAAGCCTGGAGACAGGAAACAAAATCTGGTTGAATAAAGGAAGTGAGTATAACTGATTGTCTGAGTTTCTGATCTCCCAAACATGGAGATCTGAACACTTGCCTTTTACAGATAGGATTTCAGCTGGGTTAGAGCTTAGCTGCTATAGTAGAGAGGCCCTCAGTCTCAATGGCTTGCTGTAATGGAAGTTTTAACCCCCACCCCCACCTCAAGCAGTTGTCTTCCAGCCTGGTAGCATGTCTTCAAGCAGTGGATGGTACCTTTTCCAGCTCTAGTTCTTTTGTCCTTAAGTATCTTGTCTGCCCGAAGTTGAAGACAGAGGGCATGAAAAGGACAGTCCATGGTAGGTTGGAGGGGCCAGGTTAGAAAAGCACATGGATTAATTCTGTCTACATCTTAATGGCCAGCCCTCAGCCACTGTTGGCATGTAGACATGCTGTTGTGCCTCTGGTCTACTGTTATAGGAGCCAAGCTAGGTTGATGGCTATCCCATCATGCTCCTGAAGTATGAGCACATTCTTCTGGTGTGTTGGAACAGTGACTGAGCACGGTAGAGCTATGAAGCCAGGCTCACTGGGGCAAGACCTGCCAGTGGGCAAAGGCTCAAAGACTTCCCATTAGCCTGGCAAGCACTTTCTTGGAAGAGTGATCCCTTCTGAGAATCTACACTCAAGCCTCTTTTTTCCCTGCTCTGGTCCTGTAGCAATTGGAGGTTGATAGCCTGAGGGATCTCCTGCTCTCTATTGCTTAAAATCCCTGCATATCTAGTGTCCAATCTCATCTTAGTGTCTATCTATTCTTGGTCAGTCAAACTAACTCACATGGCTACCTTTAACTGCAAGGGAGTCTGGGAGGTATAGTTTATGTGTGTGACCAAGAGGAAAAGGAAATGAATTTAGTAAGCAGTGAGTTATTCTCTGACATCATAAGGAATGAGATAATACTTAAAGCTGTCTTTAGCCCTGGGCTGGAAACACAATAAAGCAGTGTCTTGAGAACATTACCATTTGTACTGAGATAGAAGGTTTCTTCGGGTGCATAGTGAGTCTTTTTCTTATTACACACATGACTTGGTCTAGCAGGCTGTAGGGCTGCTCTGTTGGGTTCCTCTAGATCAGGGTTTGGAGTGTCAGGAGGTTCCCAACTATTTTATCTAGAGCATCTTTATGGCAACAGTCATCATATGTCATCACTGCACTTGGCTTACTCCTTGGACATGCACAGGGTACCACCATGTACCAGCTCTGCCAATGTTGTCCCCTGGGAGAAACCCATGGGTCCTGAAGGAACCTCAACCTATCCCTGGCTTCTCCTTATATGCCTACTTCCAAGGGCCACCAGCAACCACTTTAAGAGTTCCATAAATGCTAATAATTGCCACATTAAACTTCAGTTTATTATTTTCTCAGGGAGCAGGTATGCCAATGATACGAGGCCTCACTGCATTTACATACAAATTGAAGATTTTTATTAATCAGTCCAGTACTAGGAATCCAACGTTAACAGTCCATCAGGCCCTTAAATACATTTGGTGACACTTTTACCATGCATTAGCTTGATAGGGCAAGGCGAATATAATGTACCAATGATTGCTTTTCCATTGAAAGCACAAATGGTTTCATTTTTCCTGTCATCTCAAATAAGTGTTAAAGAGGGTTTGGAGGCTGTTGTGTCCACGCCGTATGCTCAGGACTTACAAACACTGATGAGCACATTAAATAACCATTAGCGTCTGGGCCTGGACCACAGCACTGGCCCGCTTCTTCAGAATTTATTCTTTGATTTAAAGTGAAGGCAATATGTGGTTGCTTTCATAAAATCCTGAGGCCCCTCCATTCTCCCTCCAACAAAATGCATTACAACAGTAATTTTATGACTGTTAAAATAACTGTCGTTAACAAGCACTTAATTAAAATGTACAATAAATAGCCGGCTGCAGTCTTGTCTACTCTCCGGAGTAGCCCGGCCTGAGACTGAAATGCCCAGGCCTGCTGCTGCCCAGCTTGTTTGCAGATTAATTGCTTTTTGGGCTGGCAGGAGTTGCCTCTATAGCAGCCAGATCGTAAATGACCAGATAGGGACCTTTATCAATCAAGCGAGTGCATGTGTGTGACCGCTGGTAGGTTGGAAAGGAGAACTGGGGAGCAGACAGAGGACAAGCTTTGCTTAGGTGGCATTGCCAACCAGGATGGAGACTGCTAGAACAAGCATCCAGGGATGAGGCAGAATGTCAGGATGGGAAAACCTGGATGGCCTGGTCTATAGTGGGCTTGCCTGTTTGAGGTCTCATTCTGAATTTCTCAGGCATAGTGGTAGCACTAATACTGAGTATAACAAAAATACATAACATTAGTAGGGATCTGTCATCTCCATACTCAGGAGGCTGAGGAAAGAGAGTCCCAAGTTCAAAGCCTGCCTGGGTTATAGAAGGAGACCTTGAAATAGGGTTGGAGATGTAGCTCAGTGGCAGAGTCCTTGCCTAGCATCCTCAAGGTCTTGGGCAACACCAAGACCTTGACCAATCGTGAGCAACACACACACACACACACACACACACACACACACACACACACACACACACACACACACATACACATACACGAGTTACCACGTTGTATTATTTTATCAACTTATTTAATTCTCACAGCAATCCCATTAAGTTGTTGTTACTCAGATTCTCATTTGTAGGCAAGAAAATGGAGAGCCAGAGGGTAAGTGACTTGCCTAGGGTCACACATCTGCTAACTGGCTCAACCAGAATTTGCACCCAGGCTGGATGGCTCCATGGGATTGAAGGTGGACCTCTAAACCACTGTGCTTTGGATTTTCTCTGAAGGTGTGAGTTTATCACGGGCCTGGAGCTGAGCTCTCCTATATTTCTTCTTTTAGTAAGAAGTTGTAGAATGTTTCCAGGTATAATAAGCACCGTTATAGAATGTTTCGTTTGGGCTAGATAATAGAGGAATAAATAAAGAATCCTGTGAATTTGGCCTCTCTCATTTGATAGCTCACAGAACACTAAAAGACAACCGCTGAGCAGGGAAAGGGGACTCAGAGCAGAGTATTACAATCCCAGTAACCAACACGTGCTCTCTTGCTCTCTCTCTCTCTCTCTCTCTCTCTCTCTCTCTCTCTCTCTCTCTCTCTCTGTGTGTGTGTGTGTGTGTGTGTGTGTGAGGTCTAGCAGAGCATCCAGTGGGAGCCAGAGGAGTCCCTGCCCCAGGCAGGGACAACATTTGTAAAGCATAAGGGGGTCAGAGAATGGTGTCCAGGCAACTGGAAGACATCCAGGAGAGCTGGGGGTCAGAGAAGAAAGCAGCGGAGTTCAGGAATCTAGCAGGTGCTAGATAATGGTCAGGGCTTGTGAATCTGGTGAGTTGAGCAGGAGATCTGTCCACAGAGATGTTTCTGGTCAACAGCTTTGTAAAGAAGATGTCACAACACCCAGTTTTATGGCTAAAGAAAGCAAAATCACATGGAGAGGAAAAGTGTCTTGTAAGTGTTGCTAGATGACAGTTGTCTGGCAGACTGTTTTAGTAAGAGGTTTTTGGCCTGGACTTTTGGGCCTAGCCTCAAGGTTTAGACTTGTAGACTCATAGAGACATACAGATGTTTATATTAATTTTAGGCTGATTGGCCTAAGGCCCAGGCATATAACTTGTTAACTTTTTATTTTTAAATTAACCTATGACTCTTATCCTGTTCAGCTGTGTGGCTGGGTACCTTTTCTCAGAGCAGCATAGTTGTCTGTTGCTTCTTTTGGCTTCTCTCTGGCATTCTGCTCTGTTCTTCCTGTTCCCAGAGTTTTCTTAGTCTGGTAGCCCTGACCACACTTCCTGTCTGCCTTTGGCCAATCAGTGCTTTTTATTAAACTTATTCATAAGCGGAACGATTATTTACAATGTAACATCTTAAATCCACTACAGCAGACAGTGGTAAAGGGGTGTTAGCTCATCCCATAGATGCCTGGAGTTTGTTCGCCTGTGAAGATGGCCAGGCTGGGGGTGTCTCTGGGTTTTGAAGCCACTGTGTTGGAATGACTAAGTTGTGTAAGAATTATCTTAAAGGATCTTGTTTAGTTTCTTGGGATTTCAGGTGGCTGTGGCTCTTCCAGAAGCTGCAGGCAGGTCTGGGGACAGTGGCCAGATATAGTAGAATAAAATATAATGCCCAGCCAATAGTGTAGATATTCACCACATCCACCAGAGTCTGGAGAAACTCTCACCCACGCTTCTGTGTCCCTGCCAGTCCTCCTTCACGTGCTGGCCTTTCCTTTGCCAGTTTTGAAAAAAAAAATTGGCACAAAAAGGTGGTGAGAGATTAAAGGCAGACAGACAAAGGGCAGGATGGGAAATGACTTAGAAGTTTTGTGCATGGAAGTGAGCCAGCCCCTGTCCTCTTATGTGTCATTGATCAAATCAAAGTCACCTGACTGGCTCTAACTGCAAGGGAATCTGGGAAAGCAACTCTCCAGCTGATGCAAAGAGCTCCCAGGCAGCACAAGGGACAGAGTGGCTGATGGGAAGGCTTGCACAGAACCCACCAGGGCATCTGGCATGTCTAGATTACAGCAACTATACTGAGGTCTTACATGGTTTCTACTGTTATTCTCCTAACCCTATTAGGAGACAGCCTGTAGTATGAGGTTCTGGCCTGGACTTTTGGGCCTAGCCTCAAGGTTTAGACTCGCAGACCCACAGACCTACAGAGACACACAGATGCTTATATTAATTTTAGGCCGGTAGGCCTAAGGCCCAGGCATATAACTTGCTAATTCTTTACCCTTAAACTAACCCATGATTCTTATCCTGTTCAGCCATGGAGCTCGGTACCTTTTCTCAGAGCAGCTTAGTTGTTCTCTGCATCTTCTAGCAACTATGGAGTCTCTGTGGCATTTCTGCTCTGTTCTTCCTGTTCCCAGAGTTTTCATAGTCTGGTAGCCCCGTCCACACTTCCTGTCTGCCTTTGGCCAATCAGCGCTTTTTATTAAACTCATAGATGGGACAATTATTTACAATGTAACATCATAAATCCACTGCAACAGCCCCAGAAAGAGACCTCAGCTTGAGTCCCCTGCTCCTTACCTTGAGGTCACAGTTGCGCGGCTGCTGAAGTCTCTCAAAAAGGAGAATCTATGGGAGGCAGACTCTCTCTGTCCTTGACACCTATAGGCATAAATAACATCACTCTCCACCTATGCCAGGCGCCCTGAACCTTCAGACTTGAACCTAAAGTCTCCCCAGGACTTAAACTAGCCACTCATGACCTTCTGGCAGGTTGACCAAGAGCCTGACTGTTGTCAACAGCTGGCTGTGAGCCCGAGCAAGTCCTAGATCTTAAGTAACTAAGTCCTCATTATGAGAAGAAAAACTCTGCCTCCAAGTGAGAAAAGAAGCATTGGGAGATATCTTTAGTGGGAAAATAATCAAGGGTCAGTGAGATAGACGGCTCAGTGGGCGAAGGTGCTTTCCACCAAGCCTGATGACTCGAGGTCAATTCCCAGGACCCACATGGCATAGGGACAACACTGATTCCCACAAGTTTTCCTATAGGTCCATTGACGATGTGGCACACAATACCCCTCCCCTATGACAAGCATACATACTCCCACACAAAACACATGCAAAAAAATTTTTAAAAATAAGAAAACTTAAAGAAAAAAATGATAAAATTCCTTTAGAATTTTTTATATTTAAAATTTTTAATTTGTGCGTGTGTTTTTCCTATGTGTGTATATATATGTACACTCTGTGCTTGCCTGGTGCCCACTGAGGTCAGAAGGTAGAGGAGAAGCTCCTGCAATTGGTTGCAAGCCCCCATGAGTGGGGTAGGAACCAAACCCAGGTCTTCCAGAAGAGCAGGCGATAAGTGCTCTTAACCTCTGAGCCATCTCTCCAGCTCCTAAAATGATCCAAGTGTTTTCTGAGGTGCAGCCAGGCTTCCACATGCATAGTGGATTCAGGTAGCCCAGACTCAACAATATGTGAAAACCTATTCCATCTGTACCGAACATGTTGAACACTCTTTTTTTCTAAGTATCCTATACACAACACAATAGCACACTTTCCTAGCACTTAAAGAGTACAAGGTATTAAAAGCAACTTAGAGGTACCCGAGCGGTATAGAAAGATGTTAGTGGATTACATGCAAGCACCATATCCTTTCATAGAAAGAACTGGAGCAGTCATGGATTTTGGCATGTGGAAGTAGTGGGCTCTGAAACCACCCCATTAGGATTCCTAGAGATGAATGTGCTTGTATAAGTGTTGTCCTAAAGGCAGCACATTCAAACCACTCACTCATTAGTGAGGAAGATGATGGCATAGAAGTAAGTGATGCCGCAAGGATCAGGCTGGGTACCTGGCTGCATCTCTGAGCCTGAAAAGACAATTACTAATATTTGAACTTTATGCATATGGCTCCCTCTGAGCCGTGTACATTAATGGAGGCCAGCCAGGGAGCTGGGAGCCACTGTACACATGGAATCAGCTATCAGGTAGGGTGGAGTTCAAGGAAACATTGCCAGTCTTGGCATCCTGGAAGATACTTAGCGAAGGTCTTTACCTGACTGTTACTTAAACACACACACAGATGAAGGCAAGCAATACTGAGTGGATGCTGGCAGCCCTCAGCAATCGGGGCACTCAGGTGGGTGGGGGTGCTTTGTGTGTGTCAAATTCATTTGTATCAGTATCCTGTGGGGACAGACATGCCCAAATGCTGAGCGAGTATGCATAGCCATTTGCTGTGCAAAGACCTGGAAAGGAGCTGGGTGGGTCCCCTGAGATGAGCAGAGGGGCACAGTCTCTTGATGGCCAGCATCTCCTGTGCATTCATTATAGGGCCCACTCAGTGGTCACATGGACAAAAAAATGACAGTACCATTTATGCACTGGGAAAGAGTGCTACCCAGGCATGCGCCATGCCAATTTATTTTGATTAGCTTGTTAGGAGTCTGCTTGCTGAGTGTGGACCGCATTTACAGAGCAGCAGAGCTACCTCTTTGTGGGTATTTCTGGGCTTTGCTTCTGAAACTTGCCTTAGGGAAGTCTGTGTGGTGGATTTGAAAGGGAAGAGGCTTGAGGTTAGAGCCACAAGCCCTGGTGTGGGATAATTGTGTCACTTTGGGGACATTACCGTCTTGCTGAGATATATCACACTCTCTTCAATCAAGTAGAAATAATTTTTCTCTCAGCAGTGTTGAGAGCATTAAAAAAAAATCCTGCCACACCTCCACTTTGCCATGTGTTACCCTCAGATTATGTCACAGGCTTGTAGCAAAATCAGAGCCTAGAGAAAGTGGATACCAGTGGGTCACTTGCAACTTGTGGGGTGCATGCTAAGGGTTTAGGCCAGTCATGATGTGGGGCACCAAGTTCCCTAGAGCAAACTGACTTTTCCATGCCATGTCTGTCAGAACAAGGGCCTTGGTGGATGTTGGCATGCCCCCAACACTTCAATGTTTTGTTTCAATTTCATTTAGTTTCAAAGAAATCACAAGGACAGAAGATGTAGTAGTGCCGCCTGGGTCTGGGACAAGGGTGGGGTGAATGTTACAGGTTCATGGCTGTGAAATTTCAGTTTGGAAGAATGGAAGAGACTCAGTAGAGAGATGGTTGTTAATGATGGTGCTCAGGATGGCAAGGGCCACTGAGTTGACTGGAATAGACCTGGAGAGGGTTGCTGCCCAGTGGAGGAGAACTTGTCTAACACACATAGGCCCCGAGTCTGATGCCCATTGCTGGGGAAAAAGAAAACAGAACAAGTAAACAAACAGCCACCACAGTGGATACAAATAGTCATGGGGACCAGTTTTGTGCTGTGTATACATTACTCTAATAAAATCAAAGAGCAGGCTTCATGCATGGAGACTTTGAGTGGAAACATCATCTAACTGGGTTTTAATAGCATCATTATGAATCATGTTTACTCTTTAGTGGTCTTATTTCTAGGTTAGTTTGTAGGCTTTCAATGTGGCTCAGTGGCAGAGGGTTACCTAGAATATTCAAGTCCATGGGTTCTGTCCCCAGCGCTGAAGGAAAAAGTATGTAAACACCCACTTTGCTTGAAGCTCCCTTCAAAAGGACATCAAAATCGAGCAAAGAGAAATAGGAAGAGCATAATGCTGATGGGCAAAAATCACAGAGCTGGAACTTCAAGACCAGAAAGAGAAGGGTCAATGTCTGAATCTGTTATGGGTACCTAAGGCTGGACCTGTGCCCACTGAGCATCAAAGCCCCCTTTGTTTCCGGGGCCCTTTGCCTAACCACTTTCCTTTCCCCCTGAGCCAGTCAGGACTCTGTCTGGAGAGAAAGCCTCCTTCTTGCTCGGCCTAGAGATTCTGAGGTTGCTACCTTGCCCTGTGGTGAACCTGGTACTTCCATGGGCTCAACGGGAAGGTCCCAGACTCCCTGGGAGGAAGAATGTCAGGCTTCTTAGGTGGCAAATCTGCAGAATCCAAGGTTCTAATGTCATTGCAGGATTGACTGGAGCCAGGGTTGAAGACTGACTGCTCTAGCTTCCTTGCTCCTCCCGCATTAAAGCTAGTCTTTACCCGTCAAAGCTTCCAGGAAGAAGTCTGGTTGTGTTTGACTGAGAGCTGCAGATTAGAGCAAATGTCATTGCTATAAATAACTCATCCCGTTAAGTACACCTTTAAATCCAGCATTTGAGAGGCAGTAGCAGGCAGATCTCTGGGAGTTTGAGGCCAGTCTGGTCTCTATAGTGAGTTCCGAGCTACCCAGAGTGTGACCCTGTGTCTTAGTTACTCTTCTATTGTGAAAAGACACGATGACCAAGGCAGTTGTTCTTAAATGAAAGCATTTAACTGGGGCTGGCTTACAGTTTTAGACTAGTCCATGATCATCATGCTGGGAAACAGGCAGGTACCGTAGAAATAGCTGAGAGCTTTACATCATGATCCACAGGCAGGCAGCAGGCAGAGAGAGACTGGTGTGGGCTCACTCTCAGTGACACACCTCCTCCAACAGGGCCACACCTCCTAATCCTTCTCACACAGTTCCACTAACTGGGGACCAGGCTTTCAAATATATGAACCGATGAGGGTCATTCTCATTCAGACCTCCACACCCTGTCTCAATACAACAATAACAAAACAAAAATAAACAACAACAAAACACCAAAAAACAATAATGATAAAACAAACAAAACACAAAAAAACAAAGCCGCAAATTATGTGTACACACATACACTTACACACACTCACACACAGACACACTCACACACAGACACACACTCATACACACACAGACACACACTCACACGCATATACTCACACACATACTCACACATACACACTTACACACAGAACACACACATTCACACACTCACACACACTCACATATACATACACATAGACAGACACACACAGACATACACACACACACACAGACATACACACACACACACACACACAAACACACACACACACACACAATTCCTCTGACTAGAACGGCTTTTCTTCCTTTTAGAAATCCCCTAATCTGTCTAAAGACTCACTGGAGGGTGCTGGTCCCTCTAGGAAGGCCTTTGTGACCCTCCAGGCTAGCATCCTTGTCTGGCATATCCTAGCCCTCTGCTGTTCCCCCTGAGAATCTGTGAGGTTCCTCATGGTACCAGGTGAAATGCAAGACAAAGCCCTGATGTTGGTAGGTGAAGCTAGAGTGTGCAAACTGTGGAGCTCAAGAGTGGCTTGCCCAGGTCACCCTACTACTAAGCAGCGGACGGAGGACTCAGTGTCTGTCCTCTCCTGCTTCTTATGGGAGTCAGGCTGCTCTGATGCAAAGCAGGAGAGAGTCTACCCCACAGCACCCATAGCATTCTGTGTTTGGTCTCAGGCCCCACGTGGGTCTCACTCCAGAAGGGATAGGAAAGTGGGGGGGGGCATCAAAATCACCCTTTGGAATGGTGAGGTCACAACTGGGTCAACCTCTACCACAGTTTGTGACCATGGAAGCATTGAGAGGCTTCCATGTTCGCCTGACTGAACAAGGGTCATGTTGTACCTTTTCTGTTGATAATTCCATCTCTGATCTTAACATTTGGATTGTACTTTGTCCAGATTAAAGAAAGTTCTCTGCTCTTCTTCAGAATTCCCACTGAAACTGAGTTGATAAGACTCTTGTTTCTGAGGATTTGGATTCCTGATATGGTTGACTATGAGGGACCTGAAATTCCCTTCTTTCTCTCACTGCCCGGCCTGTATCAGTCAGGAGAGGTGACAATGGGCTGCAGTAACAAAGATCCCCAAATGCCATTGGCTTCAAGCTCAAGTTTCTTTATCATATGTACATGGTAACCAGCATAAGTGGGTGCAGAAGCCAGAGCTGGGGAGGAGAGAGGGCATTCCACCACATCGATTACTAGTCTTCAGGCTGTGGAAGCCCCACTTCAGGCCAGTGGTATCCCCACTCCAGGCTTCCAAGATCCTTTTGACCTGAGGAAGAGGTATCTGCTGAGTTGAGTTTGCTCCTGATTCTTCAGCCCTAGCTAGTGATAAAGAAAAAAAACTGCCATCCTTAATGTGTCCTAAAGAAGAGATCTGGATCCTGGTGACAGGAGGGGATTTATTTTCATTGAGCTCTTTTGCCTGAGGGCCTCACAGATAAGGATGCAAAACAGAGGCCTTCTTGAGCCTTCCTTGACTGCTTTTAGGGGCAGCAGTGCAGTGGTTTTGAGCATGGGTTGGACAGTATAGACTTTCTAAGCTTGAATTTGGCTCAAACATTCTACCATTTTTGACCCTTCCTTTCTCATGTGGACCTGGGAATGTAACACTGTCGGTGTTGCATTACAGATATGTGTGACATGAAGGATTCCTGGCACACAGTAGCTGATACTTAAGTGTGGTCTTAATGATCACCTAGTATGCGGTAAGCTGCAAGGTGTCATAGAATAGCCTGAGGCCTGAATAGGGCGTGTGGGCTTAAGGTGTTGCTATCTTCAGCCAGGTGGCTGCTGCTCTCCATAATTATCTGTTGACCCTCAGTCTCATTGTACTTTCTGAAGTGAGGATTCTAAACTATGTCAAGGGTGTCCCTCTACTTCCTTGTTCCCTTCTGGAGTAAGGCCCACGTGGGGCCTGAGACCAAACACAGAATGCTATGGGTGCTTGTGGGGTAGACTCTCTCCTGCTTTGCATCGGAGCAGCCTGACTCCCGTAAGAAGCAGGGGAGAAGGGTGGACACTGAGTCCTCCGTCTGCTGCGTAGTAGCGGGGTGACTTGGGCAAGCCACTCTTCAGTTTCCTAATCTGTGAAATGGGAGTTACGAGAAGGTCACAAGCACCCAGTGACACATTGCAAGAGGCCTTCCCAACCTCAGCTCAGCACAGAAGAGCGGTTAATTCAGAGGCTGTGAACACTCTTGTTATTGTGTTATGAGAAGTGTACCACACCTCGGAGAAGAGACCGGATTAGACAGGGTCCAGGGCAGGCAGATTCTTATCATTTCAGAGTTTAAGCAACTCTGAGATCAGTGAAAGGCTTGGCCATAGGTGACACTCTTGGGGTCTGACATTTGGAAAGATCCCTCCATCTTTCTTCTAAATGGACAGAAACTATCTAGGCAATGCTCTGAATGAGAATGGCAAACAGAGAATAATGGATTCATAGTCTACATGCAGATAGCATTTTAGTGGCAAATACTTTCTCATTGTTAAGCATGTGCCAGGTACTGACATAAACATCTTCGCATTTAGTCATTTAATATCAGAAGATACTTCTTATGAGGGTCTCTGCTATCAGCCTTTGTTTTGGGGTTGAAGAAACCGAGGCACCAGGAATTTGGACGATGTGCTCAGGATCTCCCAGCTGAATAGGAAGAATAGGATTTGAAGCCAGGATGCTTTGATCTCACCGATGACCTTGTTGTTAACTGTCAGTTTGCTATGACCCAAAAGACAGCATGTGACAACTACAGAAACCTCAGTGTTGTACATGAATAGATAGAGGACTTCTGTTTGTTTCTTTTGAGACAGGGTTTCTATGTGTAGCCCTGGTTATCCCAGAACTCACTCTGTAGACCAGGCTAGCCCCAAACTCAGGGATTTGACTTTCTTTCCTTCTCAAGTTCTGGGACTAGAATTTATCTTAAATGCTTAGGATGAGAGACATTTCAGAGTTCCGAGTTTGGCATATTTTTCATGTATCTGTAATTGTGCGACAATGTGTTGACCAAACCCAAGCCTCAGAATCCCTTTCTGTTTTAGGCCTAGCTCATGCACATTGCCTGAAGGTAAGGTAACTGTGTGACCTTTGTAGCACATCTACTCTCTGACTGTGCCCCGTGTCATGAGAGCAGGTATGGAATTTTCCACCTGTGGTGTCAGCAAGCATAAGCGTTTAGAGCATTTCTAACATGTGGGTGTTTGCATGAAGGACGCTCAAAGCCGTGCTCACCATGTGAGTGCTCAGAGCTCGCTGGCAGGGCTCTGTCACTGGCCTGTGGTCAGCAGGTAGTGTTGGATAGACTCTCAGCAGGTTTGAGGGGTCAAGTGGACTCACCATGGTCCATGTCTCAGTTTTCTAGAGGGGAACCAGGCTGTGCTCTCTTAGAAATACAGAGGAGCTGGGGAGCTGGGAGCAAGCACAGCCCAAGCCCTTGCTTACGGTGTGCTAAGGTTGCTCAGCAGCCAGCCCAGATCCAAGGAGCCCAGAAGCAGACCCTCTCCTTTCCCTTCTCTTCCCTTCCTTCCCCTCATTTCCTCCCCTCTGCCTGCCTCCTCTTCTTCTCTATTCTTCTCTAGCTTCCTCTTTCTACAATCGCTATCCTTCCTCTTCCCTTCCCCCTCTTCCTCTCTCTTCCCCTTCCACATCCTTCTTCTCTTCACCTTCTGTATTTCCTTGACACATGCTTTCACTGTGTTGTCCAGGTCTTGAACTTGTAATGCTCCTTTCTCCACCTCTCCAGAGACTAGGAACCAAGAAGGAGAGCAGCCTGGGCCATTTGGTCATAGATGAATGACTCATTAGTGAATCTGAGATAACTCCCAGATACTTAGGTTAGGCGGCTCAGTGCCAGTCATTTCCAGTCCCCGGGCAGGTGACACAGAGGAAGGATGGTTGGAGGAGAAGGTGAGGATGGGAAGCTTGCTGAGGCTGTACATCTGTCTCAGACAGCACAGTTAGTATAATCAGGGTTCCAATTCCGTCTGCTTGGCTGAGGAGCAGGAAGTGTAAGACTGTGCGTGGCTAAAACCACTTTGTGGTCCATAAGTATTTAAAAGGGCTACATGGGAATGACTTGCGTTTTGCATTTCTATTTTGAGAAGACCACCTTCCTTCTGACTTGGCAGAGTTCTTTACGATAATATCTCCCCCACCCCCCTGGGGGGGTCCTTTCTTCACACCCAGCAACTGAGCAGCTGGCGTTCCCCTCCAGGGACTCTCTGGAGTGGCCTCTGCAGGTGCTGGCCCCCAGGGACTGGAGCAAAAGGCTTTTCTTGGATTCTAGGCCACCACCCAGCTCAGAAATGGGCCATGGTATAACCGAAGAATGACAGTCCGTGGCTGAGGGCCTCTTGAATGGCATGCCTGAGTGGAGCTGTGAATCTTGGTTCTTCTTAGGTCACCAGCGAGCACTTTAATCTTTCTCTTTAATCCACAGCTCCCTTCTGACACCCAGAGTGCTGTTAGGCCTTCTGGGTGACGGACATAGCTTCCTTTCTGAAGCCAGGTAGACCTATTTGCTCAATGCATCTCTTAGGGATCTCCAATGGTTTCAGGACAGCCTTATCCCAACCTGGAGCCTGCTGCCCATACACTGCTTAGGCAAGGGCCTCTGTCTTCTTTGTTATCTTTCTGGCGAGGGCTGTGAGCAATTATTTGTCCTGTGGTGTAAGGTAGTAGAGAAACAGACCAGGGTGAGGTCAGCCTGGCCTCTCATTGTGGGACATGGTCAAAGGCAGTGGCATTCTGCAACATCTCCTTGAAGTAGACTGCCCCTGTGGAAACGCCTCTGCTTTTCTTTTCTTCCTTGTTTTCTCTGCAGAGACAGGCGAGGGCCTTCTGCAAGGATCCAGCCTTCTCAAGCTCTGAGCAGTGATTACTTAACCTCGTTTGAGCCTCAGTTTCCCCGTTTCCCCTTCTGTCAAATAAGGCTGCCTTGAAGGATCACTGAGGGGATGAGAGATGGTCTGTATGATGTGTCTGGTGAATGGCAAGCTCCTGGTTGATAGAAGCCCCCCACCCCGTCCTCTTGGTTCATGAGCCGGAACTCTCAGTGGCTCCTTTGAGGCCCTGTAACCTTCTCCACCCAGCCCAACTTCTTTCTTCCAAGGCCCTTGGGGAAACTTTCCTGCTGCATATGGAAAGAGGCCTGGGCCTTGTCTTTTTTCATGATTCCTTCTTGATGGATGGGCCTCTGCTTCTCTTTGTAACTGCTTTGTGAGATGGCAAAGGAGGAAGTGGTTCTTTACTTGGGAGCCTCGTGGCTAAGGACAGCAGCCTAGGTGGGCTGTTGGTGTTACATCATGGCTGTGGTGTGGTCTAGGCCTCTGCTGGACAAGAAGCTCATGGTAGGTCAGACATCATTCCTCCCTTATGGCTCCTAAGGTGGTTAGAATTGTCAATGCCATAAACCTCTGAAGCCCATCTCTAGGCAGCTGCGTCTCCCATTAAACCATGGTCCCAAAGCGACACCTAGTCTGCAGAAGTCATGTTGCCACAAGCCTTGAGCTGATGTGGGGTCTCTGTGATCTGGGTTGGTGAAGTCTGGTTCTATGGGCAGGGAAACAGTGGGGAGCCCCTCCCCACAGCTTCTCTGCCTTGGTGAAGCTGTTTGCTAATTTATCTGGGGGAAGTTAGGGGTTCCATGCTTAAGGGCTGCTAAGCAGGTGAGTGAGTGTGGAAAACCAATCAACAAATAAACACAGCCTCCATTAGAAGACTCAGGAACAGAGCAAACAGCTGCCCTGATCTGCAGCAGGATAGCCCGGAGTCAGCACAGGAGGCAGATTCCAGGCAGAGTCTCCAGGCTAAAAAAGCCAAACTGGGGCCATGTGCCACACAGAAATGAGAGAGCAGAGAGCCTTCACTGACCGGCTGTGTGGCCTGGGGGAAGAGACTTACTGTCGCAATTTCCTCACCTGTAAAATGGAGATAATAATGGCGCCTGTTGCATGAGATCATCTTGCAGATGACATGAGATAGTACACGTAAAAGCTGTTGGAATAACGTCTGACACACTGTGTGCCTAGTCAGCAACAGCCATCACAGCCGTGACTCAGTGATTATTGATAGAATATGAATGCAGCCAGGGCCTTAGACAAATCACCTAGCCCTTGAGTGCTTTGCTTTCCATATATGAGCATAGGGACACTCACTCATGCCTGCACCATAGAGCTCACCAGAAAAATTAAGCTGGCTAACATTTATGAAATATTTCTCTCAGTGGTTAAAGGCTCAGTAAAATCGGCCTTTCACTCAAGCAGAACTCAAACTGAATAACCAGAGTTATGTTTTTTTTTTTAAAGGGAAACATTGTAGGTATATTTAATTTTTTTATTTTTATGATATCAATTAAGTGATTTGAGACACAGTCATGCTATGTGGCCCAGGCTGGCTTCAAACTCTTGGTTCTCTTGGCTTATCTTTCTGAGTGCTGAGGTGACAGCTGTCAACCACCACACCCAGCTTGTTTGTATTTTAGCAGACACAACTGGAACCATTTATGGCATATGCTTGATGTATGTAAACATTATAGAATTACTAACAAGGTAGCTAATATAATATTATTCTCTCCCTCCCATGTGTGTGTGTGTGTGTGTGTGTGTGTGTGTGTGTGTGTGTGTTGAGATCATTTAAAACCCTCTCTCTGAAGCTTTCCAGATATACTGTAGTCACCTCATAGGACAACAGAGCTAGACTCCTTCCTGTTCTACTGGAATTTTGTAACTTTTGGATCTAACTCCGCTCTTCATTTTAATTGATCTTATGCTTTGGGGAGGTGGATTAACCATCTTTCCCCCCCTTCATCTATCTATCTATCATTTATTATCTATGTCATTGTTGTTCTGGGACAAGTACACCGTATAGCCTAGGTAGGCTTCAAACTAAAGGTCATCCTCCTGCCTCAGCCTCCTAAGTAGTGAGTGTGATTATAGGTATGTGTTATCACATCCAGACGTGGATATTTTTTTCTGATTTCTAATTAATTTTCTAATTTCTAACTAAGACTAATGTGCATCCATCTTGCCCATGCCTGGACTTTATCCCATGGAACAAGAGAAGATTTTCTTTTTCAAGGCTGATTTCCTTGTATCTTCAGATCTGTCCATGGTGTTGGACCTGGCATTAGCACACTGATTTATGTGACTTATGAATAAAACTATTGTGGACACTCATGTTTTTCATGGAGACATGAGTCTATTTTTGTTGGAAGCAGACACTGTAGCGCAATCCTGGGTCAGAGGTAGCGGCATGTGTAGCTTTAGCAGATCTTGCCAAACATATTTCTTAAGAAGCTATTCTCATGTTGTCCTTTGAGCTGTTAGAAGAGCAAAAATTACATCTGAGAAACTTTCACTGTTGTAATTTCTTTTTTTGTAAGTATCGCTGTAGCTTACACAACTGTCCACTTTCCACAGAAATATTATGACTATGGCTAAATGTAATGGAAACCATTATTTATAACAAGAAAAATAAGAATAAAATGTCCATCTATAGAGAAATTATTAGTAAACCACAGTGTAGTTGTAGCACAGTTGCAAGGCAATAGAAAAGAAATTGTTAGTTGGTAAGATGTTCAAGCTTCATTTGCAGAATATAATGTAGACTATGGGCTAAAGAGATCTATTATGATAGGAAATTGTTCAAAGCATACTGCTTAATAAACTGTTCAAAGACCATGTCTATCAATCAATCTATCTATCTATCTATCTATCTATCTATCTATCTATCTATCTACCTACCTATCTATCCATCCACCTACCTATCATGTATGTATGTATATATGTATGTGTCTGTCTGTCTGTCTTGTCTGTCTATCTATCTAATCATCATCTGTATGCTTAAATTAGTCAAGGCACAGACAAAGTAAATCAGAACAAGAAATCAGAAAATCCAGAGAGCATACAAAAGGTGTTCAGTCTGCTTAATTATAGAGATGCAATTAAAACAGCCATGAAATATCTATCCACACCCAACAAGTTGGCAAAAATTTGAATGTCTGACAACACTGTTTGGCAAGAATGTGGAGCAACAGAGGTGTTCACACGTGTTGATATTGCCTAATTGTTCTTCAAAGTGTTTTTTTTGTTGTTGTTGTTTTTTTTTTTTTTTTTTTTTTTTTTTTACTGATTTATACTTCATGGTGGGCATGTTGATTTGTGCAGACATCTCGGAGAACAACTTGTCTAGCAGAGTCTGAGATGCTCATACGATGGCGTAGACACTTCAGCTCCATCCTCCAGAGAGATGTCTGCATGTGCATAAAGCCTTGGATGCCAGGATGTTCACTGCCGCACCGCCTGTGAAGAGGAAGGTCTTTGACCCCAGGACTTTGTAATAGGACAGTGGATAAATAAATTGTGGTAGCCTGACATAATGAGATGGGAAACAAAATGAACAAACCATGCTGCAATGCTGACAGCAAGGGGGATCTGGAAAAGCCAGGTGGAGAAAGTTAAGTGCAGGAAGATGGCCATGTAAGTAAATTGTTTTTGTTTTTATAAGGGTGACATTCTGTAATGTAATTTTAAATATTGTTTATGGGCACAGCAGGACCTCCTCCAGCAGCTTGTGAGCACCTGACTCACAATGGATGCCTGAAATCATAACCAACACTAATCTCTCTATACAGCTGTCCGTCTCACAAGTAGTTAGGGACTTTTATCTTTTTACACGAATGGCTTCACAAGTTATCTTTAATATATCTAAATTTGCTAGTGTTTTTACTTTCCTGTTTGAGGGACATACAATTGTGGTGACTTGAACACAAGTCCTGTGATACTGATAGTAGCTAGCTAAGTGACAGAAGGAAGCATAGCGTATAGAGTGTGAATGCACTAGGCCAATGAATGATTGGAAACAAGATAGAGAGGACTATGATGTGGTAAAAGTTCATCACAAACTAGTTGCCCAAATACACAATTTAATGCTTATGAATATATTATTTCTGGAAATTTTCATGGAATGCTTTTAGACCAGAATGTGCTACATGTTTTACTTGCCTTTCTGTCACTGAGATAAACCACTGTGACCAGAAGGAACTTGTGGAGGGAGGGTTTATTTGTCTTACACTTCCATGTCACAGTCCATCACTGAAGGAAGTCAAGACAGGAACTCACAGAAGGAAGTTGGAGAAGAAAATGGAAGAATGTTGCTTACCGCTTTATTGTCTGGGTGGCTCTCTTACATAGTTCAGGGCCACCTGCCTAGGGATGATGCTGTGGGTGCTGAGACATCTCACATCAATCATCAGTCATATAATTTTTTATAGACATGACCACAGGGCATTCTGAGCTGGGCAATAATCCATCAGCTGAGACTCTCTCAGAAAGCAAAAGCATGGTGGAGAATGAGATGAAAAGAGACGTAAAAAGGGTGACTTCTGGGAAGAAGAGGGCGCTTTGGGGAAGGCATGGTACTAAGGGCATGGTATAAAAAGCAAAGAAAACAAAGAATCAAGCTTGTCTGGGATGCTTTTTCTTTAAAGTCAGGTGGTGTGTATTTCTATATTTAGTATATTAACTCCTAAAATACTTAATATGGTGAGACTTATCTCACTAGAGAGCTATAAATCGTGATGCTGTTTATAGTTATTTCTAGTCAGTAAGATTGTGGAGGAAGGTGTAATTTCTCTGTTCTGGGAAGAAGACATTTAAAGCAGAAGCAGAAGGACAATTGACGGTCCATGTGTGCCCATACAGAACTTCTCTGACTTATTTGAGTGATGGCCAAACTTAGGCTGAAATATGGGTGGCTTCCAGTAACCCCCCTGCCCTGTGATCAGGGCAGGAGGCAGCTGGGCAGCCTCAGGGTGGCTCATGGGTAAAGCAGCTGAGAAGCTGTGGGATGCCTATGATTCTCAATTTTCTACTCGTTTTCTCAAATCCTTGATCTTAGTGGACCATTTTAAGGCCGAGACATTTTATAAATGAAAACTCTTAAAAGGCAGGCAGACGGATAAAATCCTTTTGGGTTATGGCCCGTTCACTCAGAGCCAAATGGTTTGCTCGTTAATATCTGTTCCTCCATTCTCCTTATGACCAATTAGCAGCTATTAAGACCCAACTCATCCTGGCAGGAATTGTTTCTCTGCAGTGTCTGTCCCACCAGTAAGGGCTTTGGAGACTTGGAAGTTCTCTGACCCTGTGTGGATTCCTCTCCCCTTTCCTGATGCTCAAAGTTTGCTCTGGATTAAATCTTGGGGAGAGAAGACCTTTTGGGTATTGGTAATCTCTGAACCTAGCAAAGGATACATCATGGATATTGGGGAAAGGATTTGGAACATGTCTGTCCAGACTCCTGTGCACACTCTTTCATCTGGACAGGCATCTTGGGGTGATTCAGTGATGGTAGACAGGTCTCTGTCACAGAACGGGCAAACATACATCCCTCCTTGTCCCTCCTTGGCCTTCTCCCCCTCTATTCTGACAATGCAGGTGCAGCGTCCTCCAGACACTGTGCTGAATGCCAATATATTTTTTTCATTTATCTTTCCCAGTAAGTCCAAGAATTCCACCATCCCCACTTGACAGACAGACTGAGGCACACACAGAGAGGCTAAATGATTTGCTGACGGTCATGTTTTGAGGACTGGCAGAGCTTAGGCATGAACTCAAAGTCTGTACCTTTCTGTGTGACTCCATGTGAGCACATTTAACAGTCACAGGATTAAGTGCTAAGAGTAGGTGCATTAACTCCTCTTCAAAGAGTACAGAGCAGCTTCACCTGGAGGAGATTTAACCCTTAAATAAATGCTTATTGAACACCTACTATGTGTCCAACTCTGCACTGAATGCTAGGGATATGGCAGTGGGTTGCACTGCTCTGGTCACCAGAACATGGAGGGACCTTCCCAGGTGTATGTGAAATAATGGGGAAAAACATCTCAAAATTTATAAATTATGTCAAAAAATCATATTATATCTGTAGAAAAATGTTATCTGTCTGACTAGAGATAGACAGGATGCACCTTTCTAGGGAAACATAAAGTCACATGATTTTGTGGAAAGAGTGTTGTACAAGCTAAATGTCCAACAAGGTCAAAAGCCCTAGGTTGGGAGTGTATTTCCCAGCTTGGGAGTGCAAGAAACTTATGGGGCCAGGGTGGAGGTGCTTGGGTAAAGATTAAGTTCAAGGCAGGCCCAGAAGCACACAGCTTGCTGAGTCATGACTGTGTTTGGTTTGATTCTGGGCTCAGTAGGAAGAAGGATAGATTTTTGTGCACATGGCTGCTGTTCAGATATGGGCAATTTATTCCCAACTCATTTGGGTGTGGAAAGGTAGGTGAGCTGGTAGCTGGGGTGGGAAGGGAGTGTTGTGGGTGAGCCTGGATGCTACCAAGAGCAGGTAGGCTGGCGGCTGAATTTGAAAACCTAGACTCCTAAGGGATAGAAGGTGACAAGACACTGAAGTTTATAGACTCCGGGCTCAAGGACACTATGCTGGGGCTTAAATGCAGGGCAAAGCCTTGGAAGCTTCTTTGTTTTCGAAGTTCCACCTGAATGCTTGATACTGGTCATTTTGATACTTTTTTTTTTTTCCTTATGAAGTAGTTATTTTTCCTCCCACTGTACCTGATGCTGTATTTGCAACGGGAACAATCTTGTGCAGCTCACAATGTCTTACAGGGGTGAAGAGTGGACTTCCTGGGGCCTGATGGTATGAATTCATAGCCTATTGCCTCCTGCTCTCAGGGTCTCCCACCTCTTATCTGTAGCCTATACCTGTCAGTTTTTGGTTATAAAGATAGTGAGGAAATTTATTCTCTTCCATGACCGATGAAGCCAGCCATGTGCTGTCATTGGCCCTGTCATCACAGCTCTGTCCTGCCATCTTTGTATCAATCTTATTATCAGGTAGAGGAGGGATGGCTGCCATGTCCCAGCACCATATTCAGACAGGACAACATCATAGGGAAAGAGCTCTGCCTGGATGGACACCTTTCTTTGGATCAAGTGCTTCTTCATTGGGAGATCCCATAAATGTTTTACATCATACTTAGTCACAGACAACAAGGGGGCAACATTTTCAAGTGTGGTTCAAACATGGGACATGAAGAGAGGTGAGTGAGGTTGGATGGCCTCAGATTTATCATCCTGACAGTTATCCTACCTCACAAGGCTCTAGAGAAGTGAGGTCAGTGCTTGGAACTGTGAGGGTCACAGAGAGAGAACTTAGTGATCTCAGCACCTAAGGTACCAAAGCCATTAATCTTACAGTTCCTTGGTTGGCGTGGCACCCATGTTCTCTACTCTAAGGGTGGAGGTTTGGGGGTGATGGCAGGATGGATTTGAAGGCTCAAGAACAGTTTGTCACTCCCTTCCTTGAATGCAGGGCCTCAGCTTCTCCAGTCCCCCTTTCCTCCAAGGGCCACGTTGCATATTAGGCATGTGTTAAGCATCCATCTCTGGGTTCCAGGCTCTCCAGCTCAGAATTCTAGCAGAAAAAGCTGCATGGAATCTTGAGTTATGGATCCCTTGCCTCCGAGGTCAGGATGTACATCCTCAGCCCCTGAGGAGACATCTTACTCAATTCTGAAGAATTCCTGGGCAGTTCAGAGCCAGCCCCTGTGCAGGCAAGGAGACCTCTGCTCGGCCTGGAGCACAGAGTGAGTATGCAGCCTTGGGCAGATCAGATCATCTCCTGAGCCTCATTTTCCTTATCGGCCAAATGGGGCAATATACTTTGCTACTGTCTGGGAGGTCTGTTCTACAGAAGCAGGGGACCACGTGGAATGCATGGCACGGCAAGCAGAAACTTTTTATTGTAGGTCTATTTCTCTTTAGAACTGAGATTCACATGAAACTCCTCACTGTTTCTCCCCCAAGCTCAGTGTCGTTCAGTATTTTCATAGTGCTGTATAACTGTCTACTCTGTCTAGTTCCCAAACATCTTTATGATTCAAAAAACCAAAACAAAACAAAAACAACCCAGAAGCCATGAAACAACCATTTCCCAGCCCTCATCCCTGCCCCACCCAGAGAAACCAGTGACCTGTCCTCTCTTCCTTACCTTGACAGTCTGAATAAAAGGCATCATGACATGGCCTTTTGTGTCTGGCTTCCTTCATGTGACATGATGTATCCAAGTTCATCCTTACTGCTGTGTACAGTAGAGCCAAGTTCCTCTCTATGGTGCAAATGTCCTATGGGTGAATACAATCAAAGATCTCAAGACTCAAAGGCTGGAGAGATGGCTCAGTGGTTAAGAGAACTTGTTACTCCTGCAGAGGACCTGAGTTCAGTTCCCAGCACTCACATGGTAGTCTGCCACAGCCTGGTAATGTTTGTTCCAGGGCCTCTGGGACCCTTTTTTGACCTCCATGGACACTTCATACACATGGTGCATATACATACATATAGGCAAACAGTCATGTTTACATAAGATAAAAATAAATAATGTAAAAAACAAAAACAAAAAAAAACCCCACAGTCTACTACTGGTTATTTGCGTTGTCCTTAAGATGTGTCTGTTCTAAAGAGTCCTGTGGTGAGCCTTTGTGTGATCATTTTCCATTGTCTGGAGGTGTCCGCAGGAGTGGAGTTAAGGAACTGTAGGGTAAGACTGTGCTGAGCTACACAGTAATTGCAGTTTGCAGCTTTTGGTGTTCTTGGTGCTTTCAGGGAGGTGATGTCATAGCTCCCGGTCCAGCATTGCCAACCAGATAGCACTGCCCACAGTGACCTCTGTGGCCAGAGCGATCATGCTTAGGAGTGACGCACAAGCCCTCACCTGAGCTCTCCTCTCTAGCCCTTCCTTCCGACCAACTGGGAACCTGAAGGCAAAGGACCTCAACTCCAGGTTTGTCTTCCCTCCTTCTTGAGTGGGGAGGAGCAGAGACTGCCTGATAGGTTTTGTACCTCAATAAGCCTCTCCATCGGCGCAACAATCAAATCAGACCCAATTAGAAAAAAAAAAAATCTAGGTTTAATGAGTACAGAGCAAAGCAATCTTGGGTGACCCTTAGAGAGGCAGGGCGAGAGTCACAAGGCAGATATGGCTACCTGGCCAAAGTAACTTATAGGTATGATTTTTGGGCAGCCCCAAAGAGGGGCTGAACTTTGGAGAGCTTCCTCAGGGGCAGGGGCCTGGAACTCAGGGGCAGTTCTAGGGGAGGGTCCATTGTTTGGCCAGGCTTTGAGGGGGTGGGATCTGGAGAGAGGTTGGGCTTCCGCTCAATGACTGTCAACACAAATCAGGATGATCTCCTTAGGTCCTCCACTTCCTCCTCCACGTATTGTTATCCCTAGAATGGCAGGTGACAGGGCTTTGAATTCTCTCTTGCCTCACGCGGAGTTCCTGCTTTGGAAGGTAAAGAGACCCAGGCTAGGCTCAGAGGGATGGGTCCTAGAAAGGATCTCCTTTCGTATATCTTCTTATTTAATGGTCATCTTTAGAGGCTTACGAGGGGTGACTCTCTAACCAAGGCTCTCTCTGACTTCAGTACCTCCTGTGAGAGAATTTAGAGCCACTACATTTCCATGTCAAGGTCCTTCCCCAGCCCTGGTCACTACTGTTATAGCCATCTGGAAGATGGAGTTCAGTTTGAGAGAGCTTAGGGGCTATATCGGGTGTGAATATGTATGACCTTTTCAGCCCAAAGGAGTCTGGGGCCTGGACTTCTTAACTCTTGGGATGCTTGGTTAAGATGCAGGTCATCAGATCTAGGTTTTCTGGAACATTCTGAGATACTTCTTGCCTTTTTCCTGCCATTACCATTCATTAACAACCACTTCGGTGTCCCCACTTTAAGCATCAGAGCATAGTGCCAGCCCCTTCTAAATTCACACATTTCTTAGTAGCACCTTCCCAGCCCGATCATTTTTTCAGGATCAGATAATACCCATTGAGGGACAAGATGGGTGTTGTTCAGCTGGAGCTGGGGTGGGGGGAGTGCCAGGCATGTTTGCCTGTGTTTGGATCTATCTCTCTTACCTTCTCTGGATCCCGGTTTCTGATGTGGCTGCGCTTTGGCCCAGGTTCATCCTAGGTGATGGATTTACTCAAAGTCCTCACCATGTCTCAGCATCTTTAATCCAGGCCCCAACTCTTCCAAAGTCACAGCTTCTTTCCCAGATGCCAGCAACTTCGTTAACTTTAACTTTGGGGTGGGGTTATTACACTAACGGTACCTTTCAGGAGTAATTCTAGCAAGCCTAACAAAAATGGAAAATGTGGGGAACCATCTTCACATCTGCTCCCCAGCATTATGTACTTACTTCACTGAAGCAATACTCCCCACTTCCTGAACAATTACTTTATGTCTATAAAGCAAAGCTCTTTACAAGAAGGTTTGTTTAATCTTAACAACAGGCCCACAAAGCTGGTCTCTCTCCCTTTTTTTTTTTAATTTTTGTATTTTATGAATAAAGAAACTGAAACATAGGGAGAGTTTATGTGGATTACCCAAGGTCATTTACATACAGCTAAGAAAATCCAGCCTCCAAACTTGTCTGTCTGCCTACAGCACACACCTTACCACCCAAGCATTGTCAAGTAAGTGTATAAATATAAAATAGTTTAGTGACATTAACTGTAGCCTTTACTTTGTTGCCTGCTTTTTGTTCTGCATTTAACAACAGATGATTCACATTCCTGCCATGGCAGAATCCAGCCTCCTACATAATATTATTTTAAATGGCTTCTTAGAATCTCACTGTGTACATGCCAAGGTTAACTTAAGTAAATCCCCTATTGTTACGCATCTAGGTTGTTTCTAAAGTTCTTTTCCTTATAAACAACACCCCTGTACTAATTTTTTTTTTCCACTGTGGTATCCTTGGGGTAAATTCCCAAAAGGAGAGGCTGGAAGGGAAGAGGCAAAGCCCTTTGTTTCTCATATGTCTGTAACATCTCTGGATCAATTCCATATAATTTGTGAGCACAAGCTACACCATTCATAGGGGGATGGTTGACACCTTTCCCAACTTGCTGGGCTTTGCACAACCTAGAATTATGAGTTGTAAACAAGCCTTCTAATAGCCGTGGATTATCTGTGGTTATTGTCAGGTCAGGGAGAGGTGGTAATTTATTAAACAGACCTTTGAAATGTGCCTAAGTACACTAGGGGTGGAATGAGTGTGGGAGGGGCTGCTGAGGGAGGAGATGGGTGTGATGGTGCTTAGGGGTCACTGGTAGGTTGTGTGGGGTCCTGGACCGACTCAGATCAGACCCCCTCTGCCCCACCACCCCACCTGCTGGCGTTATTCGGCTTTACCCTGGAGTAAACTGCCCCAGGCTGTTCCAGGAGAGAAGTGCGAGAGAGCAGAGGTAGGACTGCCTAGACTTGAGTAGCTAACAAGTCATGCCCTGTTCCTACAAGGCCATTTCAACACGGTTATTATCTTGTTTCAGCTGCCAAAAAATACCAGCTGCTGATGGTGAAATAACCCCAAAGAATTTCCTCAGGATGGTTTCTCACCCCCACGAACATTATGAATTATTTTTTCTGTGTGTGAGGGACATCCTGCTTTCTGCCATCCCTGAGGCATCCCTTACTGACCCGGTCACATTCTTTGGACATCACTTGCTTGACCACATTACACGGCTTCCAAGCCACCTGCTCTGGGAGTAAGCTGGAGACACTGTGTTGTGGGACTTAGTGGGAGTGCACACACAGGCATTCTAGGTAGCAGCAGTTTAGACTTAAATCCAACCATTCAATGGGATGTAGAGCCCAGATTCTGTATAGTAATGGGTGGGTAGAGACAAGAAGACTGCCTTGTCTACGGAGGTAATCTTAAGGAGTACAGCAAACCCTCAGACCCAGGGGAGCCTCCTGAGGTGGAGCAGGGTCTGGTGGCAGCCATGTTGGCTTTGTGTGTGAGGACCAAACCCACCCAAGCCTGGTGGCAATTGTAATGGTAGGACCAGGAGAGATCTCCCTACACAGTTCACAACCCCATATCCTGTACCCCCTCTTTTCTGGACCCATGGTGAACATAGTCATTTTACAAGGAGTGAGACATGTCAATTTATTGAGTGTTCGCTGAGTATCAGGACCTCCCTTAAGCACTCTGCATGTCATTTCCCTAACTCTACCAGTCCTGTGAAGTGGGCAGCAGCCGTGGTCTTTGTAGTACAGATGAGTAAACCAGGCTAGAGGAGTGTGCCATTTGCCCCATACCACCCCACAAGACAAGATGCTTGTCGTTCAGTCTCCAGTGACAATTGCCAGCACTTATGCTGTGTTCTAGGTTATGTCCTTATCAAACCTACGGTCACTACTGCTGTCCTATAACTATCACCTTTAAAGATTTCAAAGATCCTTGTCCTTTGTCCTGCTAGAAGAAAGGCCCCTGGGTACAGGATTTGGGGACCCAGATTTGTAACTCAGTATGGGCACGGGGTATGTGCTTGAAAAATGGAGTCACTCAGGCCAGGCGTTGACACACAGCTTTAATCCCAGCACTCTGGAGGCAGAAGCAGGTGGATCTCTGTGAGTCTGAGGCCAGCCTGGTCTACAGAGTGAATTCCAGGACAGCCAGGGCTACACACAGAAACCCTGTCTGGGGGGGGGGGAGGGGAGGAATAATTCAGAATTGAAGCAACCCAGTTGAAATCTGAGCATCTGACTCCTTTATCCCTGGAAGCGTTCTCGGGAGTATCTAGGAAACAGAGGATAAAAACCCACAGAAGGGACTGAGTTATCACCAAGAGTTTCCTAAAATCCCTGGAAACTTGAAAATGTCCTTTTTTATTTTGATTATTCTTCCTTTTGGTGTCTTTCTGGAATAAGAAGGTGTTTTTTTCTTTGTGAGCCTCTGCCATTTTCTTGAGATCTGCTTACCTGGCCCCTCTGCCTAGTACTCTCTCTCCAGCTGCCTGCTTCAGCCCCCACCCCCACCGAGTGTGCACTGCCACACTCTTTCCTGTTTGTGATCTTGACATTCACTCCTGTTTGTCACTGAGTGTGTCTGGAAGACAGAGAGCTTGTCTTTTAGAAGAGGTCTCTTGATCAAAGGGCCATTTTCAAGGCCAAAGTCTCACATAAACTCCTGTGTGTCAAGAAGGACTCTGCACTCCGGGCCCTCCATCCTGGCCCTTTCCCTGCTTGCTAGAGAGCCCAGCAGGCACTGATTGCCCAGAATTTCTGGAGAATGTTCTGTGGTATTGTGGGAGCATGGCCAAGTCCAAGGGTGCTAACTATTTTTTTTCACCTGGAGATGGAAAACTTGTACAATCTGTCTCCCATGTTTTTTTTCAGTCCTACTTGAGAATGACAGCTTTGGGCTTGGAGGTCTCCACACATCCCTGTTTTTTGTTGTTGTTGTTTTTTTTTTTTTTAACACAACCACACCCTCGATTCAGAAACAATACAGTACTCAGCTGTCTTAATACTGACTTCCAAGGCACCATGAAACTCAGAAGTCATGAGAGTACCCCCCACCCCCACCCCCAGCTATCTCCAAAAGGCTCTCACAGCCATGAGAAGGAAGATTCTATGCAGGTCTAAAATTGGGGAGATGAGGGTCAGGGAATCTTTGCAAAGACATGTCAAAGCGCTGTGGGGAATGGCCCTCTGCCTTGAGTGTGTGGGAATTGGTGTGCAGAATAAAATGGCCGGTGTTCCAGGCTGAGGAAGTGCTACGTGCTACTTCAATGCGCTAGTGAGGGTTGGGCCTAGCTCAGTGATGGAGTGGATGTGTAGTATGTACAAAGCCCTGGGTTTCGTCTCCAGTCAGATGGTTTTCTAGAAAAGTATCCTGACTGAGAAGTCCCCAGTATGTCCATCCAAACTCTTGTGCCTGAAGGAAAATTGCAGCCGACATTCCATTCCCTCCAGTGTGGTCACTAGAATAATTGTTTAAAAGAGAATAATTACCTGTGCTAACAATCCCTTAACGACTCTTCTTATGCAGGTGTGATGACTCTGATGGGGCCAGGGGTCATGACAAAAAATCACCTTCACTGGCCTCAGTGGCTGCTCTGGATTCCTCTTCTCTCCCCCAGGGGACCGTACAATCAAGCAAAGCTGGTCAGTGACAGGATGCTGCCGCAGTCTGCACTCCAATGTCCTTCTCAAGGACATGCCAAGTATCCAGCATGGCTCTCTTGTCAAGCGGTGAGGGGAGGGAAGTACAGGCAGGTTTGGCTGTCAGCAGCAGCTCTGGCAGTGCCCCACTCTGGCTGTCAGGGCCTGCAGGAGGCTGGGGTTGCTTCAGTAGGCAGTGGCAGACTTCCTGGAGCATTTGCTGTCTGGGCTGACAGAGGAGGAGGAAGTAGCTAGGTACCACCCTTCCCCAGCAAAATATTTCTTTCCTATGGCACTCAGAGCCAGGGAGGAAATAAAATTTGTGGTAGTGTCTTGAGATATACTCTGCATGTCCCTAAGTGTGTGTGTGTGTGTGTGTGTGTGTGTGTGTGTGTGTGTGTGTGTGTGTGTGTGTGTGTGTGTGTGTAGCATCGTGTGTACATGGACAACTTCCGGGAGTTAGTTCTCTCCATTAAGTGTTCCTGGAGATCTCACTCAGATCAGCAGGCTTGATGGTCTACTCTTTTCCCCTGAGCCATCTCACTTCCTTTGAAGAGCAAGTGGTATCGAGAAAAGCTATGAAATTGTGTAAGCATCACAACTGTCTAATCTCTCTCCCCAAAAGGGTTTTCAACACCCCAGAAAGAAGCCCGTATCAATCAGTAATATGTTCCCACCAGTCTTTCTGTCTCTCACTGACATCCATTTGGGCTCTCTGGGGGACAAACAAGTAGACCCATAATATGAAGTCTTTGGTGACTGGCTGCTTCTGCGTGAATGACATTCTTAGATGGCTTATCTGCGGCATGCACCATGATTCCTTGCTCTCCACGAGTGACTAAGACCTCTTTGTGGAGAGAATGCACCTGTCTCTTCAGTCACCGGAAGCTAGACACCTGCGTTGTTTCCACTTTTTGGCTTTTGAATATTTTTGCTGTTAGCATTTGTGTGGATATTCTTTGGGGGCATAATTTCAGCTCTTCGGTATGTCTCTGGAAGAGGAATTGCTGGACCATATGGTGACTCTGTTTAAACTCAGAGTGACTCCAAGCCTGTTGCAGAACAGCTGTGCCACTTTGCATTCTCCCCAGCAGTGTTTGAGGGGCATTCCTCTGCGTTCTTCTCCAACATTTGCCATTATCTATCTGTGACTGTAGCGGACCCAGCCAGAGTGATGTGGAGGGCCCAGGACACACAGAAGAAATCCTCCAATAGGATGCTGTGAGTGGAGATGGAGAGCAGTTTAGCTATGGGTATGTTCTGGGGACTGTCCCTAGGAAACTTTGTTATGTGTCCCTTTGGGTACCAGTTAGAGAAGCTCTTCAGGGTCTTTGAGTGACTAACCGCTGGCCTGTAGCCCCAGAACCCAATGTCAAGCTGACATTAGTAGACACTCATAATTGAATGTTGAATGAGTGATAGCCACAGTCATCGAGGACCCAGAGAGAATGGATAGATTACGAGTCAGGCAAGCTACCACGGTGTGCTATCCAGAAAAATGACGGTTCCCTTGGGGCTGGATCTTTAATCTTTTTGTGGGTCTGGAAAGATGTGAGGATTCTTTTTTGTGGAGAGAGGAGAGTGGCAAGGGCCACCAGTCTTGTGGAGATTGCAGATTAAGCCTGGTGAGAGAAGCAGCCCCTGGGTGGCTGACCAGCAGAGGTTCCCACAGCCCGTGAGTTGTTCCCCTGTTGAACTTGACACTCCACATCTGACCTTCAGTTTCAGATCCTTTCTCTCGTGCTCTTTTCTCTCTGCAGACACACCATAATGGTTACTATTTATTATTTATTTGTTTGTGAGCGAGAAGGTCATCAATGCATATGAGCCGTCCGGACTAGGGGTGGGATGTAGGGGTGGGGGATGACTGGACTTTGTGGTATGGCTACACAGGGCAGGGGGAAGCCAGGCAGGAAGCCCGAGGCCCCTGCTGGCATTCTGCCCTAAGATGAGAAATGTTCTGGCTGGCTGGCAGACCATGGTATCTAGTAAAGACAACGCTGCTTTCAGATCTGAGTATTTCAAGCATGCTGCTGGTTCTGCCCAGTGTTTTATATTATTTATCATTTGGCAAATACTGCCTCCCTGGAGTTCTGATATTAGAGATACAGAACACAAAGCGCTTTTTGTTGGTCTTCCCAGAGGCCCTTGCGGCAAAAAGTGGTCATGTGATCTAGTTCTGGCCAATGAGATATTAGGAGAGGTATTCTGGGAATTTTCTTTTAACAGAACAGGTCTGGGAATACAATTCCTTTAAGTGGCAGGTTATGGAATTTCAAAACTGACCTACAACTGCAGAAGGCCAAATCCATGGCAGGCCACCGAAATGAGTCTGGAAATGCCTACTTCTGGCATTCTGTTTGAGAAAAACATACCCAGACTTCTTGTTTGGTTCACAGTAAGGGGAACTTCCAATTTGCAGCTGACACAGATGAACTTTCCAATTAGTCTTCACTGTTGCCCCCAGGAGCTGTTTCTATTTCTGCCCAGAAAGGTTAAGGTACTAGCTGAAAGCCACAGAGCTAGAAAATGGCTAGGTAAGACTTAACCAACACTCCCGTTGTGCCAAACCTCTCCCACAGCTGACTAGATGGAGCTTTTGACAAGAAGAGAAAACATAGCTGCAAACATGTCTTGAATCTTGCAGGGCTCCTTTCCACCTGGGATCAGTGTTGGAGTCCTGTGTTATAGATTCACAGCTGGCTGGCAGGAAGGGACAAGGGATGGTAAAACACAGTTTGCTTGAAATGAAAATCTTAGTCTTGAGAACCAGCTCTGCCTTGCTCTGGACTCATGGCCTCAGGCAAGTAGCTGAACCTTTATGAGCTCTGAGTCTTCATGTATAAAATGTCACAGAACTCAGAAGACAGAAAAGCCGTCTCAAGAAATGGGATTTGCTGGCTTTTACTGACTGAAGTTATAGGGATGAATCTGGCTTCTGACAGACAGTGTAGACATGCTCCTGCCTCTCATCCCACTGCCTGGCTCACCTTCCCCTCTTCAAGCAGCAGGTGCTGATGTGGTCCTGCCTCCAGCCTGTGACCTGGAAGCCCTCAGAGCAGTTCTACAGGGAATGCCAGTAGCTCTAAATGACTTGTTTTGGTCACATGACTGCTTCCCAAGCTGGAGGCTTAGCCAATCCCTCCATGTCTCCTCTCAAAGTAGGAATGGGGTGGAGCCTTCATGGATTGGAATTGGAATAATTAGAAGTGGAAAGTGGAAGCTGAGAAACAAACAACTTATGAGGCGCCCTCTCTGTCACTTCAGGGGCCATTTGCTAAGATGTGGCCTTCTGTGTGAGTGCTGTGACAAGTTTGTCCGGTGGACCATTAACTCACACAACCAGGCCTCTTCCCAAGACTTGGCACTGTCCTCTCAGAGACCCTGGGTCTGTCCCTTGTGTCAATGACACACTGCAGGAGCAGGCCTGTCTGGACCATGAAGCTCTTATCCATCACCCAGCCTTTGTCCCAACCCGAAGATTACAGTGTGGCCCCAGACAAGACGCTCTAATCCTGTTACTCATTCATCAACGGTGATGAGAACCCACACTGGATCGAACGCTACCAAGGAAGCTGCAGAGGCCTCCTCCACCGCTGTGAAGCTGGGCTTAACTCAGGCACAATAGGTGTGTAATTTAAGGTTTTGTTGAGCCAAAATCCAATCACATACTTGAATGGTGGATCACAGAAGCTTGCCGGCTAAAAGAATGAGATAATTCCACCTCCCACAAACACCGGGACATGGTTTTGACTTAACAACACATGTGTGACCAACCTTACACTGCTATAGTCTCGCTTTTTATTTTAATGCATTGCCATCTCCTTCCTCTCATCCCTCCTGTGTTCTCCTGGGAGTTCTGCATCGAGAGGACCTTCCTGAACAGGAGAGCTGGGGTGATCCACTTGGTCTCTTGCCCCATGGGTTTCCTTGGTGGCCCAAACTGTAGTTTATTGTCAAAGCTTGTTACATGTTGGCATCCACTGGGAAGACAGTGTCTGTGCCATGCCCTAGCATGTCCTAGACACATTGTAGAGGACCACTGATTTTTGAGTTTGTGTAAACAGATACAAGGGAGAGGGGAGGTGTCTTCTAGGGACAGTGTTATTCTGAGTACCCTTATTTCTTGCTTCTTCAGCTCCTGGAGTGGCTTAGAATGGGAAAAGATGGCAGGCAGGAGATGCCAGCTACACCGTGAACTGCTCCCCTTACCCATTCAATGCTTTTTTAAAAAATTAATTAATTAATTTATTTTTATTATTTTTTTCTGTCCTGGGAAACCCTGTTCAGAGTATGGTGGGGCAGGATTTGAAGGAGAAATGAAGATCTTGTTTGGGAATCCTGTTGAGTGAGTTTATGGCAATTCACATAATTCTAGGTGCCACTCTAAAGTGTTCATCAACTTTATGAGCCCCTCCTAAGATTGTTCAGTCAACCAAACCTGGCATAATGGCTGCTGCACAGAGCCAGCCTGTCGTACCCTGCTGACTAGAGGCATTCACAAACAGCTGTAGGTAGGTCTGGCAGGGGAAGCTATGTTAGGAGCAGAAAGTGATGCTGTAGAAAATGAACTTGCAAGGGGGTTGTAAGTGAAGAACACTCAGAAAGCACACACCTGCTGGCTTCTTCCACTCTGACAACAGTGTGACAATTGGTACAGTAACACACACTTGCAGTCACAAAATATTATGGAAGGATAATTAAATACTACTTCTGGATCCCGCTGACATTTGGGTGCAGGGGGTGTTGACCTTTTGAGAAGAAATAGCTGTGACCAAGTTTTGGACCTTACGTTTATTAGATTTCCTTTCTTGGCAAGGAGTGGCCCTGACTTCTAACACGAGAATCCTGGGCTAGCAGCTTTTATAGGCAGTTTGAGGTGAATATGACCCCTCATCACTTCTGGGCTTCAGCTCATAAGAGGGTTGATTTGTAGCTTATGTTAACTGAGCCTTGACTGAGCTCTGGAAGCTTTGCCAAGGACTTTATGGCATCTCATTTCATCTTTACCAAGAATTCTATCCTAAGGAAACGAAGGCTTCTGTGGTTAAGGGTCTTGTTTCAGGTCCCAGAAGGCAATGGCAATGCCCATGTCTAGCACTCACTGTGACAAGTACTGGCCATGACAGTGTCGGTATGTGCCCTTACTCTACCGGTGCTGAATGTCACTTCCTTTTACACTGACTGTAGGTGGCATTCCTCTTATTTCAAGATGTTATTATTTGCTCTCTTGGAATTCTTTCAGTGAGTTCTGGCTAAATGTGGAAGTTTGCATATTCGGGTTAGAATCCTGGTCCTGAAGATTAATAACTTCCATCATTTCTGGAATGTTCTCCACCATCTTCATTGACTATTCCTTTCCCACCAATTTCTTGGGTTTTTTTTTTTTTTAATATTTTTGAGCCTCAGATCAGACGTGTGTCAGGTGTCTCCCTGTACCCTTTGACATTTCTGTACTCATTTCTCACTATGTTGTGTTCTAATTTTTTAGCTCTGTTGTCTAGGGCATGGGTTTCCTCTTGGCTGTGTCTAATGAATTCACTCTCTTCAGTTGAAGCCTCACTAAGACAGGTACAGAGATCATGGGCACGCAACTTGATGGGTATTCCCACAGTGGATGTGTGAGGGATTGCCCTGCTTCTCCTCGCTTCTCCTCAGAAGGCCCCCTCCTGCCTTCTGAGATGATAAATGTTTTTACCTTTTTCTTTTTCCTGACGTGCATATGTGGAATAACGCAAGACAGCTGCTCCCTTGTATCTGTAGTTTTCATATCTGTTGATCCCACATGTTGAAAACACTTGAACATTTTGTTTTCCACTATGGAATACACATAATTTCTTTTTCTCAATAGTCTTTAAGTAGGGGATCCCAATGATGTCCCATAGTTGCATCATATCAGTTATTCAAAGTAATCTAAAGATGGTTTAGAGTACATGAGAGGATTGGACAGTTATACATAAGTACTATACATTTTATAGGTGGGTCTCTGGATATGGGCCCCATCTTGATCCTGAAGGGTGGTTAGAAGCTCTCTTTTGTATGTGACTGTGTTTATTTACTTAGGTATTTTTGAAATCTATCAATATTGTATGGAGAACCTACTTTTAGAAGTTTCATTTAGCTTAGACCCCATTTTTGTTTGTTTCTTTGTTTATAGATAGAGTCTCACTGTGTAGCTCTGGCTGGTCTATAGCTGTGTAGATCAGGCTGGCCTCCACTCATAGATATCTGCCTGCCTGCATCCCAAGTGCTGGGATTAAAGATGAGTGCCACTGTGCTTGGCCAGTTTGTGTGTGTGTGTGTGTGTGTGTGTGTGTGTGTGTGTGTGTGTGTGTGTGTGTGTGCTCTAATTCCACTGAATCCATGTAGAAGTCAGGGGACAATTATGTTCTCTCCTCTCACCTTTACATGGGCTCTCAGAACTGAATTCAGGTCGCCAGGCTTGCGCAGCAGGCACCTTTACCCACTGAGCCATTTCTTGGCCTCATTTAGCCCTTTAATTTTGAAAATGTTTTATTTTGCTCTTTAAAAAAATTTTTTTTAGAGTCAGGTCTTACTTCATATCCCAGGCATCTTGCAATCCTCTGCCCCAGTCTTCTGAGTGCTTTGATTTTATGGGTGCATCACCACATCCATATTTATTGGGTTCTTAAAACATACTGAACGTACTCAGTTTGGGATTCTGTACTGGAGCATTACATGTCTGCAGACTCCTCAGGTCTTCCTCATGGATTACAGCCTCATAACTTTGTGACGTGGGGCAGGCCAAGTCATGCTCTCCAGCCCTCCAGTTGCAGGGATTGCTGACATGGGATTGCTAGATGCAGTCCTCTAGGGAAAACTGCATTTGCTTCAGCTAGGCTTACCGACTGTCACCTCAGAAGCCATATCAGTGGGAGAGTTGGCTGGCAGAGGAAGCGACTCCCAGCTGAAATCGGCCTGTGACTGTGGCTCACAGAAGGGACTGGTGAGATCTCCCACCTCCACAGTGTGGCTGATGGCCTAAAGCATGGTTAGTTTGGTTTTCTTCTTTTTCGGGTAACAAGCATTTTAAAAACCTCCACCCCTCCTGTCCCAGTTTACTTAAGGAGGATGGGTCATTTTCCAGCTTTCTTTGGGGATCCTTATCTAAAAAGCCAGTTTGCCTATGTCTCAAGCTTTGTCTTTACATCTTCGTAAAGATGAGACCTTGAAAACAAAGGCCAAGGTCCACCAGGTGTTAGCAGCTGCTTCTGTGTCAGTGCTCATCGAGTACAGACTTATTTGATTCTGGTTTTGTTTTTCACGTGCTTATCCCACCAGTTTCTTCAAACATTAAATTTTTATTCAATATTTGTGTGTGTGAATGTGAGTGTGTAAGTATGAGTGTGTGAATGTGAGAGTGTGTAAGATGAGTGTGTGTGTGGTGTGTGTGTGAATGTGAGAGTGTGTAAGATGAGTGTGTGTGTGGTGTGTGTGTGAATGTGAGAGTGTGTAAGTATGAGTGTGTGTGTGGTGTGTGTGTGAATGTGAGAGTGTGTAAGTATGAGTGTATGTGTGTGTGTGTGTGTGTGTGTGTGTGTGTGTGTGTGTGTGTGATAGCAGAAAGGTTTTTCCGTAGGATCGACTCCACTTTAATTCCAGCTTGGTTATATAAACTCCTGATTACCATGCAGTGAGTCACATTTCATTCTGTTCAACCAAACTTTGAGACCAAACCAGGAATACCACCGTTACACAGATGAAGAAAATGTTAGTTGTCCATATGGTACAGGCAAGCGCAGAATGATTCCAGAGCCCAGGTGTGTAGCAGGCTTTCCAACTCCCAAATCATGATGTGAAGACTTAACATTAGCTATGAATGCTCAGTCTTGTCTTATGCTTATCCCAGTAGCTCTTCTAACTTAGTTTCACCTGATTCTCTTTATTTATGTTTGCCTCAGGGCTTTTTACTTTTCTTTCATTCTGTACTTCCCCCTCTTCTGTTTCTTCTGTGTCTGGTGGGTTGGTGTCGTCTGTCTGACTGACTGACCCTAGGTGTCTTCCTTTCTTTCTCCCCCGTTCTTCCTCCCTTGAGTCTAGACTCCTCCTCCTACTTATTCTCTGCCCACCAGCCCCGCCCATCCCTCTCCTGCCTAGTGATTGGCCATTCAGCTTTTTATTAGACCAATCAGATGCCTTAGGCAGACCGAACAACACATCATATTGTTAAACAAATGGAGCATAAACGAATGTAACAAAACATAGTTAATGTTCCACAACATTTCCCTCTTTAGTTTAAATATAAAGGAAAAGTTGTAATTTCAGCATAGTAAAGCTATATAAAATAAGAACAATTTTCAAATAAAAATTATATTTACAGTATCCAGTTCATTTGTATTAGGCAAATTCATAGAAAATACTCCATTATTTATCTTACCTTGGTGAGTCCAAAGTTTTATTCCTAATTTACCTTCTATCTAAGGAATTTTTTTTGTAGCTATCTAGTTTGCAACTCCATCAAAGACCTAGAGGACTATACTCTTATTACCTGAGTAACTAAGAAGCACAGTGCAAGCCACTTTGAAAGCTACGGAAGTGAAAGGGACACCTGGCTGCCTGGACAGTCACCTAAGGCTCCTCTGCAAGGGTGGGCATGCATCTCCAGGCCTAGGATATCTGATAGACTTTTCTATTAAGCAATAATTTTGAAAGACCATCCTGCCCTGTCTTGGCAAAATTTAGCAGGCTTTGTCCTTATGTCCTGCTTGTGCAGTTTGTACAGCATACTGTCAGCAGTCAAGGCAAGAGCAGTTTCTTGCTCAAATGGCTATCTTTATTACAGTGAAAGCAAACTCCATATGGATGTTCTTCAACGCCCATCATCCCTTCTGAAGTAAATTGGTGCCAGGAACATATATGTCTCACTGTCCCCTTAAGTTATTAAACATCTTAAATGCCATATTGTGTAGGTCTCTGAAGCATTTGAAGACTATCTATCTATCTATCTATCTATCTATCTATCTATCTATCTAAAATATATCTGTTTAACCTTGAAAACATTATTAACATGACTACAACTTTGGTTGTTATAGATGACTAATTAATAACCTGCATTTCTTAATGTTAAAATGAGCTGCATAAGTACAATACCCTGATGTGGGAATGCCTTTCTGTATTCTGTGAATATCAATCTTTAAATAAAGAAGCTGTTTTGGGCCATGACAGGCACCATAGAAGAAGTAGTAGGAGAAATCAGAGCATAGGTAGGAGAAGCAGGGTGGAGTCAGGCAGACCGAGCCGAAGCCCAAAGGAGCAACATATAAGGAGCACAGATGAGCCACGGGCCACATGGCAGACAGATTAATAGAAATGGGTTGAGTTAAGACATCAGAGCTAGCTAACAATGTGCCTGAGCCATAGACCAAACAGTGTAAAGTTAATATAAGCGTCTGAGTCATTTCTGGGGGCCTGAGCAGTGGCGGCGGGCTGCTAAGGGGTCTTGGGCGGCAGGTCTGTGGGTCTGGAGCCAGGACCAAGAAACCCCACTACTACAATACCCCAAACAAGAATAGAAAAATACATACAGTATAACAAATATAACTTTTAATTTGCATCAATATACCAAAATCCATACCAATATAAATTTTTGAGGTTAATAGTTGTTTTTTTTATCCTATACCCCCCCCCCCCAAATGATGAGAAATATCTATAACCCACTGAATTACCAAAACCCATCCATAAACCACCTCTTGGGAATGTGGGCATTGTGTTCTCTAGACTGCTTTCTATTGTCTTAGGGTGGTGGCAGGTTTAGGGGACCCTGAGAAAATTGAGATAATGGTCAAGTCCTAGGAAAACTACTTGGAACATTTGTTATCCAGATTCAGAACTGTTCTCATGCAGAGGGGTCAGTATAAATGTCACCTGTCTTGTAGGGTTTTTTCTTCTTCCCTCCCTCCCTCCCTCCCTCCCTCCCTCCCTCCCTCCCTCCCTCCCTCCCTCCCTCCCTCTGTCTTTCTCTCTTTCTCTCTCTCTCTTTCTCTCTTTCTCTCTCTTTCTCTCTCTCTTTCTTTCTTTCTCTCTCTCTCTCTCTCTCTCTCTCTCTCTCTCTCTCTTTCTTTCTTTCTTTCTTTCGTGTGCGTCTGTAGCCAAGATTTTCTGTAGGTCTCCCCTCATCAAGCCTCATCTCTATTAACCTTGAAGGAATCTACAGCCTTTCATTTCCTGTGGAAACAAAAGCATAACCTTCTCCCTGACACAGTACATTTTCTGAATTCCATTTTAAAGATAAGATATCCCTAAAGTATTTAGGCTGGTTTAATTCAGCAGTTCTGTTTACAATTCAATGTCTTTCAGAAGCTGTCCTTTGCTCACTGGCATTCAAAAAAAATTCAAACTCAATACACCACCATACAGGATCCAGACTCCCTGCCTATTTCCTGTCTTTATGTGGCTTCTTTTTTTATTACTTTATTCTCTTTTAAAAGACTTTATTTGTAAACTATTTACTTTTTCTATGACTCTGTATACTCATTTTCTTTCCCTTCCTAAGCCTACACATATTTCAAAACACACTATAATCTGTTTAGAGTTTTGTTTTGTTTTGTTTTTTTCTCATCTGGACCTGTCTTTACTGTGAGTCTCTAGTCTGTTCTGACCACATGAGTCAAACCTTAAACTGATAAGTCACTTTGTGCTGGTGGCTGGCTCTGCCCTGCTTTGGTCCATGAGAGCGTTGTATCCCACCAACCTGGCAGAGAGCCATGTTCAACTGGAAACTGCATCTAATTGGGAGTTACATTCAATCACCCCAGCTCTAAGAAGTTGGTACCTGCACTGTGGCAGGTGATTTTACTCAGATTTGGTGTCTACTTAGCACGCAGGCTACTCAAGTGCTCAGTGTATGGCAGAGCCTCCTAAAGGAGCTGTATCTGGTTTTTTTGGTTTGTTGTTTTTAGTTTTCTCAGGCCCTATGTGGAAATATGGGCCCCACGTTGAAATGCCAAATGTAGCAGTCTTTCTTTTGGGCTACCAACCCTCTCTCAAACCATGACACAGAGACTTAATATTAGTTATGAATGCTTGGCCTTATCTTATGCTTGTCCCACTAGTTCTTATAGCTTAATTTAACATATTTCTCTTTATTTACATTTTACCTCAGGGCTTTATAACTTCCTGTCATTCTGTATGTTCTGCTTTTTTGTTTCTTCCTGTCTGCCTGGTGGTTGGCTGACTGACTCTGAGCGCTTCCCTCTCTTTCTTCCTTATTCTCCCCTCTCTCAGGCCTAGATTCCTCCTCTTACTTATTCCTTATACCTATTTACTGCCTAGCTATTGGCCGTTCAGTTTTTTATTAAACCAATCAGGTGCCTATAATCTCTACCCTGTTAAACAAATGCAGCATCAACAAATGCACCACACCTTCCCATGTTCCAAGTAATATTCCACAGCACAGATGAGCGCCTATGAAACTGGAAAAGTGGGAAGGTTGTGTTGTTCTGGTTGTACTGACCTGGCTCTGGGCCAGTAGAACAATCACATCATCAAGGAGACTGATTGGTTGCTAGGGATGAGGCCTACAGTGCAAAGTGACAGCAAGTGCTTGTTTCTCACAGACAGGCTGGACACAGCCTTAGACAGAGGTGCTGGCTTCTTTGGGATGTAAAGATGATAACAGAGAAGAGTGGTGTTCACTGAGCATCTTCAGTTAGTACAAGAGTTCAGCATCATAGGGGAGGTGAAAAGGACAGAACACTGGAGGCGGTTGGCCTATTACAAAGGGAGGTCCTCTGAGCAGGGCTCCCATCCTGACTTGCAGAATCCTCTTGGAATGACCCCAGGACAAGTTTCCCTTCCTCTGGGTGCCATGAGACCCTTGTAACTGCCTTTTTCTCTTCAACCCCATTCTTTAGTCTAGCCTTGTCTTGAGGGTGCAGCCTCTGCCTTCCTTTTACCATCTGGACTAGGATCCGACTCTTGACCTCCAGGCCTAAGGGGACAGGGGAACACAGACTTGAGCCCCCGCATCTCCTCTGTCTGAGTCTCAGTGCCTGGGCAGGAGTGACAGTGTTGATTCCTCCAAGGGGCTGAACAGAGAGCCAAAGGGTTGAAAGGTTAGAAGTAAGGAAACCAATGCATGTTCAGCATGTGCTGTGCAGCTAACAGTGGAATAAGACATCCTTCTTGAGTGGCATCTTAGTTTATGATGTTGTGTTTGGCAACTGGGACACAGAAGAAGCAATGATGGAGTCTGTGCAGTTCCTGGTGATCAGCTTGGATCCTGGTATTGCTGTTCTCTGCAGGAAAGGATGCTATTAGGAACTACTTTCTGGGATGTGACACTTTCAGGACCCAGCCACATTCCCTTGACCCTGCTAGGAGGTCACCAGCCTGATTCTTCCATTTTCCAGCAGAACAAAAAACAAAAAATGGTTTAGAAAGTTAAAATCTCAGGAAAGACTCTTATCCAGTGAAGCCTCAAGTGGGAGTGTAGGGTATCCCTGGATAAACATTTTCACCCTTGGTGGGACTCTGATGAGTAAAGTCAATAGACTCTAAAGGTCTCCACTGCCGCAGTCCTAGATGGCCACATTGGTGACCTGTTCATGAGTGTTCCTTGAAAAGAATCACCTTTGTTTTTATGACACACTTTAGAAGCCCCTCTATACATGGTCCTTGTCCAGGCTCTGACTGTCAAAGTGTCCCCATGCTAGATAGAAGGTGAGAAGCTGTACTGGATAGCCCATGATGTCCCTATCTGCTCTCAGCATCAGCCCTGGTGGTTACCTTTTCTTTAACCATGGCGTGGAGGGTGCTCTATGCTTTCTTATGACTTGTAATTCAGTGGTTTCAGATTGAGCAGATGCTCACTTACAGGGAAAAGGCTGTTGTTTGGGGACTACCCTGTCCACAATTCTTCAACCACAGAATCCTTTTGTTTGGAGACATCTCCATGTTTGATGCTGCTGCTAGATGGGTGGCTGCATGTTTTTGACCTGTAGATCTTGCTCTGTGAACGGAAAAGGATGTTGAGTTCTTGTCTCTGGAGACTGGAGAGATGGCTCAGAGGGTAAAGAAGTGGGTTTACAAACGAGAGTATTGAAATTCACTTTCATAGCACATGTTGAAAAACACACACACACAAGACAGTCCCAGGGACTCAATGGTCAGCCAGCCTAGCTAATCAGTATGTTCCATTCAGTTTCAGCCAGAAATTCTTAAAAACAAAACAAAAAGAAACTATACTAAATGGGCAAAAAATAGGTGGAGATCTATACAGGAAGTGTCAACATCCATATTTTTCTATCCTTTCCCAAATATTATTTTCCAATAAGGCAGTAAAACCTCCATTCAGAGCATTGTACCAGAAGACAAGCCTTGGCTGGCATGAATTTGGGGAGACTCCTTGTTTTCTGTCATTATGGATGTCTAAGAATCATTCTGTGACCTGCCTCAGAAACTGATTCTCAGGGAGCCTTGGCTAAGACTTGCCTTGTTCTACTCTGACTCGCTGCGGCTGGTCCTAGTGGTCTTGTTCTTTTCTCTGTCAGTGGTGGTTGCTACTGCTCACCAGCCACTTCATATTCTTCTGCAACAGAGAACTGAGAATCCTCACTGTTTCTGTTTCACAGATGAGAGAAAGTGTCCCAACCAGGTGCCTTGGTGGTGAGTGGAGAAGCTCACTTGTAGAGGGATTATGTTGTTCCATTGTAAATAATTGTCCTCACCTATGAGTTTAATAAAAAGCGCTGATTGGCCAAAGGCAGACAGGAAGTGTGGGTGGGGCTACTAGACTAAGAAGACTCTAGGAACAGGCAGAACAGAGCAGAATGCCTGAGAGAAGAAACAGAGGACAACTATGCTGCTCTGAGAAAAGGTACCGAGCTGCCTGGCTGAACAGGATAAGAGTCATGGGTTAAATTAAGGGTAAAGAGTTAGCAAGTTATATGCCTGGGCCTTAGGCCAATTAACCTAAAACTATTGTAAGCATCTGTGTGTCTCTGCTGACCTGTGGGTCAGTGGGTCTTAACCATGAGGCTAGGCCCGAAAGTCCGGCCAGAAACCTAATACTACACCCATTTGGAAACCAGGATTTATGCCTTGGAAGCAATAGAAGAGATGTAGGTCTTGGAATTGGGCTGAGCATGGGCTTTCTGGAGATAGGAATTCTTCCCCAGATCCTTCTGCAAGGCAGCTAAGATCCAGGAGCTGATCTTTCAGGACAGTGGGTTGGTGGGCCTCTTTCAGAACAGGAGGCTGGGAGGCCAACACTGGGGGCATTGTGTCTCCTCTTGGGTGATGTTTCCTCCTAATCTGGGAAAGGGGAGCTAGACCCCAGAGACTGCTCCAAGTATGCAGACAGAAATCTGTTCCCAGCTGTGTGAGGCTGTGACCAGAGCTGGGATTTACTGCATTGCTCCAGCTGGACAGAGTAGGGGAGAGGAAGGGCATTCCAGATAGAAAGATGTGACCCACCCTTCCTTCTTGTGCTGACCTTGGAACCAGTCTAAGGAACCAAAGAGATAGGTCATGTGCAGCCGAATTATGCCAGAATGCGACTCTCAAGGAACAGGTAAGTTATAATTATTATTACTGAGGCAGTCCCAGTGAAGGGTAACATTCCATGGTTTACTGACAGCACCTTCGAGTGACTGATGATAGGGTGCTCCCTCTGAGGGAGTAGAAGAAGGAACACACATCCCTGGGTTGCCTAGGTCCAGGTCTCAGACCTCTCCAGGTCTTCTTGGCTGGGAAGTTACACATCTCACAGTCTGCGTAGTTGTGGTGATTTGGAGAGACAGATCCCACCATCTCCATTTGGCAGATGAGGAAACTGAGGCTGAACGGTTGGGAAGTTGCCCTGTCAAGGTTCCAGGCCAGATCTATCCAAGCCCAAAGTTGATACAATTCGCCATAAGACACTTCATTTTATAACCTCAAAGTTTGATAGGATGCTTGGTTGTGCTGGGGACTGGCAGGTGGGGCGGGGGGGGGGGGGAGATCCATCCATAAAGATGCCTTTCATTAAAACCTTGTCAATACCACACTTGTGTAAAAAGTGAGTGATTTGATCCAGTTTTAAAGTCATCGGTAGAGGAATAATAATTTAAAAATACACAACAATTTGTAAATACTATTAGATGCTCTGCCACTTTGTTGAATTTAGCTGGTATTTTTGGTATTGACTTTCCCAGCTATCAGCTTAACTATATAAATCCAGTTGACATGTCTTTATTCAGATAAAGCTCTAATACTGCAAGTGTAGCAAATTAGATGCAAATGCCCCCTTTTTATTTTAAGTATACTTAAAGCTGCCTTTCCAATGCAAATTTTATAGAAATCTCAACCAGCTAGGACAGGCATCTTAGCTGTCAGCAGGCAAATGCTTTCATTTTGGTCCCGGGCAAGGGAGCTGCCTGATTTTTTTTTTTTCCCTTTTGCCCCTGCAGACTGGGATAATTAAAACTACAGAGAAATTGTTTTAAATATACATGATACACACAGTTCCTTAAATTATGGGATAGTGCATTAATTCACCCATTTCCATATTTGATAGCCCTCTTGCTGACCAAAGCTGGGAGGTAGGGCCAGTGGGTGGCGTCACTCTCTATGGCACCTTGTTTCCCTTGTCAACCATCTCCAAGATCCTGTCACTTCAACTGGTATATCCTTAGGAGCTCTGGTGGAGGTTCAAAAAGAGGTTGTGAACACCCTCATTAAAGGGGAATTGCTGGTTTTTTTTTTTTTTTCTTCTTCTTCTTCTTAAGAAATAAAAATGTTAATAGTAACTTTCCGGCTTCTCCCCCAGTAGCTATCAGTCTCTCTGGAATATGTATCCATTTCGGCTTTGATTTGTTGAGCTCCCGGAATGAGTTTATCCAAACAATGTGAATTTACTCAGATCTCTCTCAAATCCCACATCTCTTGTGGTTGATAAAGCTGACTTCAGCTAAGAAGGGTGGATCAGTGGGATTTGAAATTCACATCGGAAGCGATACGGGCTCTGTTGGAAATGATAAAGCATCGTCAAAGGCTGTCGGAAGGAACAGGGGTGAGGAGAAGTTTGGTCAGGCTGTCCTGACTCCTGCTCTTCCCAGAATCCAGATGGAGAAACAAGAGGAATGGGGCTTTGCTTGGGCAGATACTTAAGCCTTGTGGATGATGAGGATGAGAACTGTATAGAACACTGAGCATCTACTTGATGCTTTATCAGTACAAAATGACAACCACCCCTTGATTTACAATAGGCCGTCTCCTCTTGTGAGGTTTGGGATGGCTGTCGCCATGTTTACCATGACACCAGTTGAAAAGAATCTCCCACAGCCCTTCCTGAACACCCTGGCTACTGGACCCAACATTTTCTTATTTTCTCCTCCATGCCCTACAAAGCAACATAATCATTACATCCATTTCAGGGAGCTGGCACTGAAGCTAAGTTTGAGTCTACAAATCAGCTCACAACTCCTCCAGGGCTTGCCCAAGGCCTTGCTGTGATTCACAGAGGACACTGTGTCCTGAAATGAAGGGCAAATAGCCCAAAGATACTGCCACAGAAATTCTTTCTCCTCTGCTTTGAGGCTGGGTCTGACTGACTCTCTGAAAGATGATTAGTTTGGACCAGGGTTCTGGAGAAATTTCATTGTATGTTCTTTGGGACTGTGGTAACTAACCTATGGAGAGGCATAGGTGGGGATGGGCAAGAGCTGAGACCTGAGTTCTGAGACAAGGCAAACTGGACTTCCTCAGTGAACGGAATGTGAAGGGAAGGACTTCTTGCTCCTGCACTGATGGAATCTCAGGCTCAGTAGTTCTTTGGTGGGTGTAATAGAGGGTGGGACAGGGAGAGATCATCCTTGACCTCTATTCGTATTCCAAACTGTGACAACCAAGTGCCCCAGGACATTGCCAAGTATTTCATGGGAGGCAACATGGCCACAACAGAGGAGGATCATAGTCTAGTGGACTCCTTCAGAACGCAGAGTCCTTATTTTCTTTAGAAGTGGGTTGCATTGGTCCCTCCTCCCACCCTCCTTGTTTCTGAAGATCCCACTTTCACACGCCCTTCTAAGCAGCCAGGCAACCTTCTTTGGAAATAGTGGGATCAGAGGAGCTTTGCCACAGAGCCCTCATTTCTAATTATCCTAATTACTCCCTCTCGAAATCACCAGAAGGCCCGTTGGATAAGGCATTGGGATTCTCCTAGCTGCCCTAATCTCTGTGATTCCAACTGGAATTGATGAGGAGTTCTCTGAGCACGTACCTTACCTATGTGTGTGTTGAAAGCACAATGGATAGACCAGGGCAAACATGGTCACTTATTCTTCCAAGCTCCTGTCCCCAGTCTGCTTTCAGGCCAGGCAAAGTCTCTGCATAGTGACTGAACTGGAGCTGACCACTCTTCCCTTGTCCCTACTTTACCACCTGACACCTGTGCTGCCTGGCCTGACCAGGAGGCTGGTGTTTTCTAACCTACCAGACAGTAATCATCAAAAGGCAGTTTAATATCTATTTAGGCTGAAAGGGGTGGGGGGGGGGTGCAAAAACTTCCAACCATCATCTGTAACACAAACAAATCCCTTCCAAATAGGTTATTTTCCTGGTTAATGACCATTTGTCTGCCCCGGGGTCTGTCTATTTCCATTCCAGATGGGAGCAGGGCAGATCAGCCCAATTATTTTTATTAAACACTCCCCATACAACACACACACACACACACACACACACACACACACACACACACACACACACACACACACGTGAAAATGAAATGGCAGCCAGCTCATACATACCCTCCATCCCCTGGCTGTCACCCCGGACCATTTCCTGCTTTTGCCTCATTATGGACAAGTGTGTCCTTTAAGACACAGACTAATGAGGCGGTTTTATGAGACTAATACATTTTAAATTTTAACACAGAGGCTAGCATCTTTAATTGTGCAATTACACATTCATTTAGCACACACTTGCTGGCACCCTCTCTTTTCCCTTTAAAGGATAACAAAGATCACACATGACTAAATGTGTCATTTTTCAGGGTTTTAAATCACGAAAACATAGGAATCTTTTCCCCTTCTGACAGCTCTCTTCAGCAAAATTAGTTACTCTTCAAGAGAAAATGACTTTTAAAAATGAATGAGGAAGGGTGCAGAGAAGGCTAGATGATATCTTTTGTGAATTTTCATTTTCAATTCTCCAACTACTACTACAAATAGACTTTTCCTAGAAAGTGTTTTGAGAATTGAAGAATTAGAGAGGTGGAGAGGAAGAGGAGAGAGGGGAGGGATGGAGAGGAAGGGAGATGGGGGGGGGGGAATGAGAATCTACCAAAGTAGCACTCACCGAGAGGAGATGCATCCTGTCTTCAACAAAGGCTCCTGAATTTCCCACCTGACAGCCCGCTATGGTAGTAATAAATAAGGCTGAATTATTGATGATGAGAACTGCTAATATTATTATGACCTCAATTAAGTGCTTTTTTCAGATGCATTAGTAACAAAGGGTCTTCCCTTGCCCCTTGCTGTTTTTCCCCCAGGCCCCACTTTACATTAAAATCTAATTGATCAAACCTAGTTGCCATTCACACAAGAGTGATCACCATAATGGGTCATCTATCAGCATGGCCCCCTCATCAGGCTATTAATACCTTTTGTTACTGGCCGGGGTTCTGTGGCAGCTGAGAAGATCGGAGAGGCAGGCTAGGATCTGGAAGGATGGTGTGTGTGTGTGTGTGTGTGTGTGTGTGTGTGTGTGTGTGTGTGTGTGTGTGTGTGTGTGTGTGTGTGAGTGTGAGAGAGAGAGAGAGAGAGAGAGAGAGAGAGAGAGAGAGAGAGAGAGAGAGAGAGAGAGTCTGACATGTGGTATCCTTTAATTACCCTCTTTAACACCCTTACAAAACATTTAGATATTCTCACTTTCGGAGGAGCCCTCCCAAGCAGCCTGGCTACAAGATGGCGCCCTCTTTATCTGAAGAGAAGGTTGTCCCCATGGACCCTTGGCTGACTCCTCCCTTCCACTTATTGCCTCTCTCACACCCCTGGCATATGGCCTGAACAGGAATCTCAGTGTTCTCTGGCTGAGGAGTTTGGACCTTGGTGGCTGGCTCAAGGGCGTGAGAAGAACGGAGTAAACCCTTCCTCAGAGACCAGCGCTGGTGTGTAAATGGTGGCCGGCCCTAATAGAGGGGAGTCTTCTGTGAGTTCCTGACACAGGGCCATCCACACAAGTTCAGGGTTGATAACAGTTCCCCCCAGAAACACGCGCAACATTGTGTTTAGATTGTGTTTTTCTGGGAAGGAAAAAAAAAAAATCTCCCATTAGATTTCCAAGTCTGTCTTTGACCTCCAAAAGAGCTACTAGAATTTGCTTTCCAGGAGCTTGTTCTATGGAGAAAACGTGTATATATCTGATCCCATCAGTATCCTAGACGTTGGGGCCAGGACCCTTCTTTCCGGTACACTGTCTGATGGAACTCTCTAGTTCTTTCTCCCCACATCTTCCTTGATGGTCTCCTTACTCCAAATTAACAGTGGGAAGGGACTTCCCGAATCGCCCAATTTGCCAGTTTTCCCGGGTTTCAGAACTAGGCAGGCAGTAGGAGGTGGCTGTTGTCCAATAGGACACAGACATAACAGGTTTGGCGCAACTTTGGAAGCACGGGGCTTCCCTTTTTCTAAGTCATCTCTTGCATCATACAAGCCCATCATAAAAAGTGTTAGTTTTTCCTGATTATAAACTAATATACTTAGAAATCAGTCTAAAGGGCATTTAAAATCCCCCCCCCCAGATGTTGACATTTTGGCTTTTCTTTGTAGCCTGGGCTAGCCTTGAACTCCTGTTCTCATTCAGTTTCTTGTTTTCTTTTTAAATAACAATTTTTCTGGGGGTTTCCTGGGGGATCGTAGAAAATATTTTAGAATGGGACTATAGGTTTTCTCAATTTTATTATTTTCTGTGAGACATCTTTTCACGAGAGAAAATGTTAGTCAGCATTACCATTTTAAGTGACTTCAGAGTGTCTAATGGAAGAAGTGTGTTCTTGGGGTGCCTCCCTCTGGCTGGGGTTTTACCAGTGGGTATTGCACTGGCTTAGGTCAGCACGTACTTACTCAATCAGGTCTTAAGATGGGATGTGAAAGTGTATGTTCTAGCTTTTGAGGGTTATGTTATTTCTCAAGTTCACAGCACAGATAGGGTATAGCAGCAATGCTACTTCAGGCTTGCTTGTCAAAGGTTTGTGCAAGGGAAGGTGCTTTGGAGGGAGTGGTAGCTTCTGGGTGACAGAGCTGTGCTAGAGGGATGGGGCTCAAATTTCCTGCCCAGTGGGATAAATATCCAGCCCCTCATTAAATAGTAGGTCAGCAAAGAGGCTTCCAGGAGGGCTAGCTATGACAATGTCCCAGTTTGCTTACACCAAGAGCTCTATACAGACTTGGGCAGATCCATGTCAGGCATTCAGGGAGCTTCTTCTGTGTGGCCCAGCTCCCCAAGAGGATGATGGGTGGGAGGCTATGTGGTCAGGGGATATTCAGCCTCAAAGCCCTGGGTGTCAGTTTAGTTCAGCCTGGTGGCTTCTCAGCCTATATTGTCTTAATTCAAGTTGTCATTCATAGACCTACAGAAAACTAAAATCAATAAAGGTGAAAATGGGCTTTAAGGTTAACTAAAGCAGCAAAGGCAGAAGGAAGACCTTCTGGTCCCTTGGTGGACTACATCGCTCCTGGCTATTTAGGAGTGGATCTGGCAGCCATGTCTTTAAGACAGAAGAAGGTTAAGAAAATACAAGTAGACTTCTTTTAAAGACAGCCTGGGTATCCATCAGGTGAGACCTGGTGTGTGAGATTCTTGGATTACAGAGAACAATGGGGTTGACCATATCTGGGGTGAGCTTGTATTTTCTTTCTTCAGGAAATGGAATGTCTGTCTGCTGATTACTGTGTTACTTCCTGTGAGTCTACTTCTCTGACCACCGTCCTCTTCACTAGAAAACAAAGTGAGATGTAGTAGTTTTCATTCCATTCTCCTATGAGGAACTGAAACAGAGACAGTGGGGAGTCAGGAGAGGAGGGATGTCGGGGCAGGAGCTACGCATGGATCCTGCCACTGTACCCTGACAGCTACTCTGAACCCCTTTCAATGATTTCATCTGAAGTTAGAATTTCACACAAAGACCAATGCTTGGAGATATCCAGGTAGAAAGTTTCCAAGTCTCCCTCCCATCCCCCACGCCGCCTCAGAGGGGCTCTGGCATCTGTTGCCCATTTACCAGTTACCGTAGGAAAGCTTGGTTGGCCTTAATTCCACCTGATTCCCATGGTCAGCAGAGACTTGGAAAGGGTAAGAAAAGTGCCAGGCTTAGGGGTAAGGAGGTACAAGTCCTATTAGTCATATGACACTGAAGGTGCTTCTGGGACATTGAGATTCAGCTCACCTGCTCTCTATTTCAGGGCCTCTAAAAGCAGAGAAGCCAGGGGTCCCAGATGCCAGTCCTCAAGACAAGGTCTTGAGAGCTAAGAGACAAGGACATAGCAAAAGCTCAGGATGCAAACGTATCATTCTTGTGTGTGTGTGTGTGTGTGTGTGTGTGTGTGTGTGTGTGTGAGAGAGAGAGAGAGAGAGAGAGAGAGAGAGAGAGAGAGAATGACTGTGCATGTGAGTGTGTGTAGGTGTGTGTGAGAGTATATGTGTGAGTAGGGAGTGTGTGTATGTGTGTGTGTGTGTGTGTGTGTGTGTGTGTGTGTGTGTGTGTGTGTGTGTGTTAAAATCACATGGCCCAGTCTGCATGACAAGGCTGGGCATTAGTTACATGGGAATCTACTGAGGGATCAGATCATCTGGTCATTGCCATCTGTTGTGCTGGTTAGTTTTTTTGTTATGTTTTGTTTGTCTTTGTCAACCTGACACAAGCTGGGTCACCTGTGAAGAGGAAACTTTAGTTGAGAAAATGTCTCCATCATATTGGCCTGTATGCAAGTTGGGGGGGGGGGTGTCTTGTTTAATGATTGCCGTGGTTGGGCACTGGTTGCTTCTCTGGGCTGTGGTGCTGGGATGTATCTAAGGGGTACTTGACCCCAAGCTTGAAGCCAGTATGAATGCAGCTTTCTCCCATGTTTTCCTTTCTAGATTCTACCTCCAGGTCCCTGCCTGGCTTCCCTTGATAATGAACTGTACTCTGTAATCTAGAATGAACCCTTTCTTCCTCATGCTGCCTCGGTCCAGCGTTTACCCCAGCAATGGAAAGCAAGCTAGGACAATTCCAGTCAGTTGTTCTGAAAGGAAAGGGGAGGAAGGTGAGAGAAGCTTCATCTCACCATCTGCCTAAGCCATTGCTACATGGGAAATGCTCAGGCCCCTGGCAACCGTTTCCTTGTACGTCATTAGTCAAGAGGCTCCTCCTACTTCCAGATTCGGGAGCTTGTGGGATGTGCATGAAGTCTTGCAGTCCCCATGTAGACTCCTCTGGCCAGAGATTTGTTAGAAGCATGCTCAACACTATTTGTAGCACATGATGTAAACCAGCCCTTTGGGAGAATTTTCTCAGGAGCTGGTTTTGCTTGGGAGCTGGCTGTGAGGGATAGCAGTACCTTCCCCTATTGATGGGGCTGGAAGGAATGTTCTCTGGAGCTCTGAGCAGTGTGTGCATGAGGCCTTCCTGTGCCTAACTCACCTCCACATCAAACAGCAGATAACCAGAGGATGGGGGTGCTGTGTGCACTTGGCTGCAAGGCAGTTAGGCCTAACAATGCAGAACACCAAACTGGCCCTGCTCAGCCCAGCTGCTGCCTTGACCCAAGAGTGGCCTCAAATTTTTCTATGTGTGTCTTAACCTATTGGCACCTCTGGGTCTTATCTAAAGAGGTACTGTCATAGCTTATCACAGTTACTGAACTTTCACTGTGTCATACATTCCCCAGGGCCCTCCCTATACATGAAGGCACTCGATTCTCTCAGAAACTCAGCTGATGTTCCCATCTCACAGACGAGTATGTTGAGGTTCAAGATGAGACTCAGAATTTAGAGGTTGTGTGACCCTGAGGCTAGTTTTCTTAGAAGCCCATAGACCAAAGAAAGAAAGAAAGAAAGATAATAGGGAGCTTGGCTATTAATCTTGACAATTGGGCTCCCATTTCTTGGGGGTGGTGGGATTCTCTATAGTGGAAACTTTGTTCTAACAGATGACATTTTCAGCATTTGGGGAGATAATAGCACCATCTGTGTGCAGTAAGGAGAGCAAGGCGGCTGTCCTCCACAGACAGAAGCACTGAATGTGTGGAGTGAGATCTCCTCAGGACCACAGAGTCCTATGTTCCTGGGACTCCTCCCCAGGGCCTGGCCATCAAGATGTTACCTATACTGATGCGTGATGGAGGAAATGACAGGAAAGTTTATGTTCTCCAGGGCCAGGAGCACTCAGAGCACACACCATTGGGGGAGCCTTCCAGCACACTGAGCCAGATCTGGTTCCCTAAGAACCCAGGAAGGTGCTGAGCACCTTGTGTAATTCTTAATTTTTGGATGTTGGAACCTTGTTTATTTTGTGTGACAGTCACGTCCTTCCCTCTGCTGTAACAGAATGTTCTGTGATGTATTTTATGATCTTTAATTAAGGGGACTTAATTTGGTTTTGAGGCATCCTTTGTTAGTTAGAGATGCCCTAGGGTGTTTGAAAGCCAGTTTTGGAATCAATGCCATAAAAGCCTACAGTCTAGGCCAGACTCAGTCCTTGGAACCATGGTAGCTTAGAGTTGGAGGCCATGGTGCCTCCTGCCTACTTTGAGTCTCCATTGAGAAACTGGAACTTTTCCCATTTGCTTTGGAAAAAAAAAAATTGGCCCATCTTCCAAGGAACATACACTACCAGCCCCCCAAATGGACCATGAGCCAAAATTATGTTTGAGAAGGGGACGGACCATTTAAATGACAAATGGGCTTCCAGGCGCTGTCAGAGAGTCCAGGCTGGGAAAGACTATTAATGGTCACACAGTGGCATCCACATCTGTGATACCAGAGCCTGTCATTGGGTCCCCACTGCTCTGTTTACTGCCCCCTTAATGCGGTATTGTTTACTCACAATTAAACCCTTTACCATTAATTTAACTTTCAGATGCTGAAATTGGTCACACAGCCTCGAGTCCCAAGGCCCGGACAGATGTGTTCTATACACTTGTTTAAACACAGCGCTCATTAGGAAGTAAGGCATGTAAAGCAAGTTGATTACACCACAAAGCAGGATGCTTTATCACAGGGGCCTCTCCGGAGGCAGCAGGAGGGGCTGTCAGCTGCCACTGTCACTCTTCGGCCCCTCGGATCCTGAGTGACAGCCAGGCTCGCCACCTCCTCCGCTGCTTGCTCGGAAGTACACAGCTTCCCGTCAGAGCGCCGCCGAGCTGCCTGGGAGGAGGTATTAATTGTTGTCGGCGTTCATTTCACACCCTAGATAACAAACGAGAGCCACCCTGGCAGTGTGCAAGGAAGATAAACACGTTGCCTGCGCCTCTGCAATTAAACATGCTTGCATATTTAACGGAGACGTTTCCTGGAAAAATGCAAACTGCTCTGGGCAGACACCACACAGAGGTCCTTCCAAAAGACAGAGTCCTGTGGCAGGGAGGCTGTTTACTCTATGTGGCTCAGAGATGGGAGCCTCTTGGGGAAACCCATATCTTCTACAGCTCTTCTTCCTACCCTCTCTCTCTGTGTCTCTCTTCTCCTCTCTCTGTCTCCCTCCCTCTCTCCCTCTCCCCCCCCCACCATCCCCCCATTTCTCTGAAGACAGAATCTCTATATAGGTAGTCCAGGCTGGCTTTGAACTCATGATCTTTCTGGTTCTGTTTCCTAAGTAGTGGGATCATGGCTATGTCTCTCTTCATCTTGATCCACACAAACATCTAGTTTTAGTGAGATGTGGGTTTATGTCACTCTGCACAACTTGTGCAGATGATGAGTTAGTGCTGGTTATAATTAATGATGTTTTCCACTAACATGCTCAGAAGAGGATGGATCGAAGGACCAGATACAGGCTCTTACTAAGTAGGAACGGCTTTCCAAGTTTGCTTGCAGACTGAGAGGTGGTACTGGGTGAGCTCATCTTGGAGTTGCTGGGAGATGTTTTCATCTAGGACAGTTGAATACATCTACGCATCGTGCAGATTTCTATTTTTTAGAAGTTTCTAGATGCTTCTGTCTCAACCCTGAGAGGACAGAGTTTCACAAATAAACTTTTTTTTTCAATTTATCTTCTCCCTGTCTACTTCTCTCTTCCTCTTTATCATTTCCCTTTCTCCCCCTTCCCTTTCTCTTTTCTCCCTCCTTCCTCCTCATCTTCTTCCTCATCCCCTGCTTCTCTCCCATTCCCCTTCTCCTCTTCCTCCTCTGCCCTTTTAGCAAAGCTGTAAATACACTAGCACATGGTAGCACACCCCTTCTTTTCCTGCTTTGGGGGTCTGGAGTTTAGCACACATTCTAGTGTTTAAAGTGGGCAGAGAAGCTGAGGCAGCTGGGAATGGACGTTTCTCTCTACCTGCTTGGTCATTTTGCCCCCACTGAGAAATTCCAAGCCACCACCTTCCATGACAAGCATTCTGTAAACATCCTTCCCTGCCCTGGGTCATCTCTGTTTGTGTCAGTGCCCTTTCTAATGTCCTGTGCCAAGGAACCTTCCCACAGTCCTTTTCCTTCCAGATGAGGACAGATCTTCAGGAGTTCAGGACACTCTTCTTTTTTCTCTGTAGCACTTCAGATAATAATACTCATTATTTGCGTTATCTGCTTAATGTCTGCTGTTCCAATGAAGGTAGCAGGTCTTGTTCGTCTGTTGGGGCTCAATGCTTAATGCCCCAAAGCACAACTACTTAAAAATGGGGCACTTTAAGGTATACTTCTTTGGAATTTTTGAGCTGGCTATTTTGAGAAGCCAAGGACACAGGGATAGCCCTAGTCATTTTAATGGCCCAGGGAGGTCTACGGTGGTCATCTTACATGTGCTTTCTCTGTTGATAGATCCAGTTACTCATAGTCAGCCATATTCTGAAAATAGCAAATGGAAAACTTTAGGATAGTTAAGATGTTAAGCAACACAGCAGATTGCCACAATGTTCTGTTTTGTTATTGTTATTGGTGACAATCCCTTGCTGTGCCTGAATTTGCTTCAGAAAAAGTGCTGCCATGGTGTCAGGTGTCTGCTGGGGTCCTGTCTGAATCCCCAGGGATAAGAGGGTACACTGTGTTTGCTTGTAATCAAAATGGGTTTTCTCCTGTTGATTTGCCTATTGTTGGGTTATCTGAATCTCCAAAACAATCTTCTGAGGGTAGAGAGAAGGCATTGTTTCCTCTGTGCTGAAGATGTTTATGACATTTATTGTAGTGAGTTACCCTAGCGACTCAGACATGTTCCTGGACACTTTGGAAAGAAGACTATGCTTTCTCCCACTAAAGCCTCCTTAGCCTTGACATTCTGTGGCCCAGGAAGGGTAATGTTGCTTTTCTTGGAATGGGGTCTAAGTTGACTGCCCTCTGAGTATGCCTGTGTGCCTCTTCCCAGGATCTGTGAGTGATCACATTTTCCTTCAGCCCTGCCGACACCAAGAACCCACAATAATTTGTCCTTGGACAACTTGAAGGATGTGATTCTGCCTTGAGGGCATATTTTGGGGAGGTGGAACTCCCATTTATTTGTCTCCACAATTGTTTCCTCTGTGTTTTGTGGTTGCTCTTCCACTGTCTTCTCATCTGATCATGTTACCTCTTACACTGGTAGGGAATTCTGTATCTTGTGTGAATGCATGTGTAATGTGTCCAGCAAATGTTCTTAATGATGCATTCAGAGTACTGCTCCCTCAAGACCTAGCTTTCACCTCATCCAAATCCATCCATATTCCCATACAGACTTTAGGGATCAAAATTCCTGACTCTTTTGTGAAAAGCAAAAATACCTTTTGAACACACACACGCGCACACACACACACACACACACACACACACACACACACACACACACACACACACACACACAGAGGGAGGCTAAATTCCCCCAAGCTTTTATTTTCTTTCATGGTTGAACTTCAGTGACTCAAATCATTTGCAGGCAATCTATTTAGTCGGCTGGTCCTGCCGACTTCCAGGAGGCCAACACTTCTGGTTTTGCACACCCACCCCCCACCCAGGGGCAGCATGTGGCCCCAGCTGGCTATGGGGCCATGGGAATGGGAGCAGAGGGGCAATGTTGTCTGGAAGCCACATTAGGAGTTTGCAAGACGGCCTGTGTTCTGTAGGTTTTCAGGGAGAATTTTGGTTTGGGATTTTCTGGTGGGAGTTGGGATTGACATGATTACATATACATTACTGAGAGCAATATCTGGCGATTAGATGTTATCTTCCAGGTGTTTAAAAGAAACCTTTAATATTTTAAGCTGCTTGGAGGCCTCTCAGCATTTTATTAAAATAGCTGCAATTGAGAATGCCAGTTGGTGGCGATGCTTTCTCTGGATTTTCTTGCCAGCCCCAGGCCCTGGAACCCAGGGTACCTCTGAAAGGGCTCAGAAGCATTTATTGTGCTGGCCTCTGCTTAAGAACAATTGGGGCAGCCACCCATTGAATGGGTGGTGGTGGGCTGGCCAGGCACTTCTGGCCCCTGTCAATCCTTCTCCCAACCTCTCTGACTTCTTGAACCACTTGACTGAATTTCTCAGAAGTTCCCTCCTCCGAATCCCACACAATCGCCTGTTCTCTCTTTATTAGGCACTTTGAGGGACATCATGGTCTACACCTGCCTTTGAAGGGGCCCCCACCACGGTTTTAATGACCTCCATTTGTCAAAGGAAAAGTTCAGAGTTCATTCTTTTGTCCGAGTCCTGGCAACTGAAGCATCCAGGGTACTGGCTGGTCAGTGATCTTTGTGTCACTGGCTCGGGAGTCTTTCCCTGTGACCCCGCTCATGTCAAAACAGCTAGCTGGCCACTCTGGCCATTGTCATCAGAATAAGGGCTAAGTGATGCTGCTTGGTCATTACGTGTGCCCTGATTGGCAATCGGGGCACAATAGGGAAGGTCATTAAAGGCCATAAAAGTGCCAAAGCTGAGAAAGGAGACTTTGAATGGAGCCAGAGGGCCCTGGGAGCCAGGCTAGCCTTGCTGCCTCCAGGAGAGAGGCTGGTGGGATTAAGAAATTTCTCCTCTCCATAGACACTTTGAATGACTATGTCCCATGCTACCTTGTCCCATGCTTCCTCCTCTCTCAGACGGTACTGGGAGCAGAAACCAAGCAGCATCACATGGGAAGACAGCTGAGTTGAGGGCTCCAGTTTCCAGAAGGATTCTTGATGTCCTCTGGCCGGAAGTCAATCCTGTCACACCCATTAGAGTCAATGCACACCTAGGCGCAGGCGCAGCTCTCACCCATTAGAGTCAACGCACACCTAGGCGCAGGCGCAGCTCTCTGAAGGGACAGAGGTGGCTTTCTCAGAGTGCCCACCTCATACTAGGCCTCTTGCTCTGTTCTCTTCTGGATGCTTCATGGGTGTTAACTCAGATAAGCTTGACACTAAGCCATGCAGGTAACAGAAGGCTTTCCTAGATCTCTTCCCTGGCATTGCCTGTCTCAGAGAGGAGCTTCAGATGGACCTGGGAGTCTCTTCTCTTGTGCAAACATTGGAAGTTTTGTTTTATTGGGTAAGGACCTGATGTTAGAAAACACAAGATCTTGATTCTTATGTTGAATCTCTGGGTGGGGGCGGTCCACACTATTGCTACCCTCACTTGCTAGTCAAGAAGTTGAAGCACTAAGATGTGGGGTTAGACATTGCCCAGACCTGAGATGCCAGCACTGGCATTGCACTGTATAACTTTACGTCTATTGCTCTCAGCTCCACTGATTGGGCTGTCAACCATTGTGTAAGATATAGGAGAGTGTAGACCCTGCTTTGCTGTGTTGCCTTGAGCAAATCACTTCACCTCTCTGTGGCTTAATTTTTGACATTGGATCTTGCCAAGGATGAGTGACCAGGGTACTCATCCAGAGCTTCTCCATGGGGGATCCTTCTCTGACGTAGACTATAAGTGACTAGAGGACATAAGGTAGTCATCTTTTGGGGTAATATTTTATTGTAAGGCAAGTCATTGGAAACCTTGGTTTCTGATTTTATAGAGACTGAAGTCCCTGTGAATTTACAGAGGCAGGAAGACTTGGAGGAAATGTGAAATTTGCTCTACATATCTTTGAGCTCTGTGTATCCCACGGGGTGTGTACCTTTCTTCTGTGCCTATCAGGAAACTCCAAAGGTAGGATGTGGAATTACCCAGACAATCTTACACAAGGGCAACTTTCAGACCTTTGAAGGTCACCTTTCTGTTTATAAGAAAGGGATCCTCCCCATCAAAGCAGTCTTCTGACTCCAGAAATCAGTTGGGAGCGGGTGGTCTGGGCACCAGAGAAAGGGGGCCCCAACCTGAGACTGCTGGGGATTTCCAGTGCTCTGTTGGCAAGCTTCACCTGGAGCCACCAAGAAAGGCCCTGGATCCCAAATAGGGACACCTGTGAGATTCTGGCTCCCTCAGGACTAACTCTGGTGGCCCTGTGAGAGATTCTGCGTCCGCTCCCCCCCCCCCCAAGATGGGGCTGTCCAAAGCATTTAATATCTGGGAGAAGGAGATGCGGGGAGGAATATTAATGCAGATACCTGGAACAGAACTGGCATTGAAGGCCTCACAATTCCCATGGTAACCACCACAAACTGATTGCTGCTGAGCTTAAAGCGAGCAGTGTGCCTCTACTGTGGACCCCAAGAGGTCTGCTCTGATGGAGACAGACAAAGAGAAAGGGAGAGAAAGAGGAGTGAAGGGCATGCTTACATCATTTTTCTCTAGTTCAAGTTTCTCTTTGAATGATTTACTTTTCCTTCTTAAAATCGAGAGCCGTTGAGAGTCTGTCTCAAGGCCCGTCTCTTGCACGGGTGATTTATGGTCCTTTCTAAATCTGTCTCTTGCCCCTCATGTCTCCAGGTCTTACCCCCTCTAGTTTTGAAGGAGATCTCATTTTATAGCCCAAGCTGGTCTCAAACTCAAGAGCCTCTTAACTCTGTCTTCCCAGTGCTAAGATGACAGGCACGTCCCAGCGTACGATCAGCTTCCTCTCTTGGCAACAGAGTGAACTTCCTCTTTGTTGGAGGGGATAAGGTCTTGAGATTGGAAGAGAACGGCTTTGTGGATGAAGTTAGTTCCTGGTGCAGAGACTCATGTCTCTGAAACATTTGGAATGTCTATGCTACCCTCAATGATGTGTCCCTCGGAACATTCTGGAACACGAAGGAACTATGTTGGACTCTTGTTCTCTTGCCTGACTTAGGCCAGACTTACCTCCACAGATGGAGATTCCTTGCCTCTGGGAATTTTCCAAGCACATTTGTCTCTGTCTAGGAGACAGGCAGGATCCTGCCATCATCTCTGACTTTCAAATTCCTGGAACCTAACAATGTTGGACATCTCATCCATCCTGTATCCTGTTTCTTGGAATAGCAGAACTGATGCCTGTGGCCTGCAGTTGCTGAAATTTGCATTACCCAATGATACCTTTGGGGATATGCTGTCAACTTCCAGGTCAAAAAAATCCTGCATATCTCCATATCTGCCTTCAGTCAAAGTGCTAGACATCTACATATTCTGCTGTGGACAACCACACTCACAGCGTGACCCAGGGCCATGCCCTCTCTGTGGCTGACCCTCAGTAGTGCAAGAGGGTGGAGCTGAACCATTGGGGGGGGGAGGCTCTTCTATTGCTAACATGCTATTTCAGCCATTTCTTCCTTCATTTATTTCATATGTGTTTACTGTAAGACATACACTATGTATTAGCCTTACAGACATGGAATCACTGAATTCATTATGAATGAGGTGACAGCTTCAGCTCTCACAGCTCAAAGGAAATACAAACAACTGGAAAGAAAATAGTGAGACCTGTAGAAGGATGAAGGAGGATCTGGAAGAAGAGTTTATGGAGAAATAGATTTGAAATCTCAGTTATAGACTGAAGATTCCAAGGCGTCTTGGAAGATTGCATCTGAAGAGCTGAGTATTCCTCCGATGACATTCAAGTGTGTAAGGCCTGCACAAGCAATTACTTCTCAAGAGACTGGTCAGAAGCTGGTAGAAGAAGGCTAAGAGGTGTGGGTTTGGGGTAGTAGAGAATCATGGGGGAAAGTCAAGGGTGGACCCAGAGGACTCAGGTCCATCCCAGGGTAGTGAAGACACACCGAGGCCATTTCACCACAGGGAAATCCCCATTAGCTGTGGAAGTGAGCAGCCGAGATGTCTGGTCTAGAACATGCTTTATGAGTGGTCCAGGGGAGAACAGCGAGAGCTGTCACTTTCTAAATGAAAGGAGAGTCTGGAAGGGCGAGGGAAGAACCAGGTGCTGCACATCTAGAAGTAGGTTCTGGTGAGGTGGGCCACCAAATTGTTCAAAGAGAGATGAGTCATAGATGACAACTGGGACCACATGTTCCCATGGGAACATTTGACTCTGATGCAGGCATCTTTGGAAGTTAGATTCAGAGAAAGGTCAGTTTGGTTTTGGTTTTGCTCCATATGAGAAAGGAAGCTAGTAGCGGTGGAGACTGTACAATGTGTCTATGTGTTCTGCATAAGCACATTCGACAAACCACTGAAAATATTCTTTAAAAGTTTTACCTGAAGGTGGGGAGACAGTTCAACTGACAAAACGCTTTCTAAGGAAGCATGAGGACCAGAGTCAGCATCTCTAAGACTCACATAAAGCTGGGGGCAGTAGTGCATTTCTGTGACATCAGTGTGCCTGCAGTGAGACGGATGGGAGACAGGAGACTCCAGAGAAGCTCACAGGTCATCTAGTAGGAGCTCTGTGGCAGTGAACCACAAAAGAGACCAGTGGAAGGTGAGCGTTGACACCAGAGGTTGACCTCTCATCTCTACCTGTGTACTATGACATGTGCACACATTTACTGGCCAGCTTCTGGTGTGTTGCATGTGGCTTCTTGGTGACTAGAGCTGCATCTCTGGTGTCCCCTCCTCATTCTGTAAGGACAGGCATGACCCTCTTCTACCAATTCACTTATTAGTAGGTTTAATTTATCTACTTATTGCTCTATTTTCGATACCACATTCCTCTTACCCATCCCTAATGTGGCCTTGTCTTCTCTGATAGGAACATTGGTCATTATATCTTCAACATAGAGGCTTTCAGGTGCTTCTCATTTGGCCAGGCATCTTTGCAAATTCTGGGGAAAGATTAATTTATCAGCAGTGGACAAAGGGACCCAGTGGCCTAGGCTGCTTAACAACCATCACGGACATTTGTTAACTTCTAAGAACTTGTGAGATTTCCCTTGTCCAGATCGTGATTTGGCAACCCTGTGTGAATAGCATGGAACAGTATGGAACAGCCTGGAACAACACACAAAAGTTGTGCCAAATATCAGGGTAGGGTATGCCAGAATAAAACATCAATTAGATATCAGTGGTGTCAGGAAATATCTTTGAGGGGCAAACGAACTGAATGCCCTGAGGTATTAGTGTCCAGCCCACTGTCTTGTCTAGCCCACTTGGCTATTTTTTCCCACTGGGAATGCATATCCGTCTTGCTGAATGGAAAGTCTGTGGCTGCCTGAAGCATTGAGATTCTTATTATTAACCATAGAGGGCCATTCTCCCCTCTCTGGGAGGCCTAACATCTGGAGGGACCTCTGTCTCCAAGAGCTGTAAAACAGGCTTTTCCCCCTAAGCTAACGGCACACAATAGAGTCACATTATGTATAATGATTTTGTAATGTGAGCTAATTCCACAAGGGACCTCATGGAAAGTACCACTTTCATTAAAACTCATCCAGCAACAAGGACCGAATACTAATTTGGAGATGATGGCAATTTGCAAGGCGCGCATATTTGAGACAGTTGCTAGGGCTTCCCTGGGCAAAGACCCTTGGGGTAGAAATCCACCCACTGGGTGGCTGTGGTATTCTAGTACAGTGATGGTTAAGGAAAATCACACTCTCTCTCTCCACCCCAATCTGTGCCCTAGCTATTCAGATCCCTGGCTTCTTGACTCTGTTACTGTGGTCTCCTCCATCTCCAGGGTAGCTGTGCTGCCCCTAACACAGCAGAAAGGGCACCGGAGCATCACCAGGAATTAATGAGACTCCAATTACATTTATTTGCTTCAAGGAATCATACCCAGCGCTGACCCTCCCAGATAACGGTGGCCCCCAACGCCTTGGTGTCCCTTCAGAAGTTAGTAATTATGAGAAAGACACAGCAGAGGGGCACGTGGGAGCTGACTAAGAAAGAAGAGAGACATAGGCCTTCTCTGCAGCAGGCCACGCAGCCCAACTCTTGCCTGCATTGCCTCCCTCAGACTTGTTGAGGCCACCAACACCCAGGGATGAGAGAGAAGACAGCGCCCATCAGAAGCCCCCCTGTGCCATTTTCCTGCCTCACTAATCTTAATTGAATCCATCTCCCAGACTCTCTTGGCAGTGAAAGTTTGATCAAATCAGGGAGGCCAAGCTGGACACCACTCCTGTAAGAAAAAAAAAAAAAAAAAACCTTCCCAAATCATTAATTTGTCCATACTCTCCTATTCGATCCTATTCTTCACTGTCTCACAGTTTCCTTTCTCAGTAATCACTCTAGAGCATTCTTCCCAATGGGCCACATGGCTGGAAAGTAATTTACCAGAGGAGGATTTTCCAGCGTGCTCTCTTCTCTCTCTCCCCGGTGTGCCTTGTCCCCTGTCTATGAAGTCCAGCATGGCTCTAATTAAGTCTCAGAACACACACTGGTGGGCAGGTCTCCATCCTTCTTCCCTGGAGCCAGAAGTATCCAGCAACAAATTGGTGAATCCAAAAGCACATGGGAACTGTGGGCTGCAGCTGGATCTGGTCTTGAAGGGAACTGTGGGATGCCTTCAGCGGCTGCTCCTTCCCCAACGCCACCCCCAGCTCTTAGACTGTAAGTGTTGCCTATGTCAATGGAAGTCCAGTCTACAGTGAGCACTGGCCAATGGTGTGAGGCACCCAGAGGTGTCTGAGAGAGCTCACCACCCACTGCCATTACCTTTGGCTCTGGACCCTGCAGAAGCATGCTAATGGGCTGCTGCTCCCTTTCTTGCCTCTGGACATTCTGTTTTCCCTGCAGAGTTAAGCCCCCAAATCATTGGATACATTGTTTCACTCCCTGCTCAGGCCTGTTAGGCTCCTCTTCTTCCTCAGCTAAGGTTAAAGAGGCACCCACCGCCTCACCAAACCCTGTAGGAACTTGTCCTTTAGTTACCTCTCAGACCTTGGTCTCTTCTTATTCACCCTCTTACTCAATTCCTTTTCAACTGCCTTGGTCTCCCCGATGTTCCTTAAAGATGTCACTTACGTTCTTTCAGACTTTCAGCGGCCTTCTGTGTTCTTCCTTAGGGACACAACAACTACCTTCACTTCACTGGGGCCTCTCATTAAATGCCTGGGCTTTGAGCTTAAGAGCACTGGCTGCTCTTGTGGATGACCCAGGTTCAGTTCCCAGCACTGCACACATGGTGTTGTTACAACCTCTAAGTGTCTCCGCTGCCTCCTGCCATGTCCTCTATGAGGCCTCTGCATTCATAGACACCCACTCGCCACGGCCAGTTAACCAGGGAATTCGTTATTGTACCATGCCAGATTGCACAAAATCCTAACAACCATCTGTAACTCCAGATCCAAGGGATCCAATACCTCCTCTGGTTCTGAGGGCATCAGGCATGCACATGGTGCACAGCACGTATGCATATATAGGCAAACACCAAATAAATAAGACCATTTTGCTGAGACACATCCTTGACCACATTGCCCCCTGATCAACTTCTACCATGCTGCTTCGAATACCCACCAGTGTCTTTGTCTGGCCCAATGTTTACTTTTTTTATGTCTCCTGCTACTAACTTGTAAGATCCATAGGCTATCTCTACCACACAGTAGATATTTATTAAATATTGTAAATATATACATGTTTAGTTATGGGTAAAGGTACTTGCTATCAAGTCTGGTACCTTGAGTTCAGTCTCCCAAACCCACATGGTAGAATTGATTTTTGTAGAGGCTGTCTGTCTTCCTTATGAGTGCTGTGGCAAATGTGGGCCCACTAACATATGTATATATGTAAATATATGAGTGAGTGTAAAACATTTTTAAAGTTGTGTTTAGTGAGCGACTGTTCCGTTACAGTAACAAGATTGACTGCCAGTGTGTTAGTTATGATGTGGCTGATTGGTGACAGCAAATTTTCATGATTTTAAAATTTATAAGATGTTCCATTCCAAAAAAAAAAAGGCAGAGTGTGGCGGTGCTCAGGAGGCAGAGGCAGGTGGATCTCTATGAGTTTGATGTAAGCCTGATCTACAAAGCCAGTTCCAGGACATCTAGGGCAATTACACGGAGAAACCATACCTCAGAAGACAAAATAAATAACCACAAAAATGTTCCACAAATTGGACCTACAGCCTTAAATATACCAGGGAAGAGCTGACGTCTCAGTCTTTGTACCGATCTCCAGCCTCCACAGCAAAAACAAACCTGAAGATGAAGGGATGTCCTAAATCAATTATGGTAGCAGTGACACACGGAAGTCTAAGCAAGACCAGAGTTTTCACACTGCGCTACCTGTCAGGCAGCATCTTCCATCAGGCCCCACGCCACTGAGGCAGAGACCCCACTCTCTACCTTAAGGGTGAGGTCCACAGGTGGATTTATGGCAGCCTTGTTAGCTGTCCTCTGGCCTTCCAGGTCAGGCCTCCCGAGGCTCCTGTGTGCAAATGCCAGCTGGTAAAATAAACAAAGTCCACCGTTCTCTCCCGCCTGGCCATAAATCGGCCCTGGCCTTACAGGGACAGAGTCAGACCTGATTTATGCAGTTTGTGAGATTTACAGCCTAATCATTTAACATAAGAAACAAGACCTCTCCAACATAAATTCCAGAGAAAGCAAAGGTTTGGAAACTTGTGTTTTCTTCTAGTGACATTGAACATGCCCACCTCATCTTAGGGTTCACAGAAGGTTGGAGCCTTCACTTTTGAAAGTCCACGGCATGCGCAAAGGCCTTTGAGTGTAATGCACAACATGGGCTGTTCCCAGAAAGTTCTCAGTTGGTTTGTGGAAACTTTGAGCTCAGAGTGGCAAAGAGCATTTGTATCTTGGCTGCCAGGTTCCTCAGCCCTGCTTCTGTAGAGAAGGTGCAGATTTTACCTGGACACAACTAATGTCAGAAGACATCATACCTTCATCAATTGCTGTGGAAGAATTAGTGGATGGGTTGGGTAGCATCCACTGGAATGATGGTGGATGGATACCTTTGCATGCATGTGTTTACCATCTCCACGCCTCAGTGTCCTCATCTGTGATGTGAAAGACTGTACCACAACTGCAGAGATATCTTTTGGGTTCTATGTTTGGGAAGAGAAGTAGCTTCTCCATGTTTTCACAGTGGTTGGTGACAGGAGTAAGGTCTTTTGGATAGAGTTTAATTTTTTATCAACATAATGAACTCATATGCAGTTAAATGTGATATTTTTATTTATTTGCACATTTTTAAATAATAGAGTTTAGAAAATTAAAAAGAACTTGACTGAAATTCTTTGTTTTATTATCAATATGTGATTTGCCTGTGTGTGTATGATGTGTACATGCAGGCACATATGCCATAGTGCCCATGAGGAGGTCAGAAGACAGCTTCTATGAACTCACTTCTCTCACCGTTATGTGGGTTCTGGGGACTGAACTCAGGTCATCAGACTTCTGGAGCATGCGCCTTTGCCTGATGAAACAGTTAGTGTGGGAGGGTGTCCCTTGAGTTTACTTTTTATTATTTATAAAACTATTGTTATGTGTTTATATGTATGTAGACACATATGTGTGTGTTTTGGTGTGTGCACATGTGTTGACTGTTCTGTTTGGCCAGGTGGTACATGACACTGGGGTATTTTCCTCATTGCCGCTCCATTTTGCTCTTTGAGAGTAGGTCTCTCACTGACTCTGGAGTTATCATGATCACAGTGCTGGCTGGCCATGGATTCCCCTGGACCCTGTTGGTCCCTGAACCCAGTGTCAGGGCTACAGACGTGAATCACTGCACCCATATTTTTTATATAGGTGATAGGGAATAGCAGCTTCTTTATCCGCCGAGTCTGCTTCTTTGCTCCTGAAAAATTCTTCAGTGGTTTAAGATTATAAGAATCAGTCCTTAAAGGGTGAGAGAGATTGATAAGCAGAGCACTTAATACCCTTGCAGAAGACCCAGGTCCGGCTAGCAGAACTTACCTGAAATCACACAAACACCTGTGACTATAGTTCTAGATCTGAAGCTCTCTTCTAACTTCCTCAGACTCATGCCATGCACATATGTGTTACACGTGTTCACACTCAGGTTCACACACACACATGCCATGCACACATGTGTTACTCGTGTACACACTTAGGTTCACACACACATGCCAAGTACGCATGTGTTACACATGTGCCCACTCAGGTTCACACACACATGCCAAGTACACATGTGTTACACGTGTGCATACTCAGGTTCACACAGACGCATGTGTCATGCACACATGTGTTACACCTGTGCACATCCAGGTTCATACAGATGCATGTGTCATGCACACATGTGTTACATGTGTACACACTCAGGTTCACACACACATGCCATGCACATGTGTGTTACACATGTGCACAGTCAGGTACACACACACATACACAAAATGTAATAAGTCTCAAAGAAATGATTTTAAAAAATAAAATTGAAAAAAATTAAAGAATTGTTCCTTATTGAACTTGCTTGTATGTGTCATTTGAGAAATACTGGGTTGCCCCCCCTTCAGGGTCTGAAAAGCCAATCTGAGCAGTGCTTCCTTATCTGGTCGCCTTGTAGCATTAGTCTACTTTAAAGAATTTAGCTCTTCAAGGTCGATTATTTCATTTTAAAAGCAGCGTGTGTACGTTTGTATGTGTGTGTATGTGTTCATGTATTTTTTTAATCATTCAGAGAACTATAAATCTTACCATATGCCATATGAACACTTGTATGAAATATATGTATATATGATAGATATGCATGCATACACACACACACACACATATATATATATTCCTGTTTGGGTGACAGTTTTGAGATTCTTCTGAGCAGTGATGAAAAGCTCACAGTTCTAATGTGTGATCATTTTTCTTCTTTCATTATAATGCAGAATTTCTCCATGCAAAATCAGGCCAAGATAGAAGCTGAAACCCAGGGGCAAAATTCATTCATTATGCATGTGCATTACTTCCCCCAAATATTGATAACACTTTTCATAATAATTATTTTACATATATTAGCTCTTGCTGCCATATTAGCATTAAAGATACCTTTATTAATCTTGAATATTTTACTGAATAATAAATAGGATCTCAGAGGCTTGAGTTAAAAGCTGCTCTTAGCTAGAATGCTGTAAATCAGTTGTTTTATGAATAAAATTGGCTTCCATATTTTTTCCTCAGGATTGCTTATTTAAATAATTTTCCCGTTTATTGAATGTGTTTGGGGTTTTTTTTCCTTTCCATTTTTTGTTTAAAGCTAGAGACAAGGCTTCCTGCTGTCACCCTCTCTTTTGGTCACCCCCCCCACACACACACACACACTCACTCATGCCTGTTGAGAAAGTGCAGTGCCCTCCCAGAACCTTGGCGTGCAAGGGCAGGTACTTTGTATTATTTAGCAGAAGCAGGCATTTTTCCAGCTGAAGCCCACCTGCACCTGATAGACTCTATGACACAGCACAACTCCTAGAAAACACTGAGCCTGAGGCATGATCTACTGTCTTGGTCAGCATACCCTGCTTCTTGTCTTTCAGATCCACCATGTGGAATTGGCCGTGGTCTCTCTTCTTTCTCCAAATCTTACACTGAGGACACGTATTCACGGGTGAGAGATAGCATCAGAAAAGGCAGAATAAAAGTTATTGCGAACCCACTTTGTGCCAGGCCTATTTGTACATTTTCCATCTTGTCTTCAAGGTAAGTGCTTCATCCTTATCTAAACAAATACCGTCAGAAATGTCAGCTGAGTGCTTTGGATTGGAAGTATTTCATTTCTGTCTTTTTCAGATTTTAGGATATTTGCATACGGGTAATGAGAAGGAGGACCCCAAGTTTGAACACCAAACACACACCATATGTACCTTGCACACGTAGCCAGAAGGCAAGCTTGCAGAATACTTTTTATTATTCTGGAGCAGGCCTTGCTGTGTTGCTTAGGCTGGTGTTTAACCCCTGGGCTCAACTGACCCTTCTTTCATCTGCCAAGTAGCAGGGATTACATACCCAGGCCACCTCACCTAGTTATTTACAGAATACTATTTTATTAGTGTTACACATGAAGCCATGTTTTATGGTGTGAGATTTTTCCACTGTACCATCATGTTCATACTCAAAAGAGTTTCAGATCTCTAAGCACATCAGACGTACAGGTTAGGGATGCTCAAGCTATACAGGGAACAGCAGCATTGACTGAGACTTGTGTGCGAGGCTTTGGAAGCATGAGCTTATTACTCAATGCTTACTTACACTGTTCTCTCCTCTATTTTTATACGATAAAATTTAAGGCTCAGAGAGGACGAAGCACCATGTAGTCAAGATTTAGACTCAGGATTGTCAAACTCCAAAGTGCCCTCAGTGTTGCCTCAGAGAGGACTCCTCAGAGCCGTGTGTCGGGGTGGTATGGAGAAAGGTGAGGAGACCATAGTGTCTGACGCTATATATCCCCCTGATTCCCAGTCAGGATCCCTACACCCTGGTGGTGGGTTGTGATTGTTGGAAAGTTGAGCTTGGGTGCCCCTCCCCAGACACAGTTTAGTAATACCTTTTTTTTTTTTTTTTTTTGTGCCTGTAAGCAAGAGAAGCTGACTCTTCTTGTACATGCTTCTGTACACCATGCTCTGCAGAGGCTGGGTGTTGGGCTGCTAGTGCCAGTGTGGATTGACTGATGGGTCTTGTGTGGAGCTGAGCTAAGTAATAGGTGACCTCATTACATTGGTTGTTTTCCTAGTCAAAGTGCCTGACAGAAGCCACTAAAGGGAGGAGTGATTTGTTTGGGGACATCGTGTCAGAGTTTCAGTGGCAGGGGGCAGTGGTTTTGTGGCAGCAGGAATATGGGGCAGATTCCTCACAGGTCAGCTGGATCGGGAAACAGAGGGAAAGCAAGCAGAAGTAGAGGTGGGCATTGCCCTTACTGGCTTGCCAACATCAGCTAGGCCTCGTGTTCTGAAGGCAGCTCCATGAACTGTGGACCATGTCTTCAACACGTGAACATGTGGGGACCATTCCAACAAAACAATCAGCGTGGACCAGTGAGCTTTTCATTACTGTAACCAAATATCCCAAGCAGGGAACTTATGGAGAAAAGAGGTTAAGTTAGCTCACAGCGGTGATTCAGAACACAGGTTAAGGGTGAAGGCAGTCTCTAGACACACCTGTCACTTCATGGAGGACAGTAGTGGCAGGTAGACTTTCATCAAGATCACATCTTGAACTCAAAAGCAAAGTGCTGTGACAGCAGCTTGTGACAGGGACTCCAAGAATCCACTAGAGCTTGTAAGGGTCCACATCCATGCTCTAGGGATTTCCCTTCAGGCCCCAGTCTCTAGTCACAGTGAACCTTGGGGACCGCTTGAATCATTCCCAGCTATGGTACCACATGGCAGTGAGCATCTTGGGTAAGCTCCCACTGTTGAGAGGCTGTTTTGCAAAGAATTTCAGGTTGGGGACTTGAACTTGTGAGTCTCCTGTTCTGAAGGGGAGAAAGCTCCAAGCAGGTGTGAAAGCTACATGGGAGGAAGAGGAGAGCATGGCTCTGCAGATACCTCCAAGCTGCACCTCCTCTGAGAGGGAGAACAAGGGTGACTGTGGGAGATTGTATTGTTTCATTGTAAATAATTGTCCCACTGGTTTAATAAAAAGCGCTGATTGGCCAAAGGCAGGCAGGAAGTATAGGCGGGGCTACCAGACTGAGAAAACTCTGAGAACAGGAAGCACAGAGCAGAATGCCAGAGAGAAGCTGGAAGAAGCAGAGGACAACCATGCTGCTGTGAGAAAAGGTACCAAGCCACATGGCTGAACAGGATGAGTCATGGGTTAGATGAAGGGTAGAGAGCTAGCAAGTGATATGCCTGGGCCTTAGGCTGATCAGCCTAAAACTATTGTAAGCATCTGTGTGTCTCTGCGGGACTGTAGGACTGCGTTACTGCTGGTCTGTGGGTCCTAAACCTTGAGGTTAGGCCCAAAAGTCCGGGCCAGAAACCTCCTATTACAGGTGACTCCATTTTCCTCACTGCATATGGGAAGCACATTTTGCCTGGCTAACAAAACCCCAGTCACTGTCTGCTTGGCCTGTGTGTACTCTTGGCTACACAAATCTCATGAGAGAAGAGGCTTATCCACTTGTTTACTGAACCTAGACCTCCACCTGCCACCCAGTTAAGTGTTTGTTGAATGAATGAATGAATGAATGAATGCACAAGTGAATGACTCTGCTGCTTTCCCAGGACCTCCCTCCCCTTATAGAAAGTCTCATTGCTCGTCCCAATTTCAACCTTCCCAAACTCCACCTTTTAGATCTGACCACTGTCTGAGATTCTGGATTTTATTTCTCAATTCATCTAGTGTCTTCTGGTTTTACCATTTAACCGTGACCCACAGCCTTCCTTGGGAGTAGCCCAGGGCCCAGAAACATATTCCTGAAGTAATTTGTATTCCTAAATATGGCCTCTTTGGCTCCCACAGCTAGGGGCAGCCTGGCTTAGTTGGGTTTTAGATATGCATATTATTATGTAAATGTGCTGGAATTGAATATAATTTCCTTAAAAACATTTTCCAATGGAAAATAGGTCTGCTTGCAAGAGAGCACTAGCCCAGCAGCCCTGGAGAGCTGCATTGTCTACACAAGACAGGTATTTATAGCTGATGATGACAGTAAGAGCTAGATTCATGGAATACTTGCCAGAAGCCATACACAAATCTAAGCTCATAAAAAGAAGGAAGTCCTTACAACTATATCCCCAGGTTACAGATAAGTAAACTGAGGCATGGAGAAGGCTTCAAATGTGTGCCAAAAGTATGTTCAGGTCTAGTTGAGGAGGACTCCATAGTGGTCCCTACCAGCTCCTCACCACTGAGTTGTCTTCAGAGACGTCACAGAGGAAGCAGAAGAGGAGCTGGGGAAGAGGGGCAAACATACTCCTAATACTCTTAACGTCTTTCTTTCCTGAGTTCTGTTGGCCCATTGCCCCTCTCAGGAGTAATTGGAGAAGGCCAGATGCTTTTAGTTAACAAATTGTAAAATAAATCAGCATTCATCCCAGCTCCAATACGACACAGAGTGTCAAACCCATTTGGCTTTCCACAGGAGATTCCATGCACCTCCGAAGAGTATGTTGCTCCCCGTCAGAGTTCTGGGGGTGAGATCCCAGGGTAGATTCATTTTGTGCCTCTCAAGGGACGTTGAACATCCCCACCACATACATATCTTACAGACTTTTTGTCCACATGACTAATCCAGCATCTGTGACCTCCCTTTAGTGTGATAGGGACACGGAAATAGAGCCAGCAGCTCCCGCCGACCCCAAACATTTAGTTACATTAATCACAGGGTGCTTTCGGACTCTGAACATCTAGAATGAAAGACACTTTCTTGGGGAGACATTGATCAAACAGTCTACAGGTATCTTCACATCGAGGGACATTAATCATCTCTGCATTATCTCGCCTACCAGTAGAATATGTAAATGTGATTCCTGTCAGTGATAAGAGAAAGTGAAATTATTCTTGGAGATTGGTCCATCTGGAGCTCTTGATACAATCTTACCTAAGACAATAGGTTGTAAAGATAAATTTTTTAGCATTACTAATCCAGAATTGCCAATATCCATGGAGAATGGAGAAATGTAAAACCAAACCAAAAATGTACTATTGATGCAAGGGCGAAGACCAGCCTCCTCTTTGCTTCAGCTCTTTTGGCAACCTTGTGGGAAAGATGCTTTCTGCGTAATTAAGGAAGACAAGTTTGGAAAGGTCTCAGGATGCATTTGGAGAGTGTTCTGGAAGAGTTCGTATCTGGCTGCAAACAAGCCAAAAACTTGTACACAGGTGCACCTTGGGATACGCACCGTTTCTGCACACTTAAAACCCAGAAGTTTCATCTTCGTGAGAGGAATCTTTCTAGAACCTTCTGTGCCATCAGCTGCCTCTTACAAGCTGGCCAAATGTGCTCAGTATGGACCGGAATAGGAAGAAGTGGGCAGAGCTCTGTGGAAGAAGACAAAGGCTCTAACGTCAGGCTTGCAACTTCAGGCTCTTTTTTAGCTCACCTCTGACTCACTTCTCGAATATGTAATGTGAGCTGGGCTGGGTCAGGCCTTCACTACCCCTGACAAAGACTTCCTACAAGCCCACCTTCTCTGCCAAGGTTGAAAAGGTGAGCAAGTGTACCACAGCATCTTGAGTGCTCACCTTTAGGTGTCTGCTGTCTCCTTCATGTCTAAAATTCCCCGGGAACTAAGGGCTGGTGATATTTCCAGACACTCTTTTAGGAAAGAGGCCCCTAGAAAGAGAATACATATGAAGACCATTTTAATAGAATATGAATTGCTGAAATTGAGTGTGCCTCCTTTATGACTTGGATGTAAAATGCTCCCACCCTCAATGGACTTAAGTGTTTCAACCCTTGGTCTTCAGTAAATGCTGCTGTTTTAGGAACTGTGAATTTGAGTTAAGAGGGTAATTTGGAGGAGTTACAGTCTGGCTTGCCTCACTTCCGATTTGAGATCCTTGTCTTCTGAACCATCAGGGTGTGAGCAAGCAGCTGTAGGCTCCCACTGCCATGAACAAGAACTGCTCCTGCTACCATGAACACTGCCATGCCTCCTGCAGCATGAAGCTGTGAGCTCAAGTAAACTCCTTCCTCCCTTAGATGGCTTCAGTCGGAGAAAAGTAGCTAAGACGTGCTTTTACCATGGAGCACTGACCCTCCATGTGTGTTAGTGTGAAGGCTAAAATCATCTCAGATACAATGTTGCCCTGGAAAATGATTCCACACCAATTATAAGAGTGTTTCCTGAACTTCCTGAAGTAGGGCAGCAGCCCTCCCCCTTTTTAGGATAACAAAAGAAGAAAAAAAATCCCAGCTGTTAGTTTTTGAGGTCCAGTAGAAGAGGAAAAAAAGGATGTTAAAGGGTTAGAGGCTAGGCCCGGGGAATGAACTGTGAAACCGTAAGAGGCAGGCCATTAGGGAAATGAGGAACACACCTTCTGAAACCTTTAAGGAGAGAACTAAGCTTGAGTCCCTAAGAAAGGAGGGACACGGTAATTTCCTTCCATGATGTCAGCTTCCAAAGGTCACAGATGTTTCTTCCTCCAAATTCTTACTTTTCTTGAAATAATCCAATATAAACCTGACATGTACAAATTAGCCAAAGTGTCCCTTGGACATCATGGGGTAATGAATGCCTTGACTTTGTCATCCCTCTGTGAAGGTTAAATGGTGTCCCTTAAGCTGTGTGGGCTGCAGCTTCCTATTTCAGGATCACCTTTCCTGGATGGTTCCCTTCAATTGTGTTCTAAAGCCAGCAGTCATAATTTTAAAACTTGCCATTACTTATGAACTTTAATTGCTTCTCAGTGTCTTACCCTGTGTCTTTAAGGCAGACTCACTATGTAAAGTTTTGATTTGTTTGCAAATACATATATATATATATATATATATATATATATAGCCTTTAATATCATCACTTTGGATACTTCTTCAGTACATAGTTACACAGATTTGTGTGTGTGTGTGTGTGTGTGTGTGTGAGAGAGAGAGAGAGAGAGAGAGAGAGAGAGAGAGAGAGAGAGAGAGAGAGAGAGAAGTCTACATTTGTGCCTTTCCTGATGACTGAGGCTGTCTCTCAAAATCTATATCTTGCTGATTCTGTTAATTCTGGTGGTCAGCTTGCCCTGGGGAATTCTGTCTTCACCAGCTTTTGCACGGGTCCTTAGGATCTGAACTCCAGTCCTCAGCATTTGAACAGTAAGAGTTTCATCCACCAAACTGTCTCTCTAGGCCAATTAGGGTAACTTCTAAAAATGTTCCCCTTAGTGAGATCCTTCTCAGCTTGAACCTTTACTAATAGGATGGGAACACTATGATGTGTGATGCTAGGCCTCTTATCTAACCCCAGACGCCAGATCTATTCTGAAGAACTAGGTAGTTGTATTTCTTAAGACATTAGATTTCATTGGGAACTTTAGGCCAGAGGGTTTAATGCTCAGTAGATATGGGTTTGATGACGCTTTTAGCAAAGCCAGGATTCTCTGGATCTAAGAAGATGGTTTCAGTAACCATATGTTTCCTTTTTCTCAGCACACCTCCTGCAATAAGCATCTACAGGGCACATCATGGGGGAAGGAAAGCTGACGGTCTGTGTCTGGGGGTGGGGAGGTGCTGACTGCAACCTGTGTCTGTGTGTGTGTGTGGGGGGTGGGGTGGATGTAGTTCTGACTGCCCCGAAGGCAGTGTTCAAGGAGGAGAATCAATTCTGTTCATCCCATGTGTTACTTAGGAGTCTAAGAATTCATGATAACATGAAATTCACTTGTTAAAGAGATCTTTGATGGCAAAGAGATGCTCTTTTATTTTTGCAGACAGGATTAAACTTGCCTTTCTGCAAAGTTTCACACTTGTAGAAAACATGAATACTTAGTAAATAGCAATTCTTTTTAGGAATGTACTTGAATTTTAAACTGTACCTGCCTGCACAATTCTAGTGTTATGGGAGAACTAACTTTGAGGAGTACGTGTGTGTGTGAGTGTGTGTGTGTGTGCGTGCATGCACACGCACTCACAGGCCAGAAGAGGGCAATGAGTACCTGGAACTAGAGTTACAGGTGATTGAGAACCATGTGACATGGGTGCTGAGAAACCACACCCTGACCTTCCAGAAGAGCAGGATGTGCTCTTGACCAGCGAACATCTCTCGGATGGATATTGGGGATATTTGGCGATGGTCCTGATGCAGGACACTGCTGATGGGAACAGAGGCTCTCTTTGAGCATCAGTGCTTGGGTCAACATAGTAGCTAAACCCCAGCACTGATTTCACATGGCAAAGATAAATACTGAGAAGAGTATCTCCACAAAGGGGGCTGCCCCTCCCCCAGCTCAAACATCAGCGGGGACCAAACAAGATTGTCTATAAGAAGCACATTTCCTTGTATAGTAGAAAAGCTAAATATTAAGACTGAGGAATGAACTTCAGAGTTTAATGACCAGCCTCCATTAGAGATGAAACTGTGAATAAATGTTCTTTAAGCATCTACTAAATTTATCACCAATGTTAATACCCCTTTGGGAAGTTTGCAGGGGAGAACTTAACACAAATGCAATCTAGAAGAGGCGGCCCAGAGCAGCCATCAGCACACAGATGTGTAGAGCAAATGCTGGAGTTCTCTGAAAAAGTTGTCTGACACACACAAGATGTGTCTCCCTACTTATCCCTTTTCCTTTTCTGTTCCAAGCGACTCAGGCTATCACTGTGACACACCTGCTTGGGTGCCCACCAAGTTCCCTTGTTGAAGCTATTCCTCAGGCTAAACTATGAGGTGGGTGTTTGGGGTTGTTCATAGATGGAATTGGAAACAGGCCCAAGGGTTTTCTCCATCCTTCTATCATGCGAGGGAGTAGATGGAAGAGAAGAAGAAGCCATCCAGGGACCGGGAAGCAGGCCTACAGACTCCAGATCTGTAAAAAACTCTTTGCTGTTTAATACCCCCATTCATGATATTGTCCCAGCTCTCTGGAGGGAGTAAGACAAATTCCCATGGGACCTTCTGGAATTTCAGCTGATTGTCTCGAGTTCTGGAGAAAAAGAATGTCATCTATGGAGCTCCACAAAGAAAAATGTGGCCCCTGATCAATCATAAATAGACACATTTCTTCTTATATTTTGGATCCTGTTTCTTACTGATAAATAGCCAAAGAACTTTGAAGACTTGAGATGTTTTCAATGTAAAAATAAATAAATAATAAATAGCTATTTATTTTCCATAAAAGTAGCGGAAATGAAGACAATCAAAAGAAAAATCTAAAAATCTTTTCATTTCCAGAGTGACATGAAAATATTATATACTCGTGAAAAAGGCTGTAAAAATCAGCAAGTCAGACAGCCTAGAGGAGGCCTGTTAGGAGGACAGAGCTGTTGTTTGAGAGGCTAAACCCACGTGTTCCTTATATGAAGTTTAAGGGGACTCTACACAGCAAGGCGGAACACAAATCATAAAAGAAAAATATAAGAAAACTGCTCAGAAATCTTAAGATTAAATGACTCACTGTTTCACATAAGAAACGGAAAAATAAAGTTGACCCTATTCTCCTTACAGTAAAATTTCAGAACGGTAAAAAATAAAGAGAAGATTCTAATATCTATAAGAGAAAGAGAAAAAGGGGTCTGATTTGTAGACTGGGAATAAGAATCACACACATGGGGCTGGAGCGATAGTTAGTTGTTAGAAGCAATGTCTGCCCTTCCAGAGGGCTGGGGGTTGTAGAATATTATCTTAAGGTGTGCCTGGGACATTTGTTTAAATAATTTAAAGATGCGTTGTTTTTGTTTATGTTGTATTTGTTTAACTTGGTGAAGCTGTGTTACTTTGCCTATCTAAACACCTGATGGTCTAATGAAGAGCTGAACGGTCAATAGCGAGGCAGGAGAAAGGTTAGGCGGGGCAGGAAGGCAGAGGGGATAAATAGAAGGGGAAATCTGAGAGGAAGAAAGGGGTCAGCCACCCAGCTACACGGCCAGCCACGGGGGAAGAAACAAAGAAAGATACACAGGGATAGAAAAGGGAAAGCCCAGGGGGAAAAGTACACTGGATCATTTAAGTTAAGGAAAGCTGACGAGAAAAGGAAAGAAAGAAGCTAATGGCAGGGCATTTATAAGTATAAAAAGCCTCCATGAGAGTGATTGATTTGGGAGCTGAGTGTCGAGCCTCCCCCAAAGACAAAAAAAAAAAAAAAAAAAAAAAAAAAAGCAACAACTTGGCTTTGATTCCCAGCACCCATAAGGTGGTTCACAACCTTCTGAATCCAGTTCCAGGGGATTTGATGTCCTCTTCTGGCCGTTTGGGGGACCAGGCACATTGTAGACAGATGTAGACAGACACACAGACAAAACACACAAAATGAAAACCAGAATTATGTAGAAATTTATGCATAAATAAGAATCCTATATTCAACAAATTGTATGAAAAAAGTGAATTAAGAAAAAAAACCCCACCTCCCAGGTGTTAGTGAAAAGCTTATTTTAGCAAATTAGTGTTGTCTCAGTCTGCGTGGGCTTCCATGACAACACCACAGATTGAATGACTTAAACAACAGTTATTTATTTTCTCTAGAGGATTAGAGTCTGAGGGGAGCGATCTGGTGAAGCTCTCATGCTTCCTCCTGCGGTGTCTCCCTACTGTGGAGGAACAGTGCTGGCTTCATTAGGACCCAGGCTGATCTGACTAGGACTCATGACCTTTGTCATTCCTTCACAAATGTACTCATAGTCATCCCGTAACAAGCCAAAATGTGGACGATAAGAGGATCACGAAACCAGAGGGGAGGCAAGGGGGATCCCCAGGGATGAAAGCACCAGGGTGTGCTTATGACCAAGAGCTTGTATTAAGAAGCTGTGGGGGCTGGGAACAGACACAGAACAGGATGGAAAGAGGTTATGAGTGCTGTAAATGAGAAGCACAAGAAGGGCTTATTCCAAAGCAAAAATACCAGGTGTGCTAGCAAAACAAAACACCAGACTAACTAACTAGATCATGAGGCATGACTTTGGCATGACACCCAAGTGTTTAGTCTTCCCTGGAACATTTCAGCTGGGCCAATTCTTGGAGTTTCATTTTCTTCATCTGTAACATGAGCACATGGGCATAGGTAGATGTAGTGGATTTATGATGTTACATTGTAAATAATTGTCCCGCCTATGAGTTTAATAAAAATGCTGATTGGCCAAAGGCAGCACAGGAAGTGTGGGCGAGGCTACCAGACTAAGAAAACTCTGGGAACAGGAAGAAGAAGCCAGTAGAAGCAGAGGACAACTTTGCTGCTCTGAGAAAAGGTACCGACCCGAGCCCCATAGGTTTGATTTAAGGTTTGATCATGGGTTTGTTTAAGGGTAAAGAGTTAGCAAGTTATATGCCTGGGCCTTAGGCTGATCAGCCTAAAATTAATGTAAACATCTGTGTGTTGCTGTGGGTCTGTGGGTCTGCAGGTCTAAACCTTGAGACTAGGCCTGAAAGTCCAGGCCAGAAACCTCTTACTACAAATGGCAGCCCAACATGGATAAAGTATACCCACATAAAGCCATAGAAAGCTTACAAATGGTTTAGACCACAGAAATGAAGCCAAAAGCAGCTTGAGTTGTGTCTCTCACATGAACCATGGTACAGAGACACCCTGATGAGGCATGTGGGCTTGGACTACAATGGCGGGCTTTTGGAGTGCAGCTTAAGATGTAAAATGTCTTGTTCCTGAAGTCTCACAGGACCTTCAATATAAGCAAAAAAATTGTAAATGGTCTATTTAAAGTTTCTGTTTATAAGGAAAAAAAAGGGAACAGAATCAAAGATGACTTTTTAGTGGCGATGTTTTCTTGGATCAGCTCTGTTTGCTGGAGGCAAGCAGAGGCTTGGCTTTTTTTTTTAAAGAGAAGCTTCCTGATTCAGCCTTAGAGGCAAAACACTTGTGAGTCTTTTAAGAGGCCCTGCTGCCAAAATACTTAAATGGAGTTAATGAGCAGCAGATGGCAAAGCTTTACTTGGTGATTATATGGACCCTAAAATTCCCCAGAATACCTGGGCTAAAAAACTAAACTCTATGAAGCTAGACTAGGAGCTGGGTTGAGCCATCAATCCATCCTACCAACCTTTAATCCTTAGCCAAAGACCTTGGCAGATTAAAGGTGTGTTCAGAAACAGAAAGAAAGAAGAATCTGGGTGGAGTCAGTCACCCTAGCCAAGCAAAAGAGTGGTCAGAGATAGAAAAAATTAAGAAATAAATATACAGTAAAGACAGTTTTTTAAAAAGTCTAAATGGTTTAGAGTGTGTTGAAAATATATGCACATAGGCTTAGAGAGAGAAAAGAAGAAAAAGGTAGAGAAAGCCCTTAATAAAGAAATAGAGTAAAATAAATAAATAAATAAATAATAAGCCACATAAAGATGGAAAATACAAAGAATGTCTGGATACTGTATGCTATTGTCTTATCTTTAAGCTTCTTGACTGAAAATGACTTAGTAAAAGCTGCTAAAAGACAGTTGATTTAAATGCTGTTGGAATAATTCAACCTATATATTTTGTAAATGAGTTTACTTTAAAATTGAAATGCGAAGATACGCTACTTTGGAGAAGAGGCTTTCTTTTCATTTCCACAGAAAATGAGAGGCTGTGGATTTATTCCTGGATAAAGAACATAAAGTTTGATAGAGGAAGACCCCCTGAAAAATCTCCATTGGAAATGGATGGACCAGATGATTCAGCATTTCAGAGCACCTCTGTTGAAGTTTCCAGGTCGCTGTATCCAGAACAATTTCAAGGAGACTGGCAGAGGTGACTCGGCCTTACAGACTACTCCACTAAAGACTTGTTTATAACCCTAAATTTTTCTTTGGATTCCTATGGGATTGCCAGAGTCCCTATTCAGTAGGAGGTAGCCTAGAGAATGATGTCCACATTCCCAAAACATGGATTATGAATGTTTGTGTTTGTTTACAGTGTTGGTTACAATTTGTTATAGATAACAGTGAAAAAAAATTATACAAAGGAAATTAGATTTGAGGTTCTTGTTTTAAAAAGAGGAAAGAGGATATGTAGTGGATTTATGATGTTACATTGTAAATAATTGTCCCAGCCTATGAATTTAATAAAAAGCGCTGATTGGCCAAAGGCCGACAGGAAGTGTGGGCGGGGCTACCAGACTAAGAAAACTCTGGGAACAGGAAGAACAGAGCAGAGATGCCACAGAGACTGCAGAGTTGTCAGACAAGCCAGAAGAAGCAGAGGACAACTATGCTGCTTTGAGAAAAGGTACCGAGCCCCATGGCTGAACAGGATAAGAGTCATGGGTTAGATTAAAGGTAAAGAGTTAGCAAGTCAAATGCCTGGGCCTTAGGCCGATCAGCCTAAAATTAATGTAAGCATCTGTGTGTCTGTGGGTCTGCGGGTCTGTGAGTCTAAACCTTGAGGGTAGGCCGAAAGTCCGGGCCAGAAACCTCTTACTACAGGGAGATGTTAGCCTGCTCTTAGGATGACATGAGATGGCAGCTTCGAACCATTCAATACCCGTTCCTGCTCGATGGCTTGCTGTGCATTCATTTATAAAAGTATTAGCACTATGATTGGAGAATGTGCTGGAATAATGGCTCTTCAGTGTTGGGGTGTCTGGGAAAGGAAGGAAGAGGAAGAAGTTTTCGAACACTTAAAGAGCTAGTAGCAACCCCATTTTACAGACTGAGGAGACAGAGCCTTCGGAAAGAAAAAATCACATGTGTGGACAGGAGCTGGCAGAGACAAGTGTGCAGGACCTCTGGTCCTCGGTGTGGGTGTGTAAGAGAACCACTAGGTTCTCACTTCTTGTCCTACTCACTTCAGCCCTCAGGGCCAAGCCAGGAGCTCTGAGGCCAAGCCAAGGGCCGGAAGTTAGATCATGAGCCCTCCTTGAAGGGTCTAATTATCTGACTGTGAAAACATTGTATCCGACCACAGCAATTCCCCGCACCAGAGAAGAGGGGAAGTCCATGTTTTCATTACAAACGGAATCATGAAGGGGCTGAAGGCTTTAGGAGTGTTTGGTTTGCTTTGGGTTTTTAATGACCTGAAGCAGAACTTGGCTTCTATAGCCCAGCCCAGAAGAAAGGAAGTTTATTTTTAGGGTCAGATAAAGAGTCTTTGGCTCTCTTGACTTTTATTTTTGTGAGAGAGGAAGGGCTGGCTGCTTGCTCACTCTGGATTCTTCTGTCTGGCCTAGGCTTTCTGTCAGCCTCCAGAGAAGATAGCAGAGGATGGTGAAGTGGGTTCTTAAGAGACACGAGAGAGAGAGAGAGAGAGAGAGAGAGAGAGAGAGAGAGAGAGAGAGAGAGAGAGAGCGAGCGAGCAAGACTTGCAAAGCAGGTTTAGGGCCTCCATAGCCAGTGGGAACATAATGGTGCCTGGGGGTCAGGTCCAGAAACCACTTACTGCCTGTGTGACCTCAGTGAAGTCACTAGTCTTCTCTGAGCCTAGTTTTACCATCTATAGAGTAAGAGTAACACCCGTGGCTCATCCAGGGGTACGACCACCCAACATGAAAGTGTGGCATAAGACATGGCCTTCTTGGCTTTGAACCCCGGCCCCAGCCCTTCCATGCCATGTGAGCCCCTATTATCACCTATCTTTTGGGAATGAGAATATTGGCCTGTGGTTACAGTTTTAGGACATCTCTTAGTGATGATTAAGTACCACTTAGGGCTACTGTTAGCAGAGGCAACATGGCCTTTCTGGTCTTTCCTGGAGAGTGATAGATCGTAAAGCTGAGTTCAGGGTCTTATTATGAAGTTGTCTGAATATTAGGCTAAGGAATTTAGACCCAAGGAATAAACTTTCTGGCTAAAGAGGCCCAAGAAGCCATTTTTAATGTGCTAAAGGAAACCAGGGACACAAGTAGCAAATGCAGCACATTTAGTGTCCTACTTTGGCTGGATGGTAGCCAGAAAGGGTGGGGTACTCAGTCAGTCATCAGTGGTACAGTCCAGAGCTGGTGTCAATGATTCTTCTCACAGGACTTGAGATTACAAACAGATTAAACCCATTGGTTACATTTTAGTGTGGGTTAGCTTGTCAGGAGGCTTCCAGAGTGCTTGATAGATAGCTGAGAGCAAGATCCTGCTAGATGCATCAACAGACAGAGGAACTGTGATCCCCAGCGCAGGTAGAGCTTGGAGTGCTTCCAAATCAGCTGCAGTGTGACTGGGGCAGGCACCTGAGAAGCCCGAAGGTAACCTGAACATCCCCACACTCCCTTTCCTGAGGACCAAATCTGTATCCCTTACAATTCAGCCATGGCATTTACATCTTAGAATTTACTCATTTTGAGGCTGAGATTTCTCATCTTTTCTGAGCACTCATAATAAATAAATGCTTCCTAAACTTGATCCGTGGCATTTTGAATCTCAGAGGTCTACTTATAAATGTACCTGGTTCTTTGGGTTCTACTAAGTCTCCAGGCCTGGGACATTTCCGGATCACATTATTACAGCACTATTAGTTCAGACTGGCTACTCACTAGAGGCTGCTTTTGGCGATTTACAAATTTGTTTCAGAAAGCAAAATGGTTTCCCTACCACTCTCTACCCCTCTTTAAGGAGCAGAGGAAGGAAGTGTGGGGATGATACAGTAAGAAGAGCTGAAGTCTCTGAGCTTATGCAGCTCATCCAACATTGAGGTACTTTGGACTTGATCCCAGGAGAGTTGTTTGGCCTTTTAGGAAGCACAAATGGAAATTGGTTCCTCAGCCAACTCTTGGACCCTGCTATGATGAGACAAAAGGGTATAGTTGTCCCCTGGATCAGCACAACTGATATGGAACCTCCCTACCGAGAGAAGGTTGTCTCTCGGTAAGCTTTTCTTCAAAGCTTTGGCAGTAACTTTGGCTCCTTAACAGATGTCTGTGGCATGCATTCCTCAGATAACCGGAATGCAAGGGGCTCGGATCCTGTGCTCACAGAGCCTCCATCCGGGCAAGGATTCTGGCACATCATCTTTTAAACGTTAAATGCAAAAGGTTCTCTGATCTCTCACCCTGGTGGATGTGGCAGAGTGAGTCTGGGAAAGGAATGGGAGATCAGAGTCCAGGCAAGGTACCCAGAGGTTCCAAATACTTTTAGAGGAGAGTTCATGCAGGGGATAGCCCACAGGTGAATGGACAGCTGAGACTTTGTGCTAAGCAGTGAATTCATTGAGGATCCCTACAGTAGATAAAGCCAGCATCCTCATCCCTCCATGCTAGAGGCTACCAATAACTGACCAAGGAAATACCCCTCCTCTGGCCAAGTCCCCTTCCACATGAGCCATTTACTCTGATGGAGAATTTATAATGAGCCATTCAACAGGACAGGAAGCTGGGGTCAGGCAAAGATCATCATACAATCAAAATCATCCAATGAGCGAGAGACAGGACCAGAACCTGAACACAGATTACCTCCTTAAATCCTGTGTTCTCCATCACTAAACCCAGATTCCTGCAGCTCCTGGGACCATGAGCTACCCGGATAGGCCATCTGTGAGGCCTGGAGACCTTTGGGAGGAAAAAGACAATTCGACCATAATCAAGGGACTCCCCTAAACATCCCTTCTCCCACCCTCACACAAAGTTATGTTTGAATGTCTGGGGGAAGCCAACAGCAAAACTGCAGATGGCTAGAGCCAGTGACTGCAAGGGGAGTGTGTGCCCTTCCAGGGGTCCTCCTCTAACTAGTTGTGTTGATGAGGGTGGCCCCATCTGGACCCCTCCTATTGCTTCCCTGAACTTTCCAGTTCATTGGTAGTCCCTGGCATTGCCAGCCTGAGAGCAAGCCCTCTCTGCTTCTAGAACTCTCTGAGTGTCTTTCTGCCACCTGCAGGCCCATGAATGATCCACACCGAGAAGGTGCTGTGAGGATGAAGGGAGCATCCTGCTATAGCAGACCAGAGACTTCTTTGGGGACATAACTCCTGGGTCTCTCTGTCTCCAAAAATTCCTAATGTCAGATACAAGCTAGCTTGGTCTCCCTGAGTGTACCAGATTATCAAAAGAAGAAACTCCGGTGAGGGGGCTTTTAGGGGCTGAAGGGCTAGGTGAGTTTCTTTTGACGTCTATGCTCCTCTAGCTGGGATGCAATACTCACAACTGTCAGGTTGTAGCATTCCCATTCTGGGACTCTGGATGTCTCTCTTTCTAATCTCAGTTTAATTGCTGTGGTCAATTTGCCCTGCACTTAATAACCCCAGCTTGGCGTATGTTTTAATATGGTTGACACACACGTTGCTTTAAATGTCAGCACTGCCTGGTCCTGGGGACTTGGCAGGCTCCCTGGATGAGATGGCAGCAGAGCTGCGTCATCTGCTCGGCGTCTGGGCTGCTGGTATGTTGGCTGAAGTTTCTCTTGGCTTGGAGACCTAGCCACTGCCCAGGCTGAGCCACTGGCTGGGAGATGCCATCTCCTGTGTGGATCATAGATGACTGCACAGCCAGGATCCTCTCTCCTCTTTCTGCCTTCCATCCAGCACCCCATGGAGAAGGGGGTCCCAGGAAGGGGTCCCTAGCTTCTTTAGGAAGCATGGTGAGTCTAGGCCTCACCATGGGCCTAAAGCCCCAGAACTTAAAGTTAGCTGGTCCTCATGTGTGTTTGTGACCAAGACTCTAGGGGTAGATAGTGGGTAAATGTCACACTCTGGTTGAGGGACTGTGGCAACATTCATAATGGCAGCTGTCCCACAGTGGTCTGCCCACCTCCTCCTATGGTAGACTCAGCCAGAAAGTAGCATGCTTTCCTGTCACCCACTAATATTCTTCTCCTTCTTCAGAGGGACTGAATGGTCCCAGCAAGTGGCTGTCTGATTGACCTCGGCTCCTCGGGACTTTCTGCAGGAACTGCGTTTCCATGCATAGGACAAAGGACCTCAGAAGAGCTATTGGCCATGGATGCCCCTGCTACCCTGGTAGGGACCTTGATTCAAGCTGGGCCGGGAGAGTTGTGTCTCTTTCAGAATAGGAATTTGAGGTGAAGCAGATATAGAGGAGTCTGTGGGTGCCCCAGATGGTACTTTGTAGAGTTAGATCAGCTATTTGTTCCATAGACGTTATGGCAGTTGATACTGGCTTGCAGTGTGGGGAGCAGTGGGAGATGGTCAGAGACACCCCCGTTCCACCAGGCAGGAGAGACTAAGGATCACTCCACCCTAGATATTTTTCTGGTTCTTTTCTAGGCCTTCCTAAGAAATACTATTTTTCATGCCTTGGGCTTCTCTGAGGCAATGAAGCCTCGGGGTTCATCTCTTCTTTTCATCTAAACAGTTTGGATTAGCTTTGCCCCTTTCATCTGGGAAAGATGCCCTGAGCAATGACCAGTGATGACATGTTTTGCTCAGAGCCGGCGGGTCTGACAGTGACCCACCCAAAGCTGTGTTGATAATTTCTGGATGTCTTAGTTTCTTTTCCTGCTGCTATGATGATTTTAAAAAAAAATGCAACAAAACAGCTTCAAAAAGGAAAGGGTTTATTTTAGTCAGAACAAGGTAGAGTCCATCATGGTGGGGAGACTGAGGTAGTGAGCTTGAAGCAGGTGGTCACACCCATAGTAAGAAGAGAATAAACATATGCTTGGTAGTGCCTAGCTCACTTTAAAACTTATATGTTTGTTTATTGTTACAATCACTTTTTATTTGTGTGTGTGTGTGTGTGTGTGTGTGTGTGTGTGTGTGTGTGTGTGTGTCTGTGTGTACATGCAAGCGCACACTTTAAGCATGAAAGGGATGCCATGGGATCTGTGGAGGTCAGAGGACATCTTGCAAGAGTCTCTTCTTTCCACCATGAGGGCTCCGGGGATTGGGATTGAACTCAGGTTGTAGGGCACGGTGGCAAATGCCTTTACCCACCAAGTCAAGTCACCTGCCTCCTTTTTTCTGTTCTTACAGAGGCCTGAATACCCTGCCTCAGGAGTGCTGTCACCCAAAGTGGGTAGCTCTTTCCATATCAATTAACCAGGATAAGTAAATGTCTCATGGACAGATCTAACCTAGACAGTCCCCAGTTGAGACTCACTTCCCTGGTGACCCAGATCCTGACATTCACACCAGCGGGTATATATTTATAGGATGAAAGTCTGTTGAGGCTCATGTGGCTTTGAGCTGGATGTCCAGTGAGCACTTCACTTTGCTTTGGGCCTGTAGATCAAGTGTCAAAAACCTTTTACCAGCTGTTGTACAAACTCAAACAGTCCTGGAGTTCCTGAGGGTGAGCTTGGGTATGTCCTCTCCCAGGGCATTTTCTCCCTGGGATGACCCTCTAAGGTATGGCCACCTCACTCCATCCTGGAGACAACTTACCCATAGCTTCTGAATCCACAGTACTTCATGAAAATGTCTTCGTGTTAACTTATTCTCATTAGAAGAAAAGATGAAAGAAATAGGAAGAAATATATAATAGGAACGTGCTTTGGATTCTGTCTTTAGGTCAACTAAGTTGTAGAGTGCATGTCAGAGGTTTTTAAATGGAGTGGAGGGTCCCAAGGAAAAGTGCTTCAGATCGCAAGTGGTTCTGTCTATCCTCCCCCACCCACTTCCAAAAACAAACAAGAATGTCACTTCCTGGGGAGCTGAGGTAGAGTTCCTGCTGGAGTGGGTGGGTGAGGCCAGACTGTTGAGGGCTATGCAGAGGGTGGGGCCCACAGATCTCTGGCTCAGGTTGCCCTGCCCACATGCTTTGTTTGGAGATGGGCAATGAGGGTGAGGACTGGCCCACTGCTCTAGGGTCATTGCTTTGACCTGGACTTACTCTTTGGTTCAGTAGAGATTTGAGCCCAAGGAAGATGCTTAACATTGCCTGAATATCTGCCTTAACCTTGGAGGATATCCAGCATGAGGTGTGATACAGCTCGAACATTCGCAGATCCTTTCTTGAACTATGCCCTGACCTCTTGTAGTCAGACACAGGCCCTGCTTCTACACTTTTGTCCCTCAGTCCCCTTCAATCAGAGATCTACCCAGGCCCATCATCTCCGCTAGTCCCCCGACACGCAGCTCTATAGGAAGGCTGTTCTCATCAATGTATAGACAGACACTGAAGGTCAAGTATGGTAAGATCAGACAGTCATGGGGGGCTCCAGCCTGCCCCCAGAACACCTGCGAGGCACAGACACAGGCAGGAGGCTCAAACATACAAAGCTAGCCTGCACCACATAACAAGACTCTGCCTCAAAACTAAACCTAACAGAAAAGAAAGATAAGGAGGGAGGAAGAAGGAAAGGGAGGGAGAGAAAGGGAGGGAGGGAGGGAGCAAATAAAAGAGGAGAGAGGATGAGGAGGGTGGGAAAAAGGAAGAGAGACAGAGTCAAGGTCTCAAGGACTCTGAAGTTTACGATTTATGAATCGTAAGAGAGCTGGCCCGATGGCTGTCCCTCCCTGCTATCCCCCATGGTTTCCCTGGTGAGGCTCAGTGTAGAATCCTGGCAGTCTGTAAGGTGACCCTTGAGTGGTGTGTGACACAGGCTGTTTTCACATCACACACAGATCCGAGCTCAGTGTACACACCAGCGCCGTGATTTCCCATGTCTTAACACGAGAGGAAAGTGTTTTCCAAGTGAATCTGCTGAAATCTAGCAAGGAAATAAATAGTGTGCTATGGCTTGAACACAGAACATCCAAGGCCAACAAACAAAACTTACGCTGTGAGAGAGTGTGGATCAAGTTAACTGAGCCTGAGTCGGGCTTTTCAGTTCTCAGACTTAGCTGTTTTTTGTTTTTTTTTCTGTAGATAAGGATTCTGTAGGATTAATTCAACATTCATAACCTCAGTGTGTGCTTTGTCAAACTATAGGCAGAGGTGTGGCTTGCTGGGAAGACCCAAGGCATATATGTCTTTCTGGGAGCTGCTGGGCAAGGTAGAGAAGACACTTTTGGATGGTAGGCACCATGGAGAGCTTGGACTAGGAACTGGGAGTTCTTGGTGCTTAATTCCACTGGGAACTTAACCCAGACGTCTGAGCCTCCCAAGTAATGAGATACAAATCCATTTAATTGAACATGGTTCTTAATTGCCAGAATTACCTGTAACTTAAGCTTCTTTCACAGCTGTGCCCTCTCTTGGGGCTGCTGCCAGTTCTCTGGGGCTGCACTGGGTCCCTGGGAGCCCAGCCCTGATGAGTTGGGCTGTCAGCCTAAAAGCTCATTCTGTAAATGAGATTCTGTAACCAGAAAGCGGTGGTCAGCACAACTTGAATGCCCTCTCTTCCCAGGAGTGTCCTTCCTGCTTCTACCAGCCAGTGTAGACTCTTGCTCAGGAAGCCTGCCTTGATTGAAATGCTGAAGAAATTAACATGTTGTCAAGACCCACACCAGTGTTCCTGTTATAGTTCCACCAGAGAGCATCAAAGGGCAGTCAAGAAGATCATGGCATCACCAAGGGTTTGTAGTGACCAGAAGGGGCGGGGCATAGCCCAAATCCAAGGGAAGCTGTAGACACTCGAGGCCTGAACTTGTGCCTCAGACAACCTGACCCCAGTGACTAGCACACAATATTAAAATGCCAATGTAGGAAATAGGATTCAATGGGAGAGTGTTTTCTGTCACTGGGACAGGTTCAGCCTCAAGCAACACACACACACACACACACACACACACACACACACACACACCATGTTTACCTATCAGCATGCAACTAATTTTAATGTTTAATAGTTTAAGATTGTGTGTGGTGGGAAAAAAAGTAATTCATCTTTTCTTTGCTTGAAGGATTGAAATGGGCCTTGGACATGACAGATAATTACTCCACCACAGAGCTTTGTCCGTCATCCCAGGCATTTTCCTACCTCTTGCTTGTGTCAGGGGAAGAGAAATTTGAGAAAATCTGGTAAGAATTCTAAAATTAATAGTGAAATTGGTCTAGTGATTCTGCCGCCAGCCATCTCCCCAGGAAGTACTTGAACATGAGCTAAAGCCAGTCCATAAAGATGCTTCTGACATCACTGGGTAATAGGCAGTGGGAATATAGCCCAGCAAGAAAGACCTAAGCTGTATACAGTGTCCGGGTAGCCATCCCCTACTAAGGTAACCATGACCTGGGGGATTTAATTTAGGTTCCTGATTGGACTCTTAGTCATGACTAAGAGTTATGCAATTTATCAATCACCCTTTATAAATTTTGTCAGCTCCAACAGACTTGCCGTCAACTATGAGAGACACTTTTAGGTGTCGTGGGGGGGGGGACGTCTAGAGAGAATTGACTGAAAAGAAAGGACTTATGAGCGAGAGGGAACCATCCTTGTGTCTGGGATCCTGGACTAAATAATGAGAAAAGGAGCTGAGTACCAGTATCTAGGCCAGAAGCCACGCCCCTGTATCTTCTTTCTCGTCCCACTTGGGCTCAGGCAGCTGAGGGTGATCCACAGTTGTGGGCCTGTCCCATGGGGCCATGGCCTGGTCTCAGAGTCTTGTTCCTGTGGAATTTCCCTTGATAAGACTTAGTGTGATAATAAGAATGTAGTCACTACTTCTGCTGTTAGTAATCAGAGCCTTCATCTCACTCTCAAGGTTTGAAACAGAAACAGAAGGGGGGAGGGCATGTCAGGGAGTCAGGGTGAAGAAGATGGGACCAGAGAAGAGGCAGAAAGGAGAAGGCAGGGTGTTGCAGGTACACTTCAGCGTCCCTTTACAGTGCTGTTGGCGGTAGGGCTCAGAGACTGACAGGGATCCCACCACCTGCTCTTTGTACTTGGTGCTTAGAGTCAAGCTCTACACAGATCTTTGTCTTCAGCTTCCTGGACATCACGTGTAAACATCTTAGAACACAGGAACAGAGCTCGTCAGTTGTAAGTGGAAATCACTGGTTCTGTGGAAAATACCGGGTTTTAGGAATGCTGTGCAAGTGAGGGTGAGCCCCTTGGACTGATCCTTAAAGCCCTGTTCAAAGCACCGCCCGCCAAGGCTTGCAAACAAAGAAGTAGAGAATTGGCCCTGGCCACCAAGGTACTGGAAACCTCTCAAGGAGAGAGCAGAACTCAGTCTGAGTGTCTCTTACTGGCATGCTGTTTACTGGGGCATGCTGGGAATGCCACTGTGCTACACTCTTGTGATTTTACAGGGTTATCAGCCAAGAGCATATTGTTCTCTTTCAGTACCCAGAGAAAGCACATACTTGACAGTTTAGATGGTGTAAACACCGGAGAAATGGATTCTGGAACAACTGTACTTCAATTTTTCAAAGTAAGACTTAAATTAAGCTCTTATGACTTATTAGCATGAGCACTTATTAATTAATTAAGTGGTGAAAGACTTTATTTAAGAGTGTCTTAGCTACACACACACACACACACACACACACACACACACACACACACACACACACACACACACGGTTTTGTAGATACCTTTAGGTAAGGTCCTACTGTTTCTGAGGCCTCATCCCAGCTATGTCCAAGCACTCAGATGTTTTATGAGAAACTGACTAGTTTTAAGATAGCCTTGGTACACAGCCCTGGCTGGCTTTGAACTCTTCATCCTCTCTTTCAGCCAGCAGAGTGCCAGAATCGAAGACATGTATGACAGCATCTATCAAGAAACTGATATTCAGATGGCTGGCTCTGTAAAATTAGGGTTTGCCCAGTGGAGAAGAGAGAAAGGTACCATTTGGCAGAGGGCACAGCATAAGCAAAACCCTGGAGGCATGAACCAGGAAGAGTACAGGTCAGTTTGAGTGACAAAACACAGAAGATGAAGTTGTAGAAACTGAGCAGAGACAGGTCAGCTGAGCTCAGCCTGGGAGCCTCAGTGAGGGAGTCCATACATCACCTATGGATAGCAGGCAGTTTTCTCTAGGGAAACTGCTTTTGAAACATTTGTTCCAGAAGGTATGGGCATCCCGGTGGCCCGGGAGCATCCCAGTCCTGGTGGCCTCCCTCTGTGTGACACCAGCCCCATGTAGTGTATTCTAAACTACACCTCTCCAGCTAATACAGAGCCGAAGCTGAGATTTGGGTTCAGTGTTATGCTATCATCCGACATACCAAAGGAGACCATACCGTGTGATCTCCTTTGCCTGCCTCATATCACCACATCACTGGGTTTTTAATTACCTTTTAAAGGTTAGAGGGCTTTAACTTTTGCATTAAAATGCACTAATTTGAAAGATCACTTCATGCCATCACTGCCATTTAAAAAGCTAATTATTTTTCATCAACCCTTTCAAATACAAATATAAGGTGGAGGAGGCATCAGAGAAAGGATCTGCTTATATAGCCCACATAGGCCTTGAACTCACTATATGGCCAGGGTGAGCCTAATTTGCTGTCCCTTTGCCTCGATCTTCCAAATGGTCAGATAGTAGTTATGTGCTGCTATTTTGGCAAAAATCTATAAATACATTTGTCCATGAGAGACTTAAGGCTGTAAACTGGGTTAGATGAGGAGGGGGTCACATTGGAGGGTGGTTACACCCTTGGGGTTTGGGGCACAGGGTGGTATAGTGACAGGTTTCATGTCAATGAAAACAGGACAAACCTGAGGTCTGTGTGGTCTGTGACATACTCCACATACCAGGGACAATCTCCTGTTTGCATGAAGTTAAAATCCTAAGTGCTTTGTGGGGCGGGTGCCATGTAAGAGGGGCCTGGCATGAAAGGATCTGAGGACTTGTTCACTGACTTTTGGAACATAGTAGCAAGGTTGGTGGCTTAGGAGCCTGGCCCTAGACCAGGTAGCTTTTGATCAGCGCTGGGGAGTGGAAATCCACTACTGGACAGAAAGGCCTGGAAGGTGGCTGTTCCTGGCTTCATGCAGGGCCCCAGCACAACCTGTAACTGGAGCCTCTGGAAACGCATTAGGAACAAACGTGACATTGGGATACTTCACAGCTGTGCCAACAGGTGGATCAGAGACTTGAGCAGATTTGGGTGGGGTGTGAGGGGTGAGTCAGGGTAGCTGACAGTGGCCTGAGTTCTCTGGCTTCTGTCCAAGATCTTGGCTCTCTGGGTCCTGGCTCTCCATGTTCTCTCAGCCCATCATCCCAACCCCAAGTCAAGGGTCTTTCTTCTAGCTGATTTTGTTTCACGTGAGAAAGTTTCAAAGCATGGTGGCCTATCTCTTGTTTGTTTAGTATTTAGGCATACCCATGATATAAAGGGATGTCTAGAGCTAGAAACAAAATGTGCAAAATGTGAGGGTCAGCCAAAGACAGACATTTGTAGCTTTAAATAACACTTGCATCTTTTGGCTAGATACTTCCTTTTATTAAAATGAAACTTATAGGTTGAGAGGTGAACATGAGTGTGGAGTAGATGGAGCAGGGGATTAAACCCGGGAGGAGACCTGTAGAATAAAACAGGAAATCCCTCAAACTCATGCCTTCAGAATAAAGCTTGGTCACATTCAGTTCAGCTCATCCTCCTCCGACACCTATGATATGGGCCCCAGATTTATCATCAGTTCCAAGGGCCTGGCCCCAGTCCAACAGCCTCCCACTACCTCACCATCAATTATTGCTGACAGCGGTCAGAGCACAGCCTGGCAGAAGCATTCAGCTCTCAAGGTGGCCAGTACTCAGCCCTGAGGTTGCCTATTTGCCCTACAACACAATCTCAAGAGAGATGGGGCTCAGAACAGGATTTGGTGTACCCTGGAATTATACTGCAAGTAAGAGACAGCTGCTTTTTGCAGAACCCTTCCTCCTGTCCCTAGATTTTGGGGGTGCTTCAAAAATCTCAGAGTCCAAATGGGACTAGGTAATCGCAGGGCCAGAGACTGTCAGCCTAAAGAGAAATGTGTCCTGCTATGAAATAGCCACAGTACATGCACTGAGTGGGCCGCTAATGGTGGGCTGCACCAGGAGTTCCATCAAACGGCTGTGCATATGAAAAGAGACTCTGGGCCTGTAGGCTGAAGATGGATGCCCCAACTTTGTAAAGGAACTTTGGGTGACTGTCCAAGCAGATAGGTGTCATCTCTGTCATTTCTAGATTTTGGAAGTTGCTTGTACTTCTTGTTTACTTGGGTAAATATATCCTTCTGTGGTCTTTGATATAGTTGAAGATTAGATAGTTATAGGTATAGTTTATCTTAGTTATTTGAAAGGTATATGGATATGAAACTATAGATTCATAAAGATAAGGTAGATAATAGAGTATTTTCTTTAATTTTGCTAAATACAAATAGACTAGATATTGTAACTAATTCTTGCTTGATAGATATTTTGTTACATGTAATTTTGTTATGTTAAAATTGAAACCTTTTTGATTAGACAGAGAGGGGGAGATGATGTGGGAATGTCTTTCTGTATGCTGTGAATATCAATCTTTAAATAAAGGAGCTGTTTTGGCCCCTGGCAGGTACCATAGAAAAAGTAGGTGGGGAATCAGAATAGGTATGAAAAGAAGGGTGGAGTCAGGGACAGATGGAGCCAGCCGCCCAAGAAGAAACATGTAAAGAGCACAGGTGAGCCACCGGCCACATGACAGGACAGATTAATGAAAATTGGTTGAATTAAGATGAAATAGCTAGCTATCAATGTGCCCGAGCCAAAGGCCAAACAGCATAAGGCTAATATAAGTGTTTGTGTCATTTCTGGAGGCCTAAGCATCTGCGGGCGGGTAAGGCATCTGGGTTGCAGGTCTGTGGCTCTGGACCTCTGGCCACCTGGGGCCAAGAAACCTTATTGTAACAACCAATCATTCAAAACATGGGCTATGGGGCTTATATTCATCTTTAGTCTGTGGTAGTCCATGTCCTTAGATTCTGTCTTCTCCTCTCCTGCCCGATAGGTGCTTTAGATGGCAAGAGGCTGTGACTTCCTGCTCTGTGTCACCTCAGCACACATTGGGGAGCCCTGAACAGATTGCATGTGCCATGCATGCTTGTTGGGTGAATGAGTAACTTTCCAGGATGTTAGCTTGCGGACATACCAGTGCACTAACCTGCCTGAGTCAGCAGTCTCTGATATCGTTTGGATTTTTCATTTGGATCTAATCATCTGCCTCTGTTCTTGGTGGCTACTTAATATTCAGTGACTCATAAGCTCACCCAGTAAATATTTATTTTTTCAGGGTTTCTTATGTGAGGCAGTTTGCTGATGATTCCTAATCCAGCTTTTTTTTTCCCTTGTTGAATTTCACCTGAGAAAGAAAAAAAAAAGACAGTGTAGCATTTTTCAAAACAAAACAAACCATACAACAACCACAGACCACCACCAACACAACCATACAACAACCACAGACCACCAACAGCATAACCATACAATAACCACAGACCACTAACAGCACAACCATACAACAACCACAGACCACCAACAGCACAACCATACAACAACCACAGACTACCAACAGCACAACCATACAACAACCACAGACCACCAACAGCACAACCATACAACAACCACAGACCACCAACAGCACAACCGTACAACAACCACAGACCACCAACAGCACAACCGTACAACAACCACAGACCACCAATAGCACAATCGTACAACAACCACAGACCACCAACAGCACAACCATACAACAACCACAGACCACCAACAGCACAACCATACAACAACCACAGACCACCAATAGCACAATCGTACAACAACCACAGACCACCACCAACACAACCATACAACAACCACAGACCACCAACAGCATAACCATACAATAACCACAGACCACTAACAGCACAACCATACAACAACCACAGACCACCAACAGCACAACCATACAACAACCACAGACTACCAACAGCACAACCATACAACAACCACAGACCACCAACAGCACAACCGTACAACAACCACAGACCACCAACAGCACAACCGTACAACAACCACAGACCACCAACAGCACAACCGTACAACAACCACAGACCACCAATAGCACAATCGTACAACAACCACAGACCACCAACAGCACAACCATACAACAACCACAGACCACCAACAGCACAACCATACAACAACCACAGACCACCACCAACACAACCATACAACAACAGCAGACCAGGAACAGCACAGCTATTTCTCTAGGTGAATTAGTCCTGGGCCTCTTAAAGAAGTAATAATTGACAATCTGAAGTGGTTTTTGAAGGCCCTTTGAATCAAGTACCAATCCAGAAACTTTAGTCTTCACAGAGCAGCCTCTCCAGGAGGAACAAGGGCTCTGGATTGTTTGTTTTCTATGCTCTGATTTAGCTGAGTTTTCTTCTGATAAAAAATTTTCAGGACATTGATGGACACAGGAAGTACATTTACTGTAAGCACAATTCTCTCTGCAGACTTGGTGACACACAAGCAGTGTCAGAATCAGAAGGCTTCTTTCTGCTCCAGACCCAGAAGGGGAGCTGACGTCTTTTATCAAAAAGACAGACAATTCCAATCCCTTGACGATTCTGGATTATGGATCCCAGGAGGCTCGCCTTACACCAGCATCTTATCACTGGAATCAGAGTGGCTGCTGCTTATTTCCAAACCTCCGCATAGTTTTCAAGGTGTTGCCTGCCAGCAGGGCCTGGGCCGACAGTGACATGTGTTATTGTCACATCGCTAGATCTGAAAGAAAACGCGAGATAAATAAATATCAGTGTCTTCTTGGATCTCTCTTTGCTGTCATGGGCACCAGAGTTGCAGGCATTTGTTAATTCTCTGATCAGCGCAGTGCCCCTTTCACTTGATGGAGACTGAGGGAGGGGACAGAGGGACAGGGGCTGGAGAGGACATATAAGCTGGGTCCTAAGCTGAGTGGAGGAGAGAGGTGGGCTTTGGTAAAGCTCCTCAGGAGGCAGGCAGAGCCTGGCTGCAGGCCTATCTTCTTGTGTTCGCCCCAGAATATGTATAGGTGACCCACCAGTGAGGCAGACTAAACTCTCTCAGGATGAGGCTGTGAGGCTAATTTTATGTCAACTTGATACAGCTGAAGTCATTTGAAATTGAAAAAAAATGCTCCCATAAGATCAGGCTGTATAGGCAAGCCTGTATGGCTTGTTCTTAGTTAGTAGTGATTGATGGGGGAGGGCCCAGCCCATTGTGAGTGATGCTCTCTCTGGGCTGGTGGCCCTGGATTCTTTAAAAAAAGAAAAAAAAAGTAGGCTGAGCAAGCCAGTAAACAGCCCTTCTCCGTGGCTTCTGCATCAGCTCCTACCCCCAGGTTCCTATCCAGTTGTTTATTTTGACAAGTTCCTGTCCTGACTTCTGTCAATGATGATATGGAAGTGTAAGCCAAAGACACCCTTTCCACCTGAGTTTGATTTGGTCATAGTCAACACTTCAATAGTAGCCCTAACTATGACACTTAGGTTGTTGAAATGGTCCTTGCTTTAGGGAAAGTACCACTTCCTTCTGACTGGCTCCCGATTCTTCTCCAGGTGCTGGACACTCACTTCTATACCCTTGCCATCACCTCTCTTTCTGCCTTTTACTTTCTTTGGGTCCCTTATCTGTGTATCAGAGGTGATATTAATACCTATGGACCATGCGCCACATCTGGCCTAGAACATGGCTGCACCCAGGTGACACCTTGTCTGAGGCTCTTGTGCACAGGAGGGGCAAAGGTGACAAGTTGCAACACAGATCCTATGGCTACAAGGCTAAAAACACACTGTCCCCATGGCGTGCTACTACAGAAGCCGACTGACCTCTGCTCCAGATGTTCTCCTGAGCTAATGGCACGTGGATTCCACTCATTCCTAAAGACCCAGCTTGACTTCTTGATCCCCCTGATGCCTGGGATGTTAATCAATATCGTACTGAAAAAGATACCTTTCCAAAAAGATATATTTAAAAAGACAAGGGAAGTCTTAAGTGAGAGATGTGACAGCTATGTTTTCCAGCTTCAAGACTTATCAGGGCCATTTAATGTGCATCCTTGGAATCTCCAAGAGGGGAGTGTAGTGTGCATATTCCTCATCTGTATTGCTGAGTGTTGAAGACCTGAGTCCTCATTATCAGACCGGTCTGTCTCTCTGGGTGGGGTTATCAGCTAACATAGCTTAGAATACTTGACATATTTATCTGAAACCAGAACTTCCAATCTAGAACTCTCCCTGGCTATCACATACTTCTATTTACTTCACAAATGCCTAACAGACATCCATCGTACCCAGATGTTCTTTAGACTCGCTTGTCCTTCCTCACTCGATTATCCTGGGAAGTAGCAATAGTGTTTGGCAGTTGGGGGGGTAAAGCAGAGAGCTGATCCTGATTGGTCATTGTTCCTGACCAGTCACACTCTGTATCTACTATGTCAACATGTCTGTCTTCTATGTCTTCCATACTTGTCCTGTATGAGGCCACTTTTCACCCTTGGGCCCTGTACATGCAAGTCTAAGCCAAACTTCCCTCACCTGGATTCCTGTGCCAGCCTTCAAGGGAGCTTCCTGCCTTTGCACTCACTCCTGTGGCTTGACTTGAGTTTCTTCTGAAACTCTCACCCAGTCATGTCCTTTCAGAAGAATAATTCTGTTCTCCCAGGTTAGAGCATGACTTACCATGAACCTCTCAGGCTCTGTATGATTTGGCTTTCACCTACTTCAAATCCCTGAGCTCAGGGCCTTTGCATGTCATAAACACTCATTTTAGGAGGCCTGATGTCTTCCCATAGTCTACTCTCGGGCAACTGCCTCATCTTTTCAAAGGCTTCTTTGATATCACTTAAGTCTAAGCGTCAAAGGGAAGGCTTTGCTGGACAGCCTCACATTCCAGTATCTTCCTGGCTTTGTTCAACTCTTGCTGGAATCTGAAGTTATCCTTCTTCTTTATTGTTTCCCATCATTTTATTGCCTGCTCAGTGCAAGCTTTATGAGGGTTAAGACCAATCTGGCCCTACCACTTTCCTTCCCACTACTGGGCACTCACAACTTTAAAGCATGATGGCTATTGAAAAATCGCCACTTGCTGATAGACTGACTCCTAAGCTTCCCTGTCAAGAGCACTCTCTGTCCACCTGTCTTCCACTGTTGCTGTGGTGGCAACATGAGCAATGGTATTTGACATCCATTGGGATGTCTTGTCAGGACCTTGCTGCAGGCCTGGCCCTCAGCAGCTTCCAGAGAATTCTTCCCGTGAACAGCAGAGCTCATGTGCAAGAACCATAGAAGCCCTACTTCACAGGTGGAGAAACAATGTCACAATCCATTCAGAATGATGGCTTGAACAGCAAGCATTTCTTTCTCATTGTTCTGGCTCTGGGAAGGTCAGGGCCTCTCCATGGGGCCCCTTCTGGGTTTATTGATGGTATCTTCCTGGGTCCTCACATAGAGAAGGTGTGAAAGTACTGACTGAGTTGCTGAGTCCTTCGAAAATAAACTGGGGTCTCACACAAGAGGTCTCATGTGTTGGTCTCATGTTTCAATCATCCCTTAATGCTATCTCTAGGACCAGTGCTAGCATAGGAATTGGGGGGAAGGGGTTCAAACTGTGAAGCCACAGTTCCTCTAAATCTGCTTTTCTCTTGTGTGGCACAGCTGTAGGTTCTGCATTTATGAGCAGGGGCAACACCAGGCTTTAGCTGCTGTGAGTTAGTGGTTGATACTAGGCTTTTGAGAGTGAACGTTCAGTGCTCAGCTTGAACACAGCTCTAACGGGCTTCTGCCCGGGGCCTGGCTCTGTTCTCTTCTCTGCAGAGAACTTGGAACAATGGATCATAAACCGAATCTGCATGGGGTTCAGTCAAGCATGTTTGTGTAGCTTCCTGCTTGCTTGTTTAGTGGTTCTACCTACCTGTTAATCAGTGAGCTGTTACTTGCAAGACATTTATTTACCACAGTGCCTGGCACACAGTGTGAAATGCATTCTAATTGGTGCTCCAGAAGAAGGTCTTTCTCCTGGACAAAATGGAGTGCTCCAGGTTGGCTGAGTCCTTTCCACTTACTCTGAGGTGTCACCTGGTTACAGGTAGCACATCGGGTGAGACTGACATTCAACTGAAGTCTCCTCCTCCCTCAAGGAGGAGAGTATGGCCCAATTTGAGCACCTGCTAATCTCCCGTTCATCAGGCAGAGCTCTTGGAACAGACCTGTGACTCAGAGCTTCTGGCAGGCAATAGTGTCTCTCAGATAAGAACATCACCTTGCCCAAGATCTCATGCATACAACATTGACACAGAGCTGCCATGCCATCTAAATATTCATAAGTATATTGTAATTGGAAGCTTTGACTTAAGCCTACCCCTACCAATCACAGTAGTGACATGAGGCTTACTTTTCAAATAAATTTATTATATTAAAAATTGCTTGAAATATATATGTGCTGCTTATGACCCCATCTGTCTATGACGTTCTCAGTCTGTCTTCCTGGTTCTATGTTTTCTGACTTGTTTTATTTTTTAATTTACTTTTAATATTTTATTTATTTATTTTTATTATAATAATAAAATAATATTATTATTAATGTGTAATTACATCATTTGCCCCCATTTCTTTCCTGCCTCCAACTCTCTCAGTTTCCTAAGTATATAAATATAACCTCTTTGGCTCACGTAATGATTTCTGGGATAACCACTTGGTGTTGGATGACCTGTTCAGGTCTGTTCTCTGAGGAAGTTTCTCCTCCTGGTGGTCCTCCTTACTTGCCTGTAGTTCTTTGTGTAGGGCTAGGGCCTATGCACTTTCTCCGTGTTAGCATGTCTCTTGGTGGTGGTGGTGGTGTTCAGGTCCTATTTAGGCATCCATGTTGATGCGACTTCATGAGTGTAGCTTCTGACATTTCTAGGAGACAAAATCTCCCAGCAGATGTCCTGGTCCTCTGGCTCTTACAATCTTTCTGTTCCCTCTTCTGAGATATTCCCTGAGCCATAGGTGCAGGAGTTCTGTTGTAGGTGAATCAATTGGGGCTGGGCACCACATGGTCGCTTGCTCTCTGCATTTTGATTAGTTGTGATTTTCTTTAATCTGTTGCAAGGAGAATTTTCTTATTAAGCAGTGACACCTTTCCTTGTCTGTGGGTATAAGGAGAGAACTTTAGAATGTATTTGGGATAATGCTGTGGGTTTTCCTCTAAGATCCATGGATTCACTAGCCCCGGGGAGTTGGCTAGGTTTCCAGAACCACACATCATTTCCCTTTCGTTGAGCAGGTCATAAGTACACATAGAGAGCTGTTGGTTACCACCAACTCATGGATGCCACTACTGCATCCTTATGGATATTATGCCGTGATCATCCCTGTTTGATTTATAAGTATTAAAGCAACTTTTAGTTGCTCTCCCTGCCCCCCCCAAAAAAAAACTTGCATGTACCTTCTGCTAACATGAGAACTATTGTTTAGGGAGAAGGTTTTCAGGTCCAGCATCTGATGTACGTGGTGTCTTCAGCAATAGGGACTTACCATCAACCTCTGAGAGGCAACCAAAGGCAATAGTAGTAGTCTATGTTTTTGATGACTCTTGGATAACCTTGACAACTCAAAAGGGGAATTCACATGCCTGGTATTGAGGTTTCTGTTATATAGCCTGTGGTTCTTGTAGGGAGCACTTTCAGCCCAGATGGGAAACTTTCATTTAAACAATATATGTATATTCATATGTATATGTATTAGATGTAATTTTAGGTATCTGTGCATGTACATATATATGAGTTACTATTATTTCATCTTTTTTCCTTCTGTATTCCCCTCCCTAAGCTTTTCCATTTTCCCCTTCAAATCACTTATAGTCTTTACCCCCCCCACCCCCACACACACTGCCCACTTCCATAGTCCCCTTTTTACATTCCTAGTCTCTACAGTTTCTCTGGGTATCTTTATTCTCATGTAAAGATTTGGAGCTGGTAGCCTCGATATTTATTTTTCTTGTTTTTATTGTGTTCTGTCCATTTACCTGCAATGGCCAACAGTAAAAACAACATCCACACATATACTTTCTTACTCATGTTCAGTGGCCATAAACCCCCTGAAAAGGACAAAAAAAAAAAAAACAAAAACAAAAAAAAAACCCTTCACATCCATACCGTAGAGAGCTAGGAAGAATAAATATGAGCAGAATATAAAGGTAACAGATAACATGGATGGTTTACAGAAATGAGGCAAAGGGAAAACTCAGAAAGCAGAGATTGGCATACACTGGGATCTTCTGCTATTCTGCTCATTGATCCGCAATGTTCATGATTTCAGTTTTTCTTTTTTGCACACACACATATAGTATACATGCACCACATTTCATTATCTAGTCACGAGTTGTAGACCATTTAGGTTGATTCCTTTTCCTCATCGTTGAGAACAGAGCAGTATGAATATGGTTGACAAAATATCTGTAGAGTAGAAGGTCAAGTGTTTTGGATGTGTGTTGATGAGTGATATAGCTTGGGTCATAGGCAAGATTTATTTTTAGTTAGATTTTTTTTTTTTTTTTTGAGGGTTCTACATACAGATTTCCAGAATGGCTGCAACAGTGTGTGGTCCCACCAGCAGTAAATGGGGGATTCCCTTCTCCCCACACCCCTTCCAGTATTGGTTGTCAGTTGTTTTGCAAAACCCCCACATGTCACTTGTTGGCCCCAATCCCTGGGCAAATGGAGTCCTTTTCACAAGGTCCTTTCCTGTGTCTGTAACCTGTAGTGTGTTGCCTATGTTTTCTTCTAGCAGGTTTCACATTTAGATCTTTTGATCTACTCAGGTTAGTTTTTATGCAGTGTGATAGATATGGGTGTAATTTCATTCTTCTGCATGTGGACATCCAGTTTTCCCAGCACCATTTATTGAAGATGCTTCCTTTTCTCCAGTGTACATATTTTTGGCAACTTGGTCAAATATCAAATGCCTGAAATTACACGGGCTCAGATTTGGGGGCTGGATTTTGTTCCATTGGTCTACATGTCTCTTTTCCTGCTGGTACCTTATTGTTTTTATTACTATAGCTCTGTAATGTATCTTGAGATCTGGAATGATAATCCCTCCAGTGATGTTCCTTTTACTCAAAGTTTTTTTGGCTATCTGGTGTATATTGTAGTTCTATATGAATTTTAGGACAGATTTTTTTTCTATTTCTGTGAGAGTCAGATGGAGTTTTTAATTGCGGTTGCATTGAATCTGTAAATGGGTCTTGTTAGAGTGGTCGTTTTCACAATGTTAACACCACCAGTTTGTGTGCACAGATCGCCCTTGGACTCCCTGGTTTCCTTCTCAATTTCTTTCTTCATAGATTGAAAGCTTCCACTGTCAAGTTCTGTCATTGACTTGGTTAAGTTCCCTTGATTTTCCTTTAGGCTATTGTAAAAGAGAATGCATCCACAATCTCTTTCTCTGACTATTTGTTGGTGGTGTATAGAACTGCCGCAGGGTGATTCTGTGTCCTGCCACATTAAGGAAATCATTGATCATTTTTTAGGACTCTTCTAGTAGAATTATCAGTATAGCATATGCATAATAGAATTATCTGCAAATAAAGATAGTTTGACTTCCTCCTTCTCCATTTCCTATTTCTATTCTTTTAATTTCTTTTTCTTGCCTTATTGCTCTAGCTAGTATTTTAGGAGTGGGGTTGGTGGGCAGTCATGTCTCATGCCTGATTTCAGTGGGATTACTTTAAATTTTTCTTCATTTGGAGTGATGCTGGCTGTGGGCTTCTCATATATAACCTTTATTATGTTGCACTATGACCCCTCTGGTCCTAGTTTCCTCAGGATTTTTATTATGAAGAAATATCATAATATTTTGTCAAAGGCTTTTTCTATATTTATTGACATGATCACATGATTTTTATCTCTTAAGTTTATTTATGTGGTTAATACTTTATTGATTTGCATATGTTGAACCATCTCTGAATCTCTATGATAAAGCCATGTTAGTCATGATGTATAATCTTACATATATTTATATTCAGTTTGCAGGTATTTTATTGAGAAATTTTGAATCTATGTTTATCAGGCATATTGGCCTATGGCTTTCTTTCTGTGGTTGGTGGTGGTGGGTGGTGTGTGTGTGTGTGTATATATGTGTGTGTGTGTATGTATATCTGTGTGTATATGTGTATCTGTGTGTGTGTCTGTGTGTCTGTGTGTATGTATATGTGTATCTGTGTGTGTGTATGTATATCTGTGTGTATATGTGTGTGTATGTGTATCTGTGTGTGTGTATATGTGTCTGTGTGTATGTATATGTGTGTATGTATATCTGTGTGTGTGTATGTGTGTCTGTGTGTGTGTATATCTGTGTGTGTGTGTATTTGGTTTTGGTATTGTCGTGTTACTGTTTCCAAAGGTTGGGAGTTCCCCTTCTGTTTCTTTTCCTTCCTTGCTTTTATTTCATTTTTATAGTTTCGATGGATGGGTTGTAGAGTTTCTTGGAAATTCTGGTTTCTGCCATGAACCCAACTGAGCACGGACATTTTCAGTTGGAAGGCTTTTTTCTACTCTTTCAATCTCTTCTTGTGTTATGGGTCTGTTTAGGTGTCTTCTTGATTTCATCAGCCTGCTTTCTTATCTTCTTGCATCACCTGCCCAAGGGTAGCAGCACTCACAGGGGGCTGAACCCTCCTTCATTCCTGTAATCAAGAAGATACCCACACAGATTTGCCTACAGTCCCATCTTATTGAGACAGTTTCTTAATTGAGGTTCCCTCTCCCCAGAAAAGTTCAAGATTATGTCAGGCTGACACAGAACTAAGCTGTAGTGGGCTGCATAGCAGGACTCTTTCTCAAAAGGGACATGCATGGGAGCCAATGGTAGAGCACTTGCTTATCACGTTAGAGGACCTGGCTTCTACTCCCAGCATCAAGCTAAAAGAAGTCAGAGGCTGGAGAGATGGTCAGGAGCACCTACTACTCTTCCTGAGGACCCAGCTTCAATTCCTAGTACCCACAAGATGGTTCACAACCATCTGTAGCTTCCGTCCCAGGAAATCCGATGCCCTCTTCTGGACTTCACAGGCACTGGGCACATAGATGGTGCACATACACACTTATAGGTAAAACATTCATAAACATTGAATAAATAATGTAAAGGGATTAGAGAGATGGCTTGGCAGTTATGAGCACATGCTTCTTTTGCGGAGGACATGAATTTATTTCCCAGCACCTCTTGGGCTGTCCACCTGTAGCTCCAGGCCCAGGGGATCTGATAATCTCTTTCAGTCTCCTTGACGACTTTCATTGACATATACATGTCCTCCCCAGCCTTCCAACACAGTACATATATAATTTAAAAAGTAGAACAAATGTTATTTTACATAAGGGAAAAGGAGATGACATGTCAGTTGGAACAGTAGTCAGTAGTTTGTGTACACCCCTAGTCCCATCCACTATTGCTTACTTCAGCTGAGCCTTCATCCACCATCACTTGAAGGCCTGGTTTGGGTATTGTTCCATCCTGCCAGCCTCTTGCCTGTCCTCAAGGCCTCAGGATGCTTTCCAGACCCACTGAAACTTTTCCATTTCTCCTAGGGAAGCTTAGCAGGCAGGGATCTCAATCCTCGGTACAAAATAGGTGAAGAAGGTCCAGGCACCTGTCAGATCATGCAAACTTCAGAATTCTGAATTTTCCACCTATGGTGGCACTTTGCCATACCCTAGCTGATTGCAAAGCCAAATTCAAGATAAGGCAAGTTCATCTTGGTATCTCTCCAAGGACATTTGGTAAGGACATGCAAAACAGGATTGTCTCAAGGCTCATTTCCTCTCAGGCCTGGAGGCAGTTACAGTCACAGAGGGCACCTTGTGTTTTCAAGAAGTATGTAAAGAACTAATGGGGCCATCTCAAGATTGTGATGTGACCCTGGGAAGTGGCTTGCAGGGGGGTCAACAGGCTGGGGCTGATGAGCAGGTCTGTATGCGTACCCACAGGGTTTTCTGTGACTGTCTGCAGGACTGCAAGGGGATAGCATCCTATGGGGTCTGGGCACAGAAACCTTCCTTCTCCACTGAGCACTGACCATGGGCTGGGAAGGGACTGAGGTCCTCCAATAACAGCAGATGCAGCAGGCCCATTGCTCCCTCTAAGTTCCTTGAAGGTGGGAGGAGAGATGTGCAGAACAGAGATAAGCTGGTGAACAATGGGTACTCCTGCCCTACTCCTGCATACCTCCAAGCACTTGGAAGGCCACCTGGCTCCTTGGTAAAAACTCTCTGAGCAGTGTGTCACATGGAGACAGGTGGATCTATGTAGAGGCTTTAAAAGTTCTTTATCATAAGAAATTCCATGACAGAGACCAGGAGGACCCAGTGAGCCGTCTGCAGATGAGCCATCACTCTTTGACACATCCTGAAGGCCCCCGTGTGGAAGGTGAACAACACCATGCACTTCTCTTTCATTTATAATTGCCATTAAAGGGCATCCTCTCTAGCTACAACACAAGCCACAGCCTTCACCCACGCTGGAGGGCAAGAACTTCTTTAAAAACCCATGGCCACCTAAGACTTTCTGAATGGACAGTGGCTTAGAAGCAAGGCACCTTACCCATGGTTTCTTTCACCTCCCTGAGAGGATTTGGGCTGGGCCCTCTGCTGGGCACCTTATACCTAGAAGGAGCTTCCAGGTACTAGGCTGTTGCAGTGAGCTCATTAGCTGGGGCACACCAGGGCCAATGAGACTGATGCCCACTATCTCTGTTTTGCAATCATAGATAATGATCAAGACGGGAACCAGGTAAGGGAGGACAGCCAGGGAAGCACACCCCCACCACAAGAAGGTCAGCTAGCCCATTCTTGTTAGCATGTTGGATTCCCCATGAGCTGTCTCACCAAACCGCTTGTTGTAAACCATGCCCCTGGCAGTCTTGGCAGGGTATATACTTGTTGTCACCCAGCCTTTGAGAACAGTGCCCCGCAATTAGCTGCCAATTGGGTAAGTGGTGACAATGGCTTTCGCCAACTATCCCTGGACCTTCTAGAGGCTGCAGAAGCTTTCCTTGGAGGGCCCTTATCCATCCTGAGGCACAGAGATCCAGCTGTTTCTTTCTACCAAATTCACCTATATCTAAAACATGGGGAACGGAGCATACCAGCTATGGACTTGCACTCTTATACCCCGCTGTCCCACCCTGTTTCTCAAAGCACAGCCCTACTGTGGTCAATTTATTCCTCAAAGCTTTGTACTGAACTGCAGGGGGATTAGGTTGTTCCATTGTAAATAACTGTCCCGCCTATGAGTTTAATAAAAAGCACTGATTGGCCAAAGGCAGACAGGAAGTGTGGGTGGGGCTACCAGACTAGGAGAACTCTGGGAGCAGGCAGAGCAGAATGCCAGAGAGAAGCTGGAAGAAACAGAGGACAACTATGCTGTTCTGAGAAAAGGTACTGAGCCGCATGGCTGAACAGGATAAGAGTCATGGGTTAGATTAAGGGTAAAGAGCTAGCAAGTTATATGCCTGGGCCTTAGGCCAATCAGCCTAAAACTATTGTAAGCATCTGTATGTCTCTGCAGGTCCGTGGGTCTGCAGGCCTAAACCTTGAAGCTAGGCCCGAAAGTCCAGGCCAGAAACATCTTAAAACACTGAACCTGTTCCTGGCCTAGGGAATGTGTAAATGAACGAATTCTGAGGAATGAGTATATCCCAAGGACTGCCAGTCCATTCTATAAGGCTACTTGTCACCCTAACCACAGCACCCACCTCCTTCTTAGCCCTAAGGACAAGCTGCAGTGTATAAGCTTTAAGGACACTGGCCAGTCTAGTCACTGTTGCTGCAAGTAGGGAACACAAAGTCATAAGCTGGTGGGTACAGATGCTTCTAGAAGGCTCTCCTGAGTAGATAGTTTCAAGGCACTCTTATCCTATAAACCCCTGTTTTTCTGCCAGATTATTAAAGGTCACCTTTGTCCGACAGGGAGCTTCTTGAAGGCAGAGACTACACCAGCTTCTTCCTTCTTAGTTAATTTGAAATTGAGCTTACTATTCATAAACATCTAGATTTAAGTTGGCCTGTGAAGTCCCATAAGATCATACTGTGCTATGCCTTCTCATATTCTTTAAGGTAAATAGGAAGCTGAAGGACTCAGTTTGAAGGCATGATTTTCTGCCCACACAACACAATTTCTACCCAACAAATAGAAAATGTCATTCAATCTGTTTGAGGGGCATAGTTGGCAGCCTATGTTTAGAACAAGCATTCTCAGGGGGTTTAATGCCCTGTAATCTGTTGGGTTTGGGTGTGAGGGGTGTGTGTGGTTCATATTCAGGTATATTTCCTATGTGTGATAAAGAAAATTCCCATCAGAGCACTCACGGAACCGTGCTATCCCTAGTGATATTATGATGGCTACTCTGTCCTTTCTATTTTCTAATAGGTCTAAACAGTAGCTGGAGCCCCATGGCGCCTAGCCCTCCTCAGCAGAGGAGGCCACCAGGCGCTGAAATGAACTGGCTTGCTCACAATCATTTCACTGGGAGCTCTGTTTATTCTCATGTTAGTGGAGGAAAGAGTGGGAAGGGACCGACCCAGAAAAGTTACCCACAGTGGAAGAGGAGGGGGAAGAGGAGGAGGAAGGGGTGAGGTTAGGTTAGGGAGAGTGATGGGGAGGAGGGCAGAAAGGGGGAGGGGTGGAGAGGGAGGGAGAGAAGAGAGTTTTAGTATCTGGAGCTTAGTCTGTCTGAATTCCAGAGAAGGGAGCAAGATGTCTGCAGAGAATAGATGAACCTTGGTCCCTAAGTCTGGTAGCATATCTTACCCAGGACAAAGAAAATCCTTCCTAGAAGACTGCTCCCCACACTGGCATTAACCTATAATCTCTGCTTTGAGGTAATGAATCTCTAGTGTAGGGTTCCCCTGTAATAGAAAGCCAGCCTTGACACCTCTGTGTAAACATCCAGCTTAGCATATTGACAAATTGGAAACTGGGGCTTTCACCCCAGGCAGCCAACCTGGAAAGGCAACCAGATGGGGCTTTGGTCTTCAGGCTGCCCCACTAGGCCCCAAACTGCTGTAATCTCCCTGAGCCTGGTCCCCCTCCATATTTAGCCTTTACTTCCCGTGGCCGCTTAAGCTTGGCTTGAAGTTTGTTTAGTAAACCTTCCTTCTTCACGCCGCTGGTGACTCATAAGTTCGTTTTCTTAGTAAGGCACGCAGCAAAATTCCAAAGTAGCAAATGACCGCAGTGAAAACCCTTAAACTCACATAGATTTAATCACTGCAGCAAATTGGAACCATTTGTGGTCAGGTTTTGATGACAATCTAGAAAGAATTCCCGACTCCCCCTCTACTTTCTCCTTAAGTGGCTTAGTTAAGGTTAGTGAGAAGGGGGACATGGGTTCCAGGGTGGGGGAAAAAGACTCCAATCATTTCTAGCCACTCTAGGGGACATCTGTGGCCACTTGAGTATTTTTGAAAGGCAAAGATCAAACCTCCATGATACCCAGCTACATGACTCAGTGGCCCGGGGCTCTGTGACCCAGAAATCAGTGAGAACCCAGAGCTGTGAGTTTCCACCAAAGTTCTGAGGTATTCTGAGGGAATATTGTGTTTTGTTACTTTTGTTGTGAGTGACACACATACACATACTGCACACATACACACACACTCACACACATACACACATACACACACACCACACAAACACACATATACACACACTTACATACACCACACATACACATACACACACACCACACACATACATACACACCACACCTACACATACACACACCACACACATACACACATACACAAACACACACACTCACACACACCATACACACACACACACACACACACACACATACTTTTCATGAACACAAAAGAAATCGAACCTGATCTGTTATGATTTCTCTTTAAGCAACCAGAGCTTTAATGAAGACTTGGGTCTGGGGCTGACCCCCACTGCACACTGTGAGTGTCAGATCTGTTTCTGATAAAATCAACATTGAGGTTCTGAAGAATGAATCAGAAAGGAAGTTCAAATCCATTTCATGACTGAGCTGAGCTAAATCGGAGGGGAAAGCTTGCCTGTAATTAAAGGGGAGCTTAAAAAAACCTTCTTCCTCCTTCTGAAACATTTTTAGAAGTTTCTAGAGCTAAGGTTGCTTGTCAACAATCAGTTTGTGAGGTTCCGTGTGATTTCTTGAAAGCAAATGTGACCGTGACATTGCAGAAACCATGGCAGCAAAATTTCCTGCACAAATGATGGAAAAAGTTACCCGCTAGGGCCCTCCCCCACCTCCCTTTCTCCCCTTCACCTCTAGTTTCTATGAGTTTAGTTGGAGAGAAATTCAGGTTGAAAGAAACTGAATATTTATTTTCTGTGAACTTCAATAAAGAAAGTGGCAGGTGTGGATTTTTTTTTTTTTAAAGGTTCTTTGACAAGTCAGTTTTTAATTCTTTAAAGTTGTGCTTTTTGGTGTGGACCTGCCAGCACCTGAAGGGTGGGACTGTGACTCCACGCTGAAGAAGGCTAGGGCCTTCCGGCAGGCTTTTCGTGTAGAGAACGCACTTTTCCTAGGATGCTTTTTTTTTTTTCTTTTTCCTTTTTTAATGCTCATTTCTGCCTCTTTGCTTGAAGTCCTGTTTGTTTGGGTTTGTGGAATCTTTTTCTTTCTTCTACATTCTCAGGTGTCCTTGGTTTAGGCCGAGCCATCAACCGTAATCCACTCCAGCCCTGCTGGGGAATAGCCCACTTTGTTCATAGGCACATAACATAACTTCAGCCCCCAGGGCCTCTTCATGAAATGCAATCCCAGACACTTTGAGATGTCTTGAGAGATAGGGGTGGCCCTAATCCTAGGGTCACCCTGGCCTTGGAAGAGCAGAGTTCGTATATACGTCATGACATCATTATCAGCCAGTGACCCAAGCAGCCACAACCCGCCACATTTTCTACAGGGTCTGTGGTGTTAAGAAAATACCCTCTAGGGCTGTGTTATTTTAGGCTGAAACAAAAGTAGACATGAATGGACGGTGGGGGTGGGTAGGACAGAGGGGACATTGTTCTCCCTGAGGTCAGGCACTCAGAATTTGCCTGCAATTGGATTCCAACAAATGGAGACCTGAAAGCCACCAAGTCCGATTTCCATATTGAGTATCAGGCAGGATCACTTGGAGCCCAGAGAGGACTTGGCCCAGGGTTCTCCAAGCCCTTGGTCATGGGGAATCTGATTTCCAAGGGACACGTGGGAAGTGCTACCCTATACGCAGTGGTGGAGTGACTGAGTCTGCGAGAAAGCCACCTGCTCATGAAGAGACCCCACAGGGTTGGTGAGTAGGTGGGGGTGGACTGGTTTCATGGAGCGCAGGCAAGGATAGGCCAAAACTACTTCTAGCCTTTGAATAAATTGTTCCATTAAATCGTACAGCCAGGCTGCATTTACCCCTTTCACAGGATAGGAAACTGAGTCAGAGCATGTCAGAATTCCCCAAAGTAAGTCAAATTTCTGGCAGTTGAAAAAAATCAGGATGGGTAGCCAGGCAGAATGCTTCCAGAACCACTTTTCCCATGCCCAATGCTCTTATCTTACATCTTCTCTGTGGTTTCTTAAGCTCTGGGCAATACAAGAAAGGCCTTCACCCACTGTTCAAGTATCATGTAGCTGCGTGGTTTTTTGTTTTGTTTTGTTTTGTTTTGTTTTGTTTTGTTTGCTGAAGGCTTTCTTTGGTTAGGAGAGGGGTTGAGTCCGCCTGTTTGAAATAAGCTAGAAAATTAACCCTTCCACCCCAAGATGGCTGGTGTTAGATAATAGCCCAGCTCCCTTGAAGTCCATGAGAAATCATGGAGCCAGGGTTCCATGGTCTCATGGAGCTCTGCTCACCAGGCTTTGCTTGCATGGAAATTCATGCCTTGGTGGTCACTTCTTCACTTCTCATACTCTGCTCTCCGTCTAGGAGTTACCGTTCTGACAGAATCCTCACTGTCATTGTCCCCACCCTGGCTGCTTTGAGGGAACCCAGACCATGACAGCAGATGAGAACCCTTCAGATGAGTGACTCCCTCAGTCTGTGAGCTCCATCAGAACGGAGCCTTGAGCTGAGGGCCTAGCTCCTTGGTACCCACCAAATAAGCTCGAAGTCAGTTCAGTGGTTATCAACCTTCCTAATGCTGTGACCCTTTAATACAGTTCTTCGTGCTGTTCTGACACCCCAGCCATAAAATTACTTCTGTTGTTACTTTATAACTGTGATGTTGCTACTGTTATGAATTATCAAATAAATATTTTTTTAGAGACAGAAGTTTGGCAAAGGGGTCGAGACCCACAGGTTGAGAATAGTTACTCTAGTGCATTTCTACTTTGCTGTCTTTTGATGTCAACAGTTTACATGGCAGGGACTTGTACACAGAGCCAGCTCATGTCTCACTGGGGAGTTGCTCTCCAAGTTCAGAGCCAGAGACAGGAGGCCTGATCCCTTTTTACAGCTCTGCTATTTTTCTTCCTCAGAGTTGGGATTCACTGGTTTTTATCTCCAGGTCCCATGGAGACCTTCGGAGATTATTTTGGGGGAGTGGACCACTGTCTAGTAAGCTTTTTTCTTCCTGCTAGATGAGATTTTTCATTGTCTCGTGTAGGTGGATGTCCCATGTGCCTGAGTTTTGATAGTTATGAGCCATCTCCCACTCCGTCTCAAATACTGCCGATTTGTGTGCCCCACCCATGCTTTACCCTCCTTGACTGAACACAGCAGACCCCTGAATATTAACTACAGCCAAGCATATCATGCCAGAGCCTAGGTTCCAGAATCATTGCCCATGGGCCAGCCACACAAACCAGAAACATCCATTATAGACTTTCTAGTGAAAAATAATGTTTTTGGTGTGCTCCAACCCTTCCACACTTTGGAATTTGTGTTTTACAGCATTGTATGTGACCCTAACTCATTCTGAGGCCCTTGGCACTAGAAATGAAAGTTGGGGTTCTCTTCAAGCATATGTAAAATACATATTAACTGTGTCCAGTGAAAATCTCATTTTTCTTTAAGAGCCGTTCTTATTAAAATAACGAAACAGCAAAGGCTGGAGTTTAGGGAGTTAGGGAATAGAGAGGGGTGCCCTCCTCTGAGGCCTGTGCTCCTGCTGACTCTGCATTCCACATGCTCCCACAGGCTCTTTTTGGGAAAGAAACTGTCTAACCAGCCAACACCAATAGTTTCTGGAAGTTAGTTGTACCCTGTATCCCATAGACTCCCACAGCAGCAAAGACAGGGCTGAGGGCGAAGGACAGAGACTAAAGGGGCTGCTTGGGAATCTTGGAGACATCCTCCTGGGTTCCCACAAAAACTCAAAGGAAGCACAGACTAGAAGGTACCCGAAAGTCCCCATTTCTCTGGAAGCAAATTCCATCGGGTGTTTCCAGAGGAAGCCAGGGTCACCTGACCTTGGTTGGTGTGACAATGATGGTCTCTACAGAGCCCAACATGGAAACCATGGGGCAGAAACAAGGGCATGGCAAAGCTTTCGTGATCTGTAAGGATGAGCATTTGCATGGCTTGGACTAAGTGTTACGTGCTTGTGTATGCAATGGTAGCCTAGGATGTACACCTTTCAACATCCCTTTGTTTATTTTGAGACTGGATCTCATTCTGTAGTCTCAGATAACTGGAACTCAGGATCCTTGTGCCTCAGCCTCCCAAATGTTGGGACTTCAAGCCGGAACCACCAGGCTCAGCACAATCCTTTCTTTTTATCCTTGAGATTGAGTCCTACTAGGTGGTTCAGGATTATCTCAAACTCCTGGACTCAACCCTCCTTCCTTTTTCTTCTGAGTAGATAGGGATCATAAATAAGGTGATTTGAGCTAGGTCATTCCACTAGCTTCTTTCTTTCTTTTAAAATCATGCTGTAGCAATTCTTTTGTAAAATTTATTTGTTTTTAATTGTGTGTGTGTTTATGAATGTAAGTGCCCATGAAGGCTAGAAGAGGGTATTGGATCCCCTGGAGCTAGAAGGACAGGTGGCTGTGAGCCACCTGACCTGCAAGTTTGGATGTGAATTCTGATCTTCTGAAAGAGCAGCAAGTACTCTAAAACGATGAACCCCTCTGTGCTAATTCCTGAAGACACACTTTATTCTTCGTACTAATGGAGATACATTCAGTATGAAGGTGTTGCCTTGTTTTGTTGAAGTCCTTACCTCTTGCTAATATGACCTGGAAGGGGGACAAAGAAAATGAAAGCCCCATGGCTTTCTCTGGCCTTCCATCCTGGGCTGCGGTCCCAGCCTCCAGCACCTGTTGCTCCTTCACCATTTGGGAAGTCCCTGCATGTTTCCCGTTTACAAGTGCATTGGCTCAAGTGTTAGGCTCCCGCTGACGCCTAAACAGGCCTTGGATCTCTTTATAACTCAGCTTGTAAGTGGAGGATTCTTGATTTGGCCCACAGGACACTTTACACCCCTTCTAAACCCTGTTAAACCCATATAATGAGTTTTCCCCTCTGTGAAAGCTGAGAACTGGTTCAGGACACTCACCTGTTCCAAAGATTAGCTACTTTTCAGGCTATAGGGACAGAGGGGAAGCTGGGAAAGAGCCATAGCCAGGGTGGTTGTATAGTGCTCCTTAAGCAAAAATAGGCATCATCTGCCGTGTTAGGCTTGGGCGGCGTGATGCAGCTTATCATCCAGTGCTTCCATAATGTTCCTGGACCAGAAGGGTGAGCCAGGGCTGCCAGTGGCCCTGAGGTGGAGTCTATGTTTTAGGTGGACCAGGGGGCGGGGGGTGTCTTTAAAGAACCAAGAGACACAGGGTGGTTGTCATGTGAGTCTCTCTAAAATTGACTTCAGCACATGGGTGCCTCTTCTGAATTCTTTCCCAATTGTCTTGTAGGTGAGATTTAGACGCATGCTTGGAGTTGTGCCTGGTTTCTGGAGACCAGCTTTTTCTTCTCTCACAAACAGACCACAGGGGCAAAAGACATCAACTTTAGACTTCCTCCTTCCTATTCTAACCAGTCAGGATATTCAAGGCTTCTGTTCTGTGACTGGGTCAGGGAAGCCCTTACCCATCCATGATTGGTTAAGAAGCCACCTTGTAACAGAATAATACATTTCTTGGTAACTGTTTTAGAGATAGTTTGCAACCCTCAAACTCTCTGAGGGAATAACTAGGAAAGATACACATTTTTTTTTTCTTTTTAAATGAGGAGAGAATGGTCTTTTGAAGTCTAGGGCTAACTTTTACCAAAAAGAAAAAGCTTAGAGATATAAATGAGACTGAAGGGCAGTCTTGAAACCTAGTGGCCATGGGTATCCGGTCCATCTATACCTGAGGACTTCATATTTATACAAGCTCACGCCTTTTAATTTTCACTGAAGTCTGTTTGCTTCCATGCCTACCTACAATCATTTTTGACCCAGAGTGCTAAACATGTCTTCTAGCACAGATCATACATTCCTGAGTATGACCTTCCAGGTTCAGCACAGATCATACATTCCTGAGTATGACCTTCCAGGTTCAGGCAGACCTACCTCTCTTAGTTTGTTTTTCTGTTGCTATGATAAACACCACGAAACAATGCATTTTGCTAGAGGAAAGGCTTTATTTTATCTCATAAATTCCAGGTCACAATTCGTCATTAAAAGAAGTCAGGCAGGAACTCAAGAAAGAGCAGAAGCAGGAGCCCTGGAAGGAAGCAGCTGCCCAGCTCCCTCTATGGCTTCTTCTCCCTTCTTCTACAGTCCAGAATCACTCAAGAAGGGTGCTGTCCACAGTGGGCTGGACCCCACCTGGCTAGGCCCTCCCACATCAATCACCAATCAAGACAATTCCTTACAAACATGGCCACAAGCCAATCTTCTCAGGGAAGTCCCCCAATGGAGACTCCTAACTGACCCTGGGCTGTATCGAGTTGACAGCTGAAGCTATGTAGGACACTCTCCTTCATCTTCAGTGGGTCAACCTTCCTTAACTTGCTCTTCCCATTGGCCTTTCAGGCATCCTACAGGTGTGTCATAGCTCAGCGTTTCTCAGCACAGTAATCTGTCTCCCACTCTTGCTCAGTGTTTATCATTAGTGACTATTTGACTGACATTAAGTTCTTGGTCCAGGGAGAGCCCTGCCTTCCTGCTAACACAAAGCTTTCCACTTCCAAGAAGCTTGCAGTCCCGCTGTGGTTGCTTATCTCAGAATAGATGCTCAGTGGAAAAGGGAGGTGGGCTGAATGAATGAGTGACTGAAGAAGGCTGAGCTAGCTCATCAGTGGACACTCTTAAGTAACTGGTGGGTCACTGAAGAAGTCGGAAAGGAAATGGACAATTTCCAAGAGTCAAATAAAGATGAGAGCACAGCTTTCTCAGCACTCTTGGGATGTAGCTAAGGCAATGTTAAAAGGAAAGCACAGAGCTGTGAGGACTCACGTTAGAAAGTCACAAGGAAAACAAGTGGGTACCAGGTAATGTACCTCAGAGTCTCAGACAAACAGTATGCCAACCCCAAATGCAGCAAGGGACAAGACATAAAGACTAGGGCAGAAAATGAAGAATTGGAGAATAAGAAAGTAATATACTGAGTTAAAGAGTTGGCTCTTTCAAAAATAAGGTTGAGAAATGACAAGTCATTCCAGCCCAATGAAGGAAAAGACCCAAGTTATTAAAATTAAACATGAAGAAAAATTAGATTCCAATGATATCCAGAATGTTACCCGGAAGCACTTGGATTCCAAAGTGCTTTATTCCAAATACCACACAGTCTAAAACACTGGAAAATACAGAAGAAGTAGGTAAAATCCGGGATACAATTGACCTATCAAAACTAAGAGCTAAGACAAGGACACAGCCTATTTACAAAAATAAGAAGCAATGAGATTGAATAATCAGAATTTCCCAACAAACAAAAGCCCAGAGCTGAATGATTTCCCCCTTGCGGTTTAAGAAGAGCTAACACCAGTGCTCCTCAGACTGCTCAATAAACCAGAAAAGGAAAGCATGTTAACCACCTCAACCAATCAAGCCTCGATCGTCTGGCTAACCAAATAAGGACGTTAAAAAGAAAACTAGAGACTGAGTTTGCTGATTAAAAAAAAAAAAAAAAAAAGCAGAGAGAGAGAGAGAGAGAGAGAGAGTTCAAGGTAACCAAATTCTCCTGTCTCTTGCATGCCCAGAGTCCTTAATATTCCCAGGCAGCCTGCATACCTAGCTTGAAGCTTGAGGGACATTTGGGCTTTGTCAGGGCCAAGTTCTTGGGATTGTGTCCGTCTTACTTGAAGGGGCTCTTAAGTAATGAACGTCTCCATTGCGTCTGCATCTCCATCATTTCTTTCTGCCCGTCCTCTACATCCACCTTACCTTAACACTCATACAGCTTTCAGTTTCAGGAGGGTCCCATTGGGCCCACCAGTAAACCCCCAAGAACACGGTGGAAGAAAATGGTTCCTCCTTGCACTAAGAATGTTTTCCTTAGAGGTGTCTCTGCATCTACTGGGACAGCCCTGGAGCAGTGAGTACTCTGTAGCCATGTCAGGGACATTTTTTAACAGTGTTTCCTTTTGTGGTGGTATCAAGGCTAGCTGGTGGATCAAGTTGGACTCTCCCAGCTTCACCAATTTATCCACATAATCAATTTAGTCTCTTCACTGCTGGAATGGATGATCATCACCCTTTCTCAAAGCCTGAGGCTTTTAATTCCACAAGAGGTTGCTGGAGCTTTCCTCAGAGGAGGTTCCCAAGCATTTACCTACCCATTCTTTTCTGATGGGACACCCAACCTTACATCCTGCTCTTAATTCCCATTGAAAACCTCCCACAAGAAATGGAGTCATCAGGAAGGAGTTAGGGGCTTAGCACCCTTTTAGGGACAGCAGCCTGGGACTATGTGTACCTCTTGTTTTCTGGTCATGTCTGCTGCTACAGGACCTGCCGTCTAGTACAATACCCTCCAGAACTTTCATTTCTGACACTCTGTCCTGAATTTCAGTTGTTCAAATGAGTAGGAAGTCTTACAAGGCTGCTTCTCAGCATGGTTTTGTTTTCCAAGGGGATATTGGCATCTAGTGGGCTGAGGCTCGAAATAATATTAAATAGCCTACATTTCATAGGACTGCACAAGCACACACCCAATGGCAGCAGTGCTAACAAGAGAAACTCCATTGCAGAGGCTGCATGCACTGTGTTTATCCTGCCTGCTTTCACATGCTGCCATGCAATTGGGGCGGGGGTGGGGGGGGGTGGGGGCGGCGGACAAGGAGAAGAGGAAATCCCAAGAAGGTTGTGAATGTTTGGACCAATTGATATCTGGCTGCCTGAGCTTTCTGTGAATGGCAGCTAATGAACAAGCCTGCCTTGATGGCTCTGTAGAAGACATTGTTCAAAGGAACCAATTGCAGGGGATTTTTGCTTTTAATGTCAACTACAGCTAGGCAGCTTGATGGCTTGCTGAACTAAAAAGTACAATTTAGAAAGACAACATTTCCCAAACTTCCAGGAGGCCCCCAAGGAGAAGAGCTCAACCATTGTCTGAAGCTGGTAGGCAGCTCATGGCAGCATGCTTTCTTAACCTCACCTCAGTAAAAAGGCCCAGAGAGCACTGTTTGAAAAGGGCCACTCTGGAACAGGGCACCTCAAAGTTATTCCTAACATGACCTCCTCTAGGATGCTTTGGCCCAGGCTGGATCACTCTGACTCCCAGTGGCTAAGGACTTCAGTCAGTAGTTCCCAGAGTTTAGAGCAGGGTACGATTCCTTTCTTCTCTCCCTCAGCAGTGTGTGCTGTGACACTCTGATGTAGCAGAAAGGCCCAAGCAAGAGCTTGCTGCATCCTCATGGATTCTCATCTCTCCAGCCCTGGCCTGACCTTCCCTTCATGGGGCAGGGGACAGGAAGAACACTTCCTCTGGGGATGTACCTCCCATCGCTTTCCATAACTGCTGTTTCTTTGTTGCTCCTGATTCTGGGCTTTTTTTTTTTTTTTTTTTTTTTTTTTTGCAGTCTCTTCAACCCTATTGTGTTATCTGGTGCCATGTGATCCTAACTTAGGCTCTTTGGTTTGGCAAACAGACGTCTACCCAGGCAGACCAAGGCTGGTGCTGCAGAACTGTGGATTTCTGACTCAGCACGAATGGTGACTTCTAGAATTTTCTCTTCTAGATTTGTGGCACCTAAATGTCTTAACTATTTTTTTTTCTGGTTCAAGTGAATAATCTGTGAATTTAATATGTATTTATTGAGAGTATCTAGGGTACTCAGCGCTGTTCTGCACCAGAGAACAGAGTTGTGGATAAAATCAAAAGAACCTTTTCCCACCGAGAGCTCACATTCCAGCGATAAATTAAAAAATTGCTTGTCAGATTAGTGACGAATGCAGTGAAATAAAGAGGTGGGAGCAAGGATTGGCTGAGAATGAGTAGTAAGGTCACCACTTCTAAAAAGGAAAAATCTCTGGGCAAAGATCCTTGAACTAAGTCTTCCCTGGAAGCCCAGTATTCAAAATAGCTGTTGGTTAGAACTACCCTGTGGCAGACAGAGAAAATAAGGGGTTAAGGTAGGTAGAGTGGTCCAGGGAGTCACTGATGAAGTGTCAAGAGTCAGTGGAAGGCCCAGAGGTGAGAGGTAAGGAGAAGAAACATGGCTTCTGTTTAACACAAGGTCCAGCAAATGATCATGTAAATAAACGAAGCAAACAATACTCAAGGGAAGTCTCCCAGCCTTGTAGAAGCTGTGTCTATGCCCCAGAGGCAAGCCTTAGGTCAACTTTGTGTGTTTTCTTCTAGCTGCTAGATCTGCCTTAAACATTTCCATTGAAGGAAGTCAGGACAGGAATTCAGAGGAGGAAGGAACCTGGAGGCAAGAGTTAATGCAGGGGCATGGAAGGGACGGCTTAGTGGCTTGCTCCTCAAGGCTTGCTCAGGCTGTTCTCTTATTGAATCCATGGACACTAGTCCCAGCAAAGGGGTGGCCCTACCTACATTGGGCTTGGCCCTTTTTATATCAATTGCTAGTTAAGAAAATGCCCACAATAGGTGGTTTCCTGAACACTTTGAGCATCCACCTGCAAAGAGATGACTGCATCTATACAGTAGCTATTGAAGGAGGAAGATACATGTATTGAATATATAGTGGAGCATGTCCATTATGCATATCCCCAAAAGTCCAGTTGATGTGTCAAAGGGCATGTGCATTTTCATATGGATTGTTGGTAATCTACGTAGGCAGAGACTATACTAACATATTTTCCTTACTAGTTCCAAAGGCACCCAACTCCAAAAATACTTACAACCACTGTGCTTAAATGAATGCTTTGCTCTCTCTTTGTCACACTCATGGACACACCCCGCTTTTGCCGTGATTTATCGTTTGTTCGTTTTTCAGTGGAGCTGGACATCTTTGAGGCATCTAGAATTCCTATATTTCATGTCATGTGGACTGTCTGGTTGTGGGGTTGATGAGATCAGAGGTCTATTAAAACGCACCTGACATCCAAAGCACAGCTTTGGAGAACCTTCTGGAATGGGGCGAGAATCTGAAAGTCAGTGTATATATATATTGGTATTTCAAATCATAGGAACAAATGTGCTTGCCTGTGAGGGCTGCCAGAACAGAGAAACAAGCCAGCTTTTAGAACCCGATTGAGGTGGGGTAAGGGCTGGGGAATGTGTGGTGGGGGTACAATCAGAAGCGGCTGACCAAGGGTGAGAGGGTGAGGGCAGAAACCAAGAGAAGAGACACAGGAAGAAGCCTGGCTGCCTGAGAACCAATAGGAAGGAGGGCCTGGTGCCCTTGATGACCCAGGGCTCGATGAGTTAGTCATAAAGCCAGCTCAGACTTAGGCAAGGAAAAGAGCTGGGTCTTTGAGGTTACACTTGCTAAGCACTTCTCCCAGATGAGGAGACGACTGAGTAGTGTTTCAAGGTGGGACTTGTGGAGTATGTGGACTTTCTGGGGAGAATTTAAAACAATGTGTGAAGGGTGAGGCTGGGGAAGGCGTGAAGTCGGTCCCAGAAAAGGGTGGCTCCTATTGAGAGGGGGGACACACCTTGCACTCTTTCCAGAAGGTGAAGGAAGGCAGGGCTTGGACTTAGTATACAGGTTTGTAAGTTATATAGTTCAAGAGGGGAATGTAGTAGGGTCTGGAGACTCCATTTTCTCAAAAGGTAAGGTAGGGCTGTCAGCTCAGTGGAGGAAAGGTCAAGCACAATGTTTGGATCCAGGAGAAGGTATGAAATGAGCTTTTATTTAGAACAGAGCTTTAAACAGAGACCTCTGATGGCAGAGCCCCAGGAATTCTCATGCGGCTGGAGATGTGCCTCATACAAGCAGGTCTTCCCTGGAAACTTAATAAGACTGTGGAGGGTTTTGAGAGGCAGGGAATAGTTCATTTTCAGATGTGGGATTGTTACTGTTTTAGACCTGCAGAAAATAGTTGGCGAAGTGGGCAGACTGGAAAGCTGCCTTGCTGGGTCATGCAGATTAGGTCTGAGGGGCTGGTTTGTCCCCTCATCCATCTTTAGCCTAGACTCCCCTGCTTCTGCCTGTCAGGACAAGCCACTGATCCCTGTCTCAGCTTCCTGCCTCTGGGCAGCATGAGGCCTGAACACAGCTGGCAGCAAGTGCTTTTAATAAGCATCAAGTTCCTAACCACCCCATCTAGGTTCCTCTCTCGCCTCCTTCATGGTGCCTGGACATAGCAGACCTTCAGCTCCTACTGAGTATGAGGCAGAGTTTCCCACGAAGCACACACTTGTCCCAGGATGGGGTATGTCCTAACACTGTGGGGGTCATGTCCACTGGCGTGTTGAGTTACCGCAATTATCTTGCCTAGATCTAGGACCCTTGTCTGGAAAAATCCTATCCAAGGAAAGGTTTGAGTGGAGGCTTGCCACAGATGTCATGTCCCGGCCATTCAAGCTTTGGTATAAGCAAAACTTCCTACTCCTAAAGGAACTGTTTTCACCTTTCTGACGTGAGTTGATCTCACCTGCCCTTAACAATTACCAAGAAAAACAAATGATGTGGGTGTGAAGGTCAGGTGAAAGAATGGCTAAAAATTATACTTTTATCAAGGGATATTTTTATCAGTCACTTTTCTTGTTGTGACTGAATAATCCACAGGCACAATGTAAGCACTTATTCTGGTGTGTGGATTATGGGAGGGATTTGGTTTATCATGGCAGAGAGGGCATGGTGTGAAGAGTAGGAAGGGCTGGTCATGTTGCACCTACAGTTAGGAAGCAGGATGTCAATAGGAAGTAGAGATAGACTAGAAAAACCTCAAGTCCCACCCACAGTGACCCACTTCCTTCAGTTAGGATCCCTCTCCTAAAGGTTTCTCTGTCTTCCAAAAATAGTGCCGCTAGCGAAGGACCACGGATGAGACTATGGGAGGGATATCACCAAACAAATCACAACAAAACCTTTCTATTCCCTGCCAGCTACCCATCATACAGTGTCTGTCACCCAGCCAGGCTCCTCAGAGATGTTTAATAAACATCTGAAGAACTGGCAAATGGGGAGAATAAACATACACATAGGCAAATCTACCTGTGTAATAGTAGCTTTCTTACTCAGTGTTTACATAGATTTTCTTTCTCAGTGGTGGTAAATGATGCTGTACCATTTTATCAAGACAAATCAGCAGCTTGATTACATTTTTATTTTTGTGTTAAAATCTCCTGACAGAAGCAACTGAGGACGGAAGAATTTATTTTGTCACATACTTCAAGGTCAGTCGTCGTAGAAGTCACCATTAGATGCTTGAAAAAGATGGTCATCCACATCCATCACCATAAACAGTCAAGACTCAGAGTGATGAAGACCCCTCCGTGCTCGGCTTACATTCTCCTTTTATACAGTCCTCGGAAATGGTACTACAATGTAGGGATCGGGTCTTCCCAACTCAATCTGATAAAGATGATACCCTCCAGATAGGGCTAATGACTCCTCTCCCCAGTGACCTTACAAGTAGATAACAGATTAACCATTGTAATACCTTGCTTTGTCAACATTGTACCCAGACATATCACTTTAAATGGTGACATTTTGTCTCTCCACCCCATAGTTATTTGTTTGTTTGGGAGTTTGTTTTTAACGAATAATTTAAAAGCCTAAAAGTCCAAGGCTTATCTGAGACTTGAGACAATCTCTTGGCTGTGAGCTCCTTTAAAGTCAAGAACAAGTTCCCTACTTCCAGCACTTAAAGGCGCTCATTAAATATTTCTGTTCCAAAAGGAGAGAATTGGACCATAGCAAAAAGTGGTTAGAACAAAACAAAACTGAAACCCAAATGTCCAGCATCTGGGGCTCATAACATAATCATCTGGGAGCTAAAAATTTGGGTAGCCTCACTCCTCCGTCTCTGCCACCTGTGCGTAGTTTCTTAGGTGGACTTCCTTCCCTGCCTTCGGTTTTCCTTAGTGGATGTCTTATGATCCCGGCAGTTCTAGTATCCTGTAGTTTCCATGGAAACCCAGGCTTTACCCTCACAGCTTTACATAGTTGGTCTTTCAAGGCCTCCTTGTGATGTTGACCTGCCTCCCATTGCTCTTCTTCAGCTGCTCTCTTAAGAAAGACTTTGTGACTCTGTCACTATTGTATCTTGCATGCCTCTAGAACTAGTACTGTGTGGACAATACTGCCAGAACTCCCCACAGGAATGTCCAGAGGCTATTCTTGCCTGATCTGGTTGACAACCGATATTAGCCATCACAGTGAGGGCTGGCCTATCTGTGTCCTACCTTGTAAGTATTGAGTTTGAGATTTGAACTCTTAGGGTTATACTTCCAGAAGCTATGTTCTTGAGTGATGCTGTGATAGTAGAGGCATCGACATTAAAATGTGTCATGACTCTCCTGTGTTAAACTCAGGTCATGTCTTGGGGCTGGGAGAATATTGTTCCAGAAAGTCAGGGGCAGGTTCATGAAACAATAACCAGCAGGAACTGGATGAATAAAGATAGGCTTTTCATTCTGGAGCTCGAGATCTGTGTGAGTGTCTGGTGCCAGCATGATGATATCCAGTTCAACCATTCCACCGGCTGGGTTAAACAAACTAAATAAGGATGACCTTCCGGCTGCCCTGGGACTGGACTTGAGTAGGGCTGGCAGACTTATATCTGATTTTCTTCTGTATCTTCTATGGGAGTGAGATCAGATGTGGAACCATCAGCAGTGGCTTCTCCTCTTCTGCATCTTGATTCATTGGGTCCATATGCTGCCTATCTAAGGCACCCACCAGACATGCTGAGCATCCCACTGAGATCGCTCTCTAAGCTTGGAGCACAGGCTTCCTTGGGCTTGGCTGTTAGCATCTGCAACTTGTTGCTTATTCTTTGGAGCAAAGGAAGAAGGGAGAAGACAGTGAGTCTGGAAACCTGATCCCCTCAGCTGCCCTCTATCCTATTGCCAGTAGAAGATGTCTTGCAAAAGTGGGGGGCTTGCCCTTGGGAGAGCTCAGGGAACTGCCACTTGAACTTGGGGCCGTACCCACTTGGGAATGGGAATGACAGTCCCATTCAAGGCTCTCTCAGGGACTCTGCTGCCTGCTCATTCTAATAAATTAAATCTGTTATATCATTGCTGTTGTGTTCCTGAGACAGGCACTTCCAAGGCAGATTAGAAAGAAACTTAAGGGGATTAAAAGCTTCTCTTAGTGAAAAACAATGTTTCAGATGGGAAATCCATTTACCAATATGAATTCCAGCAGAAAGACGTGTTTTCTTTAATGTATTGCTACTGCTCAGAGAAACGGGGCTTTCCCCCACACTACCGCCCTCTGTTTTGCATAAGTTATAATGTGGGTTCTGTTGAGTGTGGCAAGCCTTTCAAGGAGATTGATGGCTTCCATAAAGTTTCACGAAAACATTTCACCTTTGTTCATGAGGGGAAAGGAAAGTGTCTAATGGACTTGGAGTGTTAAGAGAGTACCATTTGCACTGGAAACCAGGACAGGTTGAGGGCTAAACACCAGACACCAGAGGAAATGGTTTAATTAAAAACGGAAGCAGTCACTTCTCAGTTATCTACATGTGGCTTATCTGCAGTAAGGTTAAAGGGGGGAAAAAAAGAAAGGAAGGAGAAAGGAATCCCCGATTTCAGCTTCCTACCTTGTTGCCTCTTTCTACACGCCTGAGAACTGAAAGTCACTTTTAATAACTTGGATTAATATAATTTGGAAGGCAATTCTGCTGCCACAGATATAAAAATATATCAGAGTGCAAAACAAGGGCTATGTAATTAATTTCCCCCCAGTATCCCCTGGTTGGGAATCTCTAGTCCATTAGGAATTTGACTTATAGAAAAATCAGGAGACAGGTCCCAAAGCCTACATTCAACTCCTCCAGGTGCTGAGTGCCTCCAGAGGGTATCAGTTAACTCCAGCCTCCTGGTCCAGCCAGCAACCGCCCTGGGATTGTCCCTCCAGGAACTTGGTGGCCTGCTGGGTCCAGCCAGTTAGTGAGTACTGATCACTTCTGGGTGGTTCTCAGGTGCAATTGGGTGCTGCCCAGGCAAAGCCCAAGGCCTTTTGTATTTCTTGGATTTGGTTTATGTGAGCATGGATTCTTCTCCCTCTCACATTGACTGTGGAAGCCCAGAGCCCTGCAGAGAGCTCCTGGCGACCATAGAACATGACCCACTCACAGTATGTCAAGTTGGAGAAGGGTTCCAGGCAAGGGACCCTTGTGGGGCCTGTGATAACATGGCAGTTATGCCTAAATGACAAGGATTCAAGCCCCGCCCTCTTCTTCCTCCGCTTCTAGCTTTGCTTTTCCTTTCTCTTTTGACTTACAGGGGCTGAACCCCAGTTCCTCCAAGTTTTCAGGTCTCTTTAGCAAATCTCTCCATTGGGACTTTTTTTTTTTTTTTTTTTAAAGAGACAAGGACTCTCTTTCCTCAATGCTCTCATCTCCTAGCCTTGGCCAAAGGGCCCCACGTCCCCATATGACCCTCCCCTGCTGTCCGTGCTGTGGGACTGTCACACAGCACAGGAAGATTTGTAACCTCAAAGGAGCTGCTGGAAATTGGCGGTTAATGTCCCTGTCTCTCAGCCCTAATAAAGGACAGGGTTCGCCCACAGTTGTGAGCGCTAACTGTGTAACAGGTACAGTGTTACACACTTTATGTGGAACTTCCATTAGAATCACTCTAGCATTCTAGGAGCCAGGTGCTGTTAATGTCCTATTTTACAGGTGAGATAGTGAAGCCCGGAGGAGTCAAGCAGCACAGACAAGGTCAGTCAGCAAGCTTTTGGAAAGTGAGACAGGAGCCCAGGGATCCTAGCTCTGTAGTCTGTGTTTTTAACTTTAGCAGTGTAACACCTAGATCTTGGTCCTCTTAGGTGACCTCACAAAAGGTGCTCCCCGCCCCCCGCCCCCTTTCTGGGTTGGAAATGCCAGCCAGTTTTCCAAATGCATACAGATTCAGGTGAAAGTGGTTGGCTGAAAAATTCATACGTGTGGGACCTTCCTCCTTGTGTTTCCTGGCACTCAAGTCTTCCTCCTCTGGGCTGCCATATATATATATATATATAGTCAGTCAGGATCCTTCTGGAAAGCCTGGTGCTAAAATGTTGCTCAGTATTAATTGTACTCCCCAGCCCTTGCTGTCAGCTGCTCTTCTGAAATTGTTTTAATTGAAGTTCCATGAATCCTAGTGAGTTCAGATGGAGTTCATCTCTAAGCCCATCCTGATTTCATTAAAGATTTGATCTTTCTTTTTTCACCAATAAAACATTTATTATCGCTATCTGTTCTGTAACCATTTTCTCCCTCAAAAGAGGAGGGAGAGAAATCTACTCTATCTTCATGCCAATAAAAAAAATTAAAAAAGAAGAATAATCAACTGTTGATTTTTTTGGCATGCGACAGCAGTGACATGTTAAAATAATAATTAACTTATGTTCCTTTTAAATGAAGGCAGCCATTACTCAAGAGGACATCCAAGCCTGCAGGTGACTATTTATGTAACAGCATACATACGGGGATTAGGAAAAAAATTAGGCTTTCTAAATATTGATAATGAATGCATACATGTGGGTTACGTGGGTGTGTTTGTGCACCTGTGAATGTGTGCATGTGCATATGAGTACACGTGTTTGTGTTTGTGTGTTTACATGCTTGTGTGTACGTGACGTGCTTATATATGTTTGAGCACATGTGCATGCATGTGATACCACAAGTGTACATATGTGTTTGAGTACATCTGTGTATATGAGTACATACATGTGTGTTCATGAATATGTGAGAACACATGCATGTGTGCATGTGTTTGGGCTTGTGTGTGTGCATATGAATGTATCTGTGTATGCATACAGGTGTGTGTGTGTGTGTGTGTGTGCACGCGTGCATTTATTTGAGATGCCAAGGTTGCAGAATTGCTGATATGGGGATGGCTCTTGAACACCCTCCCCATGGCAACAAAATTATAGAAAAATCAAATAAAGCAAAAAATAAAAGCTCCCCTAAAGTAGCTTGTTGTGCGTGGACTGTTACTTACACAACATGGCCCTTGACCCGTCTTGACTTTACACACTGGAAACTGACTGTTAATCTTCTGCAGGTTCATAGCCAGTCCCCTGCCTTCCTCCTGCTCCACAGATCTCAGGCACACGCGTGATGTTTTTGTTAAGATCTCAGCAGCTGTTCCTTCTAGATCTGTGTTTCATGTATGTAATGTACTTAAAATGCACTAAATGACAGTTTATAATATCATTATCTACAGTTAAATATATTAGAACTTCAAAAATGTAAAGAAAGTGTAGCCATATGTGGAAATGGCCTATCCCATGCCCTTTTAACCTTCCCTCTCAAAGTTTCAACCGGACCAGACAGGCAACATATAAAAATCGTAGGTCTGCACAAATCACCCTGTTATTTTAGCCCACGGTTGTCATGAAAGGAGGCCAGTTATTTAGACAGTAAATAACAATCGAGGACTAATTTATTTTACTTTTTCCTTCGTTTTTCTTTTGGTACCGGGTTCCAATGTGTTCTTTATTACACGGTTTGATAATTCAAGGATGGCTCAGTCAAGCCCTACTGGCCTGCTGCTGCCTCCCCAGCCCCCAATAACATGGGAGTTGATTTAAAACTTCACTCTGAACAGCCCTGGGGTCATTAGGAACAGTGTGGATGGAGTATGGATTAGGTTTAAAAGTAATAAAAAAGTAGACCTGTTGGTTAGGTGAAAAATTCGCTATCAGATTCCTGAGCACAGCGTTCCTTTTCATGTGCAAACGGCACTAAATGAGGCATTTAATTCAACAAATCCAAAGTTCTGATCCGCCAGAAATCGAGGCTGGGTTAGTTCAATTTGTTACAAACGATCCCGGCATGATCAAAGTCCCAAGCGCTGAGTTCAGCATGCTGCTTAAATTAGTCTAACACCAAAGTCTTCGGCCGGGAGACAGTATTTGGAGTGTCTTACCAGAGGAGAAATTCTTTCTCACACATGGTTCTAATATCGTGGCATGCCAGCTTTCCTTTTTAATGGGCTGACAAGGAGGCGCAGCGCTAACTTTCTGACTCCAGAAAGTTCTTCTGCTGTCACCCGCAAACCAGCTAGGATAATTTTTCCTTGGCTTCCTTATTAAAGACTGAATGAAGGGATTGTGCGGCTTTCTTAATGTCACTCGGTCTGTTTGCCATAAATTCAGGCGTTCACGATGAAAGCTGCACTTTACGTTTCTCTGGGAAATGGAATCAAGGAGCATGCACCCCGGTTCACAATAAATAACTAAGCGGGAGTTATTAAGGGAATTTCATATTGCCGCCTTATTACAGCAGCAGTTTAGATAATGGCTTCTGAAAAAACACATCTCCATCTTCCCTGTCCAGAGCTGGGGGTGGGGAAACAGACAGGGCCATTCCCTGGTGCCGAGGTGGACAAGCAAAGGCAGCTGGGGTGAGAATGGAAGAGGTGGTGTTTGAGAAAATAATATAATATTTACATTTTTGCATGTTGCTGGCTTTTTCAGCCCAGCAGGGAGACACAAAGGCCTCTTGGCCAACGTGACACCCACGGCTGCAGGCTTCCTGCCTGCAATTGTTTGTTTTTTTGTAGGAGAGAGACTTCGGGTTGTTTAGACTATAGGCCTAATTTTAGAGGATTATAATTATGTTGCTTCTAAACCACATATTTTCCAGAATTTGCTGCCCCATGAAAATAACTCACATGTGTGTCCAGCCTGGCTGGCAGCCAGCTGGATGCCCAGGGCCTCAGTTCTCTGAACTATTGTGGGGTACTCCCAGAGATGGGGACACGAGTAAAGGGAAGATCTGGACTGACAAGCGATGAGAGAGCTGGGTATGAGCTGGGTGACATGAGTTCTAGGCAGCATTTGAAAGAGTATTTTCTATGGAATGGTGGATCTAGAAAACATCCTGCAGGACACAAAGAGACAAAATGTCTGGGCAGCTTTGGTAGCTCCTACACTTTTTCAGAATCTAACCTGCACAAGGGTTCATCTATGCTTTTTCTCACCCAGTGAATCTTACCCACGCACGGCTAGGAAGATGACTCTGTTGGTAAAGTGTCTGCCTTGTAGGCACGAGGACCTGAATCAGAACCCCAGCAACCATGTAAAAGCTGGACATGGAGGTGGACATCTAACCCCAGGACTGGAGGGTAGAGACAGGCAGATCCCAGAGGCCCACTGGATGCCCAGTCAACCTACCTGTGTCCTAGGGAACTCCAAGTGTAGTGTGAGAGTGTCTCAAAAGGAATAATGTGGAAATTAATAAATGAAGCACTTGTTCCCCTCTGGCCTCCACATACGCCTGTGTATACACACAGGAACATGTATACAGATCATATATGCATACATATACCCCAAATTAAATAGATAAAGGAGTCTTCAGGTCTCTGGTTTGTGGGCACACTTCCTTAGAAGTCAATACTGTGGGTCCACATAACAGTTTCTAATGACATATTTTCCCGATGTCTTCATTTACTAAAGCTGGACTCTATGGCATCAGGGACACCTTCATCTGATGATGAAGCCTCAGCTCAGTGTCATCTACACCCTAGATGTTCAATGAAGATCAGAGAACATACTGGATTTTGTGGTGTTGTCATTTACATTCAAACCAACAAAAGTAGGTGATCCTGTCAAAAAATGCAGGGTCCAGTCCACTTGGTCTGGAGTGGAGTCTAAGATCCTGGTATCTATCTGTCCCAAGGTGCTATTAGTTCTGCAGTGTAACTAGCAAGGACTTCCAAAGTTCATCTGTCTCCATCCAAAACCTACTAAAACCCTGCTTACCTTTTCCTGGTGGAATGCCTAGCCACTTCCCTGAGCTGAGCATAATCTATAAAATGGTCCCGGTGTGTTCTAGAGATTCTGTGATACAAAGTTTATGGCCATTTCTCTGACACTGGTGTTGGATTAGCTCTGAAAGTGGTGCATAGGCAATGGCTGATGCTTTTCAGGGTCCTGAAGACACCAAAAAGGAGGAATGGGAACCTGGATGAACACTTTAGACATAGTCAGGACATCTAGGGAGGTAGCCAAGTATGTATTTGTCATATTAGTGATGTCCTTACACATTTTCTGTGCCAAACATGAGAGGCCAGGTGATAGAACATTCTATATGTTCTGAGCTCATGTTCTGCAAATGCAGCGAGTCAGGGGCAAACATGGACAAAGCTGGCCCAGAGTCAAGGAAATTACATAAATATACAAAGAACTCCCATGCGTCAACAATAAGAAAGCATAAACAATGTAATTTTTAAATGGGCAAGATATTTTAACAGGCGCCACACCAAAAAAATACACAGATGGCAGCAGAGAATATGGAAAGATAGTCAACACCATTTATCAGCACCAAGATACAAGCCAAAAAGGCAGAAAGATGTCACTATACATCTATTTGAATAAATAAAATCCCAAACCTGGTGTCACTGCTAGCTGAGCATGCAGGCTCTGAGGATCTCATCCATCATTGTTGGGAATACAAAATGGGAAGTTACTTTGGAAGATGGTTTGATGGCTCACAAAGCTAAGCATGGCCTTACTGTATGATCTAACAATTGAACCTCTAGATGTTTACTTAACTGAATTGAAAACATGTAAATGAAAATCTTCACATTAATGTTTATAGTGTTTATTATTATTATTATTATTAACAACCAACCCAACTTGGAAGAACCAGTGTTCTTCAACAGGTAAATTAGTTAGCAAATGGTGGTATATTCATAAAATAGAATATTATTAATTATTTTAGAATAAGTGGGATATCAAGCCAAAAATAATTGATCAATCTTGAGGTATTGTTAGGACAAATGAAGCCAATCTGAGTTCATTTAATTTATGTTCCATCTAGAGATCCACAATGGCTGTACTTTTGGTTCGAATGAGTGAGTGTCTCCTGTGTGTGGCAAGAAAAAAATAGGAAAAAGCAGACAGACAGAAGCAGAAGACAGTTAACAAAGTGTCTGTCTCTGGACTGAGCACCTACAACATGTAGCAGAATGGACAGGACCTGCCCAGTGGGGAGAGAAAGCAAAAATGACGTCATTAAACGAGGCACTTAAAATGGCTAGCAGAAATGACAGGGGAGCCTTGCTAAGGGAAGCACCTTGCTGAAGTTCCTGGCTGAGACATTTCCAGACAGAAGACACACCAATTGCTGCATGTGTAGCCCTTCTCCGGCCCTCCCTCCTGTCCCCCTCCCCTCCCCGCCCTTGCTCTGTTATGAAGGACACAGGAAGAGAGTGTGTTGGACTTACTCATCTGCAACATGAGCTTACAGCATTTCCTACCCCACAGACTGTCGGAAGGGCTGAATGATAGAACCTTGGTCTCCATTCTTGGTCTCTCTACCTTTTTGAAGAACTATTCCCCTTTGCCAGTTTTACTCAGGACATTGTTTTTGCTTCTGCTACCCACGCTGTCTGTACCTAGCTGAGGCTTTAGGGAAGAGCACAGGCCACCAGAGGATATGGGCCGATACCAGTTGTGCTCAGGGTGTCTGGAGGTGTGGTTTTGCTGCTGACTTGGACAGCAGGTTTCTGGGTACTTGCCAACAGGAGCAGCCTGGAGCTGGTGCAAAGGCTATTTTCAAACCTGCTCTTGCCTGCCTGACACAGGTTCTCTCACCCCAGCTCTCTGTCCATCTTTCTTGTCCTCCCAGAGAAACTGCTGCCCCGGGTCATCTCTGTGGGACTCTGAGAACTGAACTGAGAGTAGTCTATGAGGCAAGGCCAGCAGAACCCGGAGTAAAGCATCATAGAAAAAAATAAGAAGAGCGAGCATGTTTCAAAAGAAGGTAGGAGGAAGAGTTAACTCCCGAAAGCTATTCTCTGACCTCCATGCCATGCTGTGGCGCATGCTCACTTTCATATTCTCCCCGTCTCTGTCTGTCTCTGTGTGTCTGTCTGTATCTCTCTCTCTCACACACACGATAGAAAGAAGAAATGAAGGATTAAATTTAATAAATATTTTAAATAACAAGTGAACCTGAATATGCTATGGGTCCAAGCAAGACACACAGATATCCCTTGTGGGGCACATCCACGGGAGCTAAACTCAGAGACCAGAAGCCACTGCAGGGAGGGGCTTGCCTCCTTTAACCTATGTGAACATGGAGAATAGAAATGTATGTTTCTGCGACACCAGGAATGATGTGGTAATAACGAAGGTGATGAGGCTGGGCAAAGCTTTCCCTCTCCACTCTAATAGGGAAAGAATGTTTCGAAATAACAGACTTCTCTCAATCTGCTCTCAGAAGAGCCTGAGACACCCCTGCTCAGGTAGAACTCTTCTTCCAAAGGCCATTAGGATTGGGTCTAAATATTTTTGTTCCTTCCACTCATGTTGTGAGAGATACATGTCATTTCTAGAAGTATGGAACTAATTGAGGAATATGTCCGACTCTTGTAGAGGTGAACAGGGCAGATAAATAAAAACCCCAGTGCACATAAATCTTTGCTTCAAACATCAAAGAAGCAGGAGCTTGCTAAGTGTATTTGTATAATGCAGTAACTTATGCAAAAAGCAGCTTTGATAAATGCCTTCTAATTTATTGTCATGTATCTCAAATCAAAGTCAAGTGTTTATGGCCTGAGCATGAAGGAAGCCAGACCCCTGAAAACCAAAGAGGTTTGAAGTGGGCAGAGCTGGGCTGAGCAAAGGTTAACCGGGATCTGGTTTGAATGTTAAGAACTTTCATAAAAAAAAAAAAAAAAAAAAAAAAAAAGAAAAAGAAAGAAAGACAGAGAGGCCTAGCTTGGCTCCAGGGAATGAAATGGGGCTAGATTCCCAGAAAAGACAAGATTCACGCACTGACATGGTCTTAGGGACACAAACAAAAAAGCAAACTCATTCTATTTCCCATGTCATTGTAACATGTCAAATAATCATCATCATGAAACAGTCATCATTAACATCCCCTAACTCTACATCAGTGGTTCTCAACCTTCCTAATGCTACAACCTTTAATGACCACTCCTTATATTGTGGTGATCTCCAGTCATAAAATCATTTTTGTTGGTAATCCATAACTATAATTTTTCTAGTGTTATGTGTAATGTGAACATCTGTTTTCTGATTGTCTTAGGTGATCCTTGTGAAAGGGTTATTCAACCACAAGGGGTCATGACTCAGAGGTTGAGAATCACATGTCTAGACCAAGCATTGGGCTTGGCATCTTGCCTTTAATTTTCTTATAGTTTCTCAACACAAACTTATGAAGAGCTATTCTTCTTGTCTTTATTTTATGGAAAACTGAGGTAAAAACATGGGTAGTAGAATTCGAAAAGCTAGGAGGTGGGATTTGTGTGCTGAAAAGCATGGAGATAGGCATGTTTTCCTTGTCAGGAGTATATACAAGTAAGAAAATGTCACTGATGGTGAGACCTGGACTTGAATTTCCATAATGAGCTCCAGCTGTGTAATTCTGATCCCTAATAGCTCTCAGCTCCAAAATCCCATATATGGGATAATCTGTGTGGCAGTGTCTGCCCATGGCACTGTCACATCTACTAAGCCCAGGCCACTATTTCATCTGTAGATGCTGTTGCCACTACAGAATTCTCTGTTTGTGTGTGAGTGTATGTGTATGTGTATATGTGTATGTATGTGTTCCAATGTGTGTATGACAAGGAACAGAGAACCACTTCAGATGTTGTTCCACAGGTACAGGCCACCTATCATCTATCTATCTATCTATCTATCTATCTATCTATCTATCTATCTATCTGTCTGTCTGTCTGTCTGTCTGTCTGTCTGTCTGTCTGTCTGTCTGTCCATTTATCTGTCCATCCATCCATCCATTCATTCATCTATCATTTATATATCTAATCTATCTATCAATCTATCTATCTATCTATCTATCTATCTATCTATCTATCTATCTATCTATCTTTCTATCTTTCTATCTGTCTATCATCTATCTACCTACTTACCTACCCATGGGCTCTTACTAGCCCAAAACTCATCAAGTAGCTAGGCTAACTGGCCAAATAGCCCCAGGGATGTTGTTCATTTATCTCTGCTTTCCTAGACCTGGGATTACAAGTATAAGCTACTATACTCAGCTTATTTTAATAACACAGATTCTGGAGAGGAAACTCAGGACTTAGTGGTTTCAAGGCAAGCATTCTACCAACAGCTTCCTCCTTAGCTCTAGCATTCTTATTGGTAAAAATCTGTCAGTCTGGACCCAGAATACGAAAGAGTGTAGATTTCCTGCTATGGCTATTCTTGGTTGACTACATCCAGAATTAACTAAAATCCAAATGGCTGGGCATACCTGTAAAGGAATTTTTTTTTCTTAATTAAAATAAATCATTTGAAATAGGAAGACCAACTTTTAACCAGATCTTTGGAGTTGAGAAGATACATCTTTAATCTGGGCCCCACCTTCTGCTGGCAGTTTATAGAAAGGACACAAAAGGAGGCTTGCTCTCTGCTTGCTCTCACCTCACTAGCCAGTCCATTTCTTCACTGGCATTAGAGCTCACTTCTTCAGAATTCCTACATACACTGAAGAGCAGCTGAGATATCCAGCCTCATTGTCTGAACAACTGCTGAATTCTTGGACTTTCCCTTGGTAGACAGCCATTTTGGATTAGCTGGACCACAGCCTGTAAGCCATGTGTGTGTGTGTGTGTGTGTGTGTGTGTGTGTGTGTGTGTGTGTGTGTGTGTGTTTGTGTGTGTGTAGTCATTCTGTAAGTTCTATTTCTCTACAGAACTCCAACTAATACAGTTCCCAAATTAAGTCTGGAATGCAACCAGAATCCCTAGACACATGAAGGATGAACCTACCTCTGCACATTCTCAGTGTGAAGCACTCTGCTCACCCATGTTCCCTATAAACTAATCTTACACTCTAGCAGTAGCATACTGAGGATTTCAGCTGTTTAGAAGACCTCACTGCCCATCTGGAGACTTGGCATGCTGTCCCAGCTGGTTTGAGGACACAGGGCTTTGCTATATGATTCCACCAGCTGGGAACTGGTATTGCAAACCCAGAATCAGCTTCCCACCTTCTGGTAAAACTCTGAGAGGACAGACTTGCAAAGGGCAGAAAGCTTTACCCTTGAGGGGCTAGCCTTAGAGGCCTCCATCACCATACTGGGCTGAGTTTTGTCTAAATGAAGGCATTCACTGTGGGAAAACACAGGGTTCAAAATATGAAGGAACTCTGGCTTTTTCCGATTCTAGGTGTCTATAGACACCACAGGAGAATTTGGCTTGGAAGGCTCCATGCTTGGGTTTTATAGCATGTGGTACTGTCCTTTGCTCCTACCTATACCAGGCAGAGTTGGTGGGGTTCCTATCCCTTTTGCACACCTACAGTCGCTGGGCCCAGGATGTGCTCTCCCTTGGCTGGGTCCTTCCAGAACCCCATCTGAAGGCAGATGGTCTGATGCTCATGTCCAGTGGGAGATTCTCAGTAGCCCACAGCACTCTGGGTCCCCAAGGGCAGATCTCACATTTTATAGAGATTTACTGATCCCCCCCTTCAGTCTGGGTAAAATGTGGCACCATTCCTTTCCATTGATACTTCTAGAAATTGCCGCATCCAGTAGGACTTGCCATGGCGTCCTTGCTTGGGTAATGAAGCAGAGATTAAGGAAGATCGAGGTCCTTAGGCTCCCATCCCCAGCAACTCTATTACAGAAACCTCGAATCTCCTCTGCGACTACTCAGACTTTATTGTCCTCACCTTCAAAGTGGAGATTCACACCAGCCAGTCCACAGAATGTGAGTAATACTCAGCAATGCCCTGGGTTACACTGAAGAAAGCTGATACGCAGTTTCTGTGTCTAAAAAACAAAAAGGACTCACATTCATGGGGCCATATATACTACTATGAGAATTCATCTCTGCCACATTCATGGTAATGAGCAGAAATAGGGCTGCTGCTTGGCTTTGCCATCCTCAAGCTACTGCAAGCTGCAAACGCGGTCATCCATGCCATTTCCTGCACCCCCTTCCTTGACAGATGGAGAAAGTCCTACTAGATGTGGGAGCTTCTAGAGGCATCTGTGCAGGGTGCAGAACTTTACCCAGACTAAAGGGAGAGGTCATGAGCCCTCGATGGGGATACCATCTACCCTCAATGGCCCAGAGTCCTGTGGGATGCTGAGAATCTCCCACTGGACATGAGCATCAGACTATTTGCAAGTCCCACGTGTCTTCTGATGGGGTCCTAGAAGGGGCCCAGCTAAGGGAGAGCACATCTCCAGCCCATTTTCTAGGGCTGGAGGAGACTGGGTGTGGTTTCACACCCTGCCACAGTCATCTAGAGCTCACTGGATCCCATGTCACTTTCATATTTTCTTGATCCAATGCTCAAATCTAAATAAACTGTAGAATGTCACACACTGAAGAATGCGTGTTGTGTTCTGTAGTTGCAGGGGGCAAATTTCCCATTTCCATGTGCCTCCATTGGTAACACTTGTAAATTCTCCCCACTGCTTGCAAAGCTTCTGTGTGTGGTTTCTGAGAGGGCCTGTGCCACTCTGAACTCCAGAGTGCTTTTATACAAATGATACCCTAAATTGGGCAGACACACAGCTCCTCAACTGGACAGAGGCAGTGTTGCGAAAATGGTGTCATTTCCTTGAGGAGTGTGATGGCTGTTCTTGGTTGTCAACTTGACTACATCTGGAATTAACTAAAACCCAAATAGCTGGGCACGCCTGTCGGGGATTTTCTTGATTGGATTATTTGAGCTGGGAAGACACACCCCCAATCTGAACCACACCTTCTGGCGGTAGCCCACATCAAAGGACATGGGAGAAGGGACCTTCACTTTTTGTGTGTTTGCCCTCACTCCTGATGGCAAGTCTGTCTATCCTGTTTCTGTAACCATATTAAATCCATTTTTTTCATGGTTCCAGTGCACACTGAAAACCATCAGTTATCTGGGACTCCTCTGGTCCTAGCACCAGAACAGGACTTCAGAGACATCCAGACTCGGGGATTGAGCAGCTACTGAACTCTTGACCTTTCGGTTGTGAGACAGCTTTGCTGAACTACCTAGACTTTATGCTGTAAATCAGGCTAACAGATTCCCTATTAATATCATTTCTTGTTCCTTTAGTGAGCCTGGCTAACACAAGCATTAATGCACTCTGCTGACTTCCCCATGAGTCTGCTGCAGGGGACTGGGTCTCTGTTCTCATTCATCTCTTAATAAAGGACTTCTGCTGAGTGCAGACCAGGTTCTGGGCTGCCCTCATCCTCTGCTGTCCTACTGGGTTGGAGGCATTATCCTCTCTGCCATGGGGAGCTTCTTATTCATCAATCATCTCGGGTTCCTTATGACATGATTCTACTTTGGGAAAAATGTCCCTCAAAGGAGCTTTGGAGCAGGCAGGGTTGGAGCCTACTTGGAGCTAGCTTCCTGGAGGGCTCAGATGCTGAGACAAGAGAAAGACCAGGGAGAGGTGATAAAGTGAAGTCTGTACTGTGCCTGCTGAGCCTGCCTGTAGAGTATGGTTGGGGATGATTCCCACATCCTTATCCTTCCCCAAAGCACTGGTCCCGCTGCCCCCTACAGTATTCTAAGCAGACTTGATTCTATGGGTGGAGATCTGTATATCTGCTCACAAGGGCTGTCATGCTTGGCTCTGCTGTCACTGTGTTGGAATTCTTAATATTTGGACCTGGAGTACTGTAGTTGTATTGGGCTCTGAAAGTGACATCACCAGTCCTGATACAAGGTCTTATAAACCCTTTTGGGGGTGGTGGTTTGTAGAGTTGCATTTGTCTACATGCACATTCCCTCAGTGTATCCTTAATGGGCCCTTAGTATGTACCTGGAGCTTGAGATGCAGCAACAGGAAACTCAGTAGGCTCCTGGCTCAAGATCAGCATCCAGCTCTGAGGTAGAACCCAGGCCACAGTGTGTGGAGGAAAAAAACTCAGGAATCACTTGAATGAATAGGACCTGTATTGAGGATGAGATGACTGGGAGGGTGAGGGAAAGACTGCAGGCAGGACATAGGTTGGGGCATCTTTGGATGAGGATATTGAAGAAAGTCTCTTAGACATGGGTCATTTGAGTTGAGAGTCTTATGATGAGGCGGCAGCCATGCTGTGGGATTGGGAGGAAGTAGTCCTGTTAGTCATGTACGATTCCTACGTTTCTGAAGAAGAAACTGACATCCCACATCCCTGTAAGGGGGCTGTGGGTAGAACTCAGATCCAGTTCACAAGAACTATCATTCCCCTGCCCAGGAGAGTGGGCCAGCCTTTTGTGTTCTGGCTGTCTGAGGGTAGGCAATGGCTCCCTCTATGTCTCACATCTCCTCTTGGGCTGAGAGATTCTGAGCACCGGATCTGGGGATGAGAGATGAACCAGTCTTTCATCACCTTGGCTAGAAATGAGGAAGAAATTTTATCCTGTGATCACTTAAGCAAATCCAGCTGGAGGTAGATGCTCAGGAGACAAAAACAAGTTCTTGGTTCAGAGTATGTGTGCTGACCATAGAGTTTCAGCTGTGTCCAGCTTCAAGTCCAGCAGAAATGAAGAAACCAAAACATATCAGTAATCTCCATGAAGCTCTCTGTTCACTGATATCTTCCTCTACAAAGGGTCTCTTTGTGGACAGGCCCCAAAGCTCTGATCCATTTGGGTGGAATCAGAACCAAAGATCAGAACCAATATGGATGGGGCCTGGAACTGCACACCAGTGCATACCTGGATGGAGTCGGTCCCACAGGTCCCTGGCCAGATAGAGGGGTCAGGCAGCTGGACCAGTTCTACAAGCAGTATGCAAATAGATGGAAGAGTTTTAAATTCATGGTAGAATACATTCCTGCCCTCGGGCACAAAAATATTAGGTGCCTACTAAATGCTTGGTATGGACTACAGCATTGAGCATTAAGTTCATGGACTTCCATTTATACACCTCATTTTCCAAAACTGAAGTGAGAAGCTAGGTGTGGTGGCACATGCTTGCTCTCCCATCACTCAGTAGGATCATATATTAGTTGAGGCTACATAGTGAGTCCTTGTCTCACAAGAGTAAAAGAAGAAGGACTGGAGAGATGTCTCAGGGGTTAAGAGCACTGGTTGCTATTTCAGAGGTCCTGGGTTCAGTTCCTGGCAATCGCATGATGGCTCCCAACCATCCATAGTGAAATCTTATAGCCTCTTCTATGTGGGACTATGCTTTTGTACACTGTAAATATGTCACTGTAAATATTGGTTTAACAAAATGATGATTGCCCATAAGGTAGGAAGGAAGTACAGGTTGTGTGACCAGACGAGGAAATTTCTGGGGAAAGGAAGATCTGAAGTAGACTTGAGTCAGACACAGAAAAAGGAAGATGAGCAGGCTGCACTGATGCAAAGGCACCAAGCCACATGGCTAAGCATGGATAAGAATCATGGGCTAATTTAAGAGTAAGAGTAAGTGGGTAATAATTCAGAGCCATAGGCCAAACAGTTTGTAATTAATTTAAGCCTCTGTATGTTTATTTGCGACTAAGAGGCTATGGGATTGTGGATCCAGACCTTGGGGCTAGGCCAGGCCAGAAACTTCTGACTACACTCTTCTTGTATGCAAGCATACATACAGGCAGAACACTGTGTATATGATAAATAAATAAATCTTTTTTTAAAAGAGGAGGAAGAGAAGGAGGCAGTGAGTAAATAAACAGATGAGCAAGCATGGGGATTACTGTGAAGGATATGGGGCAAAATATAGTAGCTGGGAGGTGGGAGGGGAGAGGAGACCGAGTTGAGGCTCTTTGACTGGGGACCAATCTGGACAAGAGCCAGATCATAGACAAAGACAAGGATAAAAAACCCTTTAGAGAAAGTAGCCATGAAAACAGAGAAGCCCCAGATCACCTTGCTGAGAGACATGACCATAGCAATCTCTGTAAATGATGCTCAAACCTATCAACAAATAATGTGCCAGTTACCTTATTTCTTTGGCAACGTTCTAGACAAAAATCACTGATATCTAGATGCTGATCTTGGCTCTGCTATGCCCACCATGTGACCTGCGGGAAGTCATTTAATCTTTTTGGGTTACTTCTCTGAAAGGGAGCAGGCAAAGCTTTGTAACTTTTTCAGAATGTTAAAAACCAACAAACAAGCAAACAAAGAAGGATTCCATATGTCAGGGATTCCATAGGTCAAGACAAATCTTTTGAGTTGACATGGGGGACACGTGGATTCCCTAACTTGGGCAGAAACTTCAATTATCAGCTTCTGCCCTAGGATCATGGCAGAGGTTGAGAGCCAGGCTGAACTCTCAACCTTGATCCCTTGTTTGGGCTGTTCAGAGCTCTGGGGACATGTCCTGGCCTATACCCACATGTGTCTTATATTAGTGTCATTTTCTTAATGGTAACAGTCCCAAAGCTTATTGAATTATTCAGCTTAGTCTTTGTGTTTTTCACACATAGGTACCACCTCTGGCCAGGACACTCAATGCCATTTGCCTTTCCGCTTAGGTGTGACTGGTATCGTTAAAACCTGAGCGGCTCAGTCATGCTGTTGCCTTTAAACAACCCAAGACAAAGGCTTGAAGCTTGGTTGTGATAAAGAAGATAGGCAAAGTCTTGAAGAATCTTGAGTCTTGTCCACATGGGACACTCACAGAGTGACAGAAAATACAGAACACTGCCTGATGGAGGTGAACAAAAGCAGAAGACAAACACAGGACCCGCCCTTTTTCCTTAAGGTCTGCATGTCCATAATGGACATGTGACCATGTGACCATATTCTTCATTTTTATCTGACAATAATCCTGGTGTGCTCTGCTTCTGGGGACATGCAAGATGACCTGGGGTGGGAACCACAGCCTTTGATATGTAGTTGTGGGGATATGTTTCAAATTTAATAATAATAATAAAAACAGTCTGAGAGGGCTCTACCCAGGAGAATCAGACAGTGGTAACTCACACCTTTAATTCCAGCACAGGGAATATCCAGGAGTGGTGGTCTACATCCTTAATCCCAGCAAATCTGAGTTTGAGGCCAGCTTAGTTTACAGAGGGAGTTCCAGGCTCCCAGGCAGGCAGTGGTGGTGCCATGCCTTTAATCTTAACCTGGATGTAAGACAACTGAGTGAAGAAAGTATTTAAGGCAGGCATAGAAAGACAGAGCAGGCAGAAGAAGCCAGGAGGAGTGAGGCTGAGGAAGCTGGAAGACAGCTGGGTGAGATATGACTGTGATGTTTACTCTCTTTGATATCTCAGCCTTTCCCAGAGATCTGGCCCTGAGTTTCCTTTATTCATGCAACATGTAGTAGAGAGAATTCAAGATGAACATTGGGTTTTCAAGCGATTCCATCGCAATGGAAGGTGATAATGGAGACCACTTGAAAAATTATTCCCTATGTGCCTTGCCTCAGTTTCCCCCAGTATCACTCTTAAGTGTTTTCAGGTTCTAACATCCAGTTGCTTCCTCTGCATGCATCCCCTACCTCAAGATCTGCAAATTTATACCACTGGGATATGCTAAATTCAATAGTAACTCTGAATCAGTAGGTAACACTTAGTGTAGTGACTCACTATTTAAAAGTTTGACTAGCCTGTGCAGAAAATGCTCTACATGTCAATAGCTAAGCAGTTCTCAAGGCCAACGGGATGACCCAACTCAATGTTTCCCATTATTGCTTTAAATTTTGCCATCTTTATGTTTTAATAGATACCATACTTATAAGACTTGATAACCTAGTAGGAAGTATTTCTGAAAATGCTTTTACAATTTCCAGCCAGAAATCACACCACCCAAACATCAGCACAAATATATGATCTTGTTTCTCTCTTTCATTACATGCTGTGGTCCCCAAGGTCATGAGTCTCCATCTGTGGCACTGTTGGGAGGTGGAAAACCCTTAGGAGGAAGTGAGATGACTGAAGATGGTACCTTGTAGGGGATCCTAGCCTTTATGAGTAGAACAGCATGACACACACATGATGCCTGTCTCACACTGACCCACTGCAATAGGCAAAGTGACCACACATCCAAAGAAACCTTTCTTCCGTGAGGTCGATGTTGCTTTTTATTTTGGTTATGGAGCTCTGACTAACATTAGATCAAGCTTACACATCCAACCACCATCTCACAGATACTTTAGGGAAACCTATGATGTGGTAATCTGAGAGCTGTGTTGTTATTTCCAGGATCCAACGAAATGGGGAGGGGCATTTAAAAAGTGATTCAGAACACTGTATACATTTGGAAGGAGGAAGGAGTGTCTGTTCTGGTTGGTTTTTATTGTCATCTTGATATAAACCAGAGCTACATGGGAACAGGGAACTTCAGTGGAAGAACAGCCATGATCAGATTGGCTGGTGGCCTTATTAGTGGGAGATTTTCTTGACTACACGGTAGTAGAAAGTGAGGCTCAACTCTTGACACCATATCCGCAGGAGCCTTTCCTCATGTGCCCTCTGCCTGTTTAAAAGCCAAACACATTGGGAAGATGTGACTAGTGGCGGCCTTGTCTCCAAATGCAATAATATTTCTAATAAGGGACTAATGGAGAAGATGTCAGGGTATAGACAATGAGAACACAGTAGAGCTATTAAAATAAATGTGAATTTCCGTCAAGGACATGGGCCTGCCAGTGACCCCAAGGCTCCTCTCTTTGTCTCTGGCCTTTCCTGGGGATGCTCTTTGTTTGAAAAGGCATTCTGCCAGCTCGGGGTGTGTGCACCCAGCTGAGTCTCAGCAGCTGGCCACCGGTCATAAGCAAAGACAAGCTCTGATTGTCACCTGTGACCCAAACTCAAGGCCAAGAGTTCCCATGCTCTGAGTGGTGACAGTGCTCCAAGTTAGGTTCCACAAACAGCCTCCTCATGGGGACAGAGAGCACTTCCCAAGTGTCTCTCTCCCCGGCTCAGAAAACCCAGTGAGATGGAGGTCCTCTACACCTACCTGTTGGCTTTCCTTCAAACTTGTAGCATAAAACAACATTGTTGTGTGCTGTTCAACTGGCCATTGGGAATTCTACAACAGGAAGTAGAGAACATTTTCGGCCTCACATCTCATTTCTACTAGTTAAAGCGTTTTTAAGATGTGTGTTATTAACAACCTACATAATCTCATCAGCAGATGGATTTGATAAATGTGTGGTAGAAATTGACATGTTGAGGGGCGAATTGGGATTCTGTGATCCAGACACTGGTATTGACAGACAGGGCCAGGAACAATAGCTATCGATTAGATGGTGCTTAGTAATTAAATCCACTGAGCAGTTTGATTGGGTGGAGCAGATGAGAAGCATCATTCAGTGTTGAGAGAAAGCCTTGCAACAATGTTGTCAGTGAGAACCCAGGGTATTTCCAGTCTGCTCCCTGAGCCTGTCATAATCCTCCATAACCATTCAGCATGCAGCAGATCATGGCAGCCACTTCAAACTGTGTTTCTAGGCAGCATCACATATATAGATTTTTGATAGCAGGCTAATTCATGCTTGCCCCACCTTCCTCCCTGTGAATATTGCTAAAGTCATCATCCTGACCATTGTCACCCCTGCAGTCATGACTCTATAGTTACTATCATTGCTAGCACCATTATGTCTACCTCGGTCATGACCACTATTACCAACACCACCTTCACCATCCTCACTGCCCACAACCACCACAACAGTACCTACCACTGCAGCTATTTCCATCATTCATGCCATTGCTATACCACTACCATGACCACCGCCCCACCATGACCTTCATCACCACCTTAACTGTAACCGCCACCACCATTAACACTACCACCACAACCATCACCACCATGATCATTACCACCATTAACATCACTATCATTACCATTACTACTATTACAACTGTGAATACCACTACCAACACTGCCATTTCTGCCACGACTATTACCATAATGACTGCCATTGTCACTGCCACCGTCACTGCCTCTGCCACCACTACCATCATTAGTATTGCTTCTCGTAGCAATATTGCCATTGCTACTGTTACTACCATTACACCATCACCACCAGTGTCACCAATACACCATTACCATCAGTGTCACCAATACACCATCACCACCAGTGTCATCAATGCACCATCACCACCAGTGTTATCAATGCACCATCACCACCAGTGTCACCAATACACCATCACCACCAGTGTCACCAATACACCATCACCACCAGTGTCACCAATACACCATCACCACCAGGGTCATCATTACACCATCACCACCAGTGTCACCATTACACCATCACCACCAGTGTCATCATTACACCATCACCACCAGTGTCACCAATACACCATCACCACCAGTGTCACCAATACACCATTACCACCAGTGTCACCAAGAGCACCATCAGATATGCATTAGCAAGAGCACCGTCACCATCCCAATAGTGTTTCCATTATCACCGTTACCACTGCCACCTCTAAAACTGTTTCCAACCATTACCAACACTCAAACTCAACACAAACGTCACTAAACCCTGCCGTTTCTATGGCTACAACCACACCATTTTCACTATCCTCACTCCCAGAGCATCATTGGCTATCAGCATCACTACAACACCACGCTGCCACTGTGAGGAAGTCACTTAGGCGTCAACAGCCACGGCTTGCACTGCTCCTCTGCCCCTGTGACTTCCTCATTGATGACAGCACCTGGCCTAGAGGTCTGTGATGAGAGTAAAGACTAAATAAAAGCCAGAAAGTGTCAGGTGCACAGCAACTGTGTGATGTGGGGAGGAAGCCAGCTATCCTGATGGATAAGAGCTCATGGACTCTTATGTGTACTTCTCATGTTGTGTTTTTTCTTTGTCTTTTCCCAGCTGCCTCCTCTCCTTTTCCAGAATTTCACTGTGTAGCCCAGGCTGGTCTTGAGTGCCTCCTCCTAAGCTCTGAGTTCTGAAATTGCAGGTGCCTGGGTCCAGTCCCATCATCCTGATGTCTTCTTTAGATCTACAGATATTCCTCCCTTCTCCTCTTCTCCCCCTCCCTTCTTCCTTCATCCTTTAGAGTTTGTCTCTGTCCCAGGGCTGAATGGCTTGTTAAAAACCTTTGTTCATTAAAAATGCCATTATCTCAGCTGAGGTGTGGAGCTCAGAAGGTCATGCACTTCCATATCCTTTTCATAGGGCTCAACACCTACTTAGGAGTTCAATATGTGTGTCCTGATTGAATATCTGTATCTAGATACCACACACACACACACACACACACACACACACACACACACACACACACACACACGCACACATGCACCCACGCACCCACGCACCCACGCACGCATGCGCGCACGCACATGCACATGCATGCACACACACATGCACACACACACACGCACGCACACACGCATGCACACACATACACATGCACACATGCACACACAGACATACATGCAGTGGATTTATGATGTTACATTGTAAATAATTGTCCTGCTATGAGTTTAATAAAAAGTGCTGATTGGCCAAAGACAGACAGGAAGTTGGGTGGGTCTAGCAGACTAAGAAAACTCTGGGAACAGGAAGAAGAAGCCAGTAGAAGCAGAGGACAACTTTGCTGCTCTGAGAAAAGGTACGGAGCCGCACGGCTGAACAGGAAAAGAATCATGGGTTAGATTAAGGGTAAAGAGTTAGCAAGTGATATGCCTGGGCCTTAGGCTGATCAGCCTAAAATTATTGTAAGCATCTGTGTGTCTCTACAGGTCTGTGGGTCTGCGGGTCTAAACCTTGAGGCTAGGCCTGAAAGTCCGGGACAGAAACCTCTTACTACACACACGCACACGCACACGCACACGCATGCGTGCACGAGCACACACACGCATACACACACACATGCACGCACATGCGCACACACACACCCCCATACACACACACACATGCGCACAGCCAGTCTGCAGGGTGAGTGGATATTCTGACACAGGGTGGCGGTGGTAATTTTCTTCTGTTGAGTCATTTGAACAATTTATGATCCCAAAGCATAAATGTTGCAGTTCCTTTGGCCCCAGGTCAAAGCAGCTGGATTGGGGAAGGTTCCAAGAAAGCCAGAGGAAGGAAATATCTGGCCCTTGGTCTTTTCTGGGGAGGAGAGTGGGACACGGGACACTGGCCTTCCACTGACTGAAAAGGTTATCCTGAAATCCTCCCTGTGATTTCTCACAGAGTCCCTCAGCGTCCCACAGCTGAGCTGTATTTCTCATGCTCCCCAGCACTTCCAAGAGTGAGAACATGGGTCAGAACCTTTCCCTACAGCTCCCCGCCCATCCCACCATGACTGTCCCTTTGAAATCTCCAGCAAAATTCATTGTTTTTTCCAGCAGACACGAGTGCCAGGTGCTGGACTGTGGGAGACAAAGTGCCCAGACTGTCCAGTAGTAAATCTGTGTTGCCCAAGTCGGGATTGAATCGGTTCGGTTTATTAGGACATTTGTTTTTACCTACTACCTATTGAAGACTATAGTAGCTACTGGAGAATGCAGTTTTATGCCATCTACCCATCTGTCCGTCCATCCATTTATTTAGTCAGCAAACATATTGGGTACTTCTTAAGCTGGATACTGAGTTCTGTACCGTGGAGACAAAGATGGCCACAAAGATACATAAACAGCTCATCTGATCATGACCATCCTCCCTGCAGGTGGAGGGTGATCCATAAAGTGGCTGTGCGGGTAGCGTGGTAAAGAGTGTGATACTGTGCAGGGCAGGTCCAGCCCACATAGTGTCCTTTTGCTGACTGAAATGAAGTTTCCTTTCTCAACACACCATTTGCACTGTTGAAACTCATTACAATCATCCCTTACTGTCTGTGAGTGATAGTTCCAGAAGCTGCCATGGGCCAAAGTCTGAAGATGCTCAAGTCCCTTCAGTAACTTGGCATGGTATCTGCATATACCCTCATCTTCCTTTACGTCAGCTCTGGGTTATTTGTTACCCTAATGCAACACTGATGCTGTGGAAATGCTTGTTGTTACACATTGCTCAGGGGATGGCAGTAAGAAAAACCTCTGTCCCTGTTCATTCATGATATAGATGCATGTGGTGCTTAATGGAAACTGAGAGGTTGGGGAAGGCAGCAGGCTATAGCAGTGTGCAGAGGGCTCGCCATTCATGTAGTGTGCCAGTATGGTGGTGCAGTGTCAAGACTTTGGAATTTTGTGAAAAGATTTTTAAAGTTTTTCCTCCTTCCTTCCTTCCTTCCTTCCTTCCTTCCTTCCTTCCTTCCTTCCTTCCTTCCTTCCTTCCTTCCTTCCTTTCTTTTCTTTCCTTCCCCCGCCCTGATTGAATCTAGTGATCTAGAGATGCAGAGAGCCTGTGGAACAGCAATCCTTAGTTATAGTTGTCATTTTTCTAGAGGCAACTGTCATAAATCTAGAAATTTCTAAAAGTAGTAATGTAGATGTAGGCATTCCTCAGGTGTGAACTTGTGCGGTGTGCGTTGTACATATATATGGAGGCTCCATCTAGGTGGATCCAGAAGCCAGAGTTGAAGGTATGAAGTTGTCTTGGCCAGATTGAAAGCTGGAACATGCGTGGCTCCACTCCATCTGACCTTTTCCTCTCTCTGTGATCCCATACAAAATCATTTCTTATGAAGATAAGCATACCCATACCACTGTCCCCAAACCTAGGCAGATTAATATGAAAATTATATTGTAGACTTGTTACAGTCCTTAATTTTGTAGTTCAGGTCAAGTGAGCCCACAGATGACATCCAAGGCTTGAGAAAGACTGGAGGGAAGATGTTAGTGAAGGATGACCAAGATGATGTAATGAATAGGAGAAGAGACACATCACGCAGCTCAAATGGGCCAAGGGCAAAATCTTAACTTTCTCCAACATATGCCATCTTCCAGATAATCTTAAAATCACCTGGGCACTGATTAACCCCTACCTCTGTTTAGGAAGTCTCTGTGGGAGCCCTGGAAGGGCCTGGGTGGAAGGGTATCTGTCAGTTAAGGGTTGTGGTTTGAGGTGAGGTGGTGGTCAAGCAGTTTCCATTCATCGCCCCAGCAGCTGGTATAATGAACTGGTTGTATGGCTCACAGCTCTGAGGTTCCAGTCCCTCGCTGAGGGAGGGTTCTGGTGAGGCAGCATATCACAGTAGGGATGTACACTGAGACAAAGTGTCAACCTCACTGGCAGAGGAAGCAACTCACAAAAACAAGCAAAAAACAAAAGCAAAGACAATCCAACAAAAACAATCAGACAAACAAATAAAAAAGCATTAAAGATGCCAGGGTCCCACATTTTCTTCTAGGGCATATCTATTGTCCGGAAGACTACAGGCCTCACCCTCTACTGAGCCTACCATCTCTTAACAGCGCCCCCTAGAGGATCAAACCTTTAGCGCATGGGCCTATGGGACGAGCAGGTCATCCTCAGACCAGTGTTGGAGGATGCAGAGGTCAACTGAGAAGCCTCTTTTTCCACACAGCATGGCATGCCCTGTCTCCCCATATCCAGGCAGGCTAGGGAAGGTAGCGGCCCAATTCCCAGGCTCTGGAAGCACAGCTCTGAAAACACGTCCCCTTGGCATGGTCTGATGGGAAGAGGAAGCAGATACATATCTGCTGCCGAGCAGCTTTGTGTCCGCGCATGATGGATGGCTCTGAAGGAGAAGCTAGAAAACAAATTATTGTGTCTCTTCCCCACCGACAGGTCTTTAGTGGGGCCGACCGGGGAGAGGAGATGCGTCCGATTAGAGAGTGCCTCACAATAGGCACTCCGCACAGGAAAAGTGTCCCGAGTTTATCTATTGTTAAGTGATATAATTTATCGTCGCTGAGGGTTAAGGAGCAATTCCAGTTCTTTCCTACTTCGGGAACAGAGATTTGTAAGATAATGCCCAAATTTAGACACCAAAGAACTGCCTGCAGAAATGTCCCCAAAGGCAGGTGGCTGGTGCATGCTGGAAGCCAAGTCATTCACAGAGCTAATCTGAGGCTCTCCTCAGAAACTATATTTGCTTTCTGAGTGCATGGTGAGTTTTCATCTGGGCTCTGACCAGCGGACAGCTATGCAAGTTTGTAGATACCAGTAATTGCATATAGATAACCTTGATGGTTGACCTCGTCAGAGCCAGGCCTGGCGGCTTTCCATTGTTTCTGGCTTTGCCAGTTGCTACTCAACTGCTGTGGGATGAATTTATATATTAAGAGCTCGCTGCAGTGGGAATTGCTTATCGTTTTCCGTTCCATCCTGTAAGCTCCTATTTGCTTGACGTAGGGAGCTGGGAATAAAAGCCGTGATCTGACTGTTCACTCTGAAGAACGGAGGGCAATGTGTTGAAAAGCTATACTAATTTCTAAAAACAAAGGGAGAGGAGAGCATGTGTTTGTCTTCTCCAAATCGCAGAGAAACCCTCGTCACAGCCAGCCACCGAGGCTGTCTGAACGGGTTCCCAGCCATCTTTTAGCGTTCGATTTAGCTGGAAAGCAGAGTTTGAAATCCGCCCATCACCTATGGCCAGTGCGAAGCCCTTGTGTTTTGAGGAAAATGCTGCAAGCAGCCCAGACTTTATGTTTAATTCAGAGAGATGCTCTAAAAAGTCTCAGAGAGAGAAAGGTGATGGTGATCCTGTGGTGTGAGGGCAGCGGGTGACAGGGCCACATAAAGACTGGAGTCCAAGTTAGCACCAGGCACATGGGCTCATCCATGGAATGCTAATGCCCAGACTATCTCTTTGGTGTGCTGTGTGGACATCTCTACCTTATTCCTTTTGCTTTTCTGGGTGGTTAAAGCATCAGCTGTGAACTGGCCCAGCAATTAGAAGAATAAGACATAGTGGCCAGGACAACTTTTTTTCTAGATGTATTATTGGAAAGAGAAGCTGCCCTGTGTTTCCTGGGGCTCTCCTTCCATGGCCTTTGAACTTTGAGGCAAGTTCAGAAGGGCTAGACAGGTCCCTTTCTCTGTCAGAGGGTGGCGTCAGAGACAGGTGAAGGGGAGCAGAAGGCTAGCCAAGCAAATCCGGGCAGCGGAGGTACTAATGACAACCGGGTACACTCAAAGGGTCTGGGCTTCAGCAGCAGTGGGAGTGGCATTCTGGAGGCCTGGCTGCTGAGCCACCGTGTGTCACTGCTCAGCTGAGGGGATCAGCCTTTGATGCTTTCAACATCAGAGCATCAGAACTCTTCTTCATCCTGGGAAAGGAGGTTCGGGTTAGTCAGCCAGGGCAAATAGCTCAAGGGAGATTTCATTTTCTCTTTGTCGGCCCCTTGCTTTCATCTACTGGTGATATACAGTCCAGCTACTGCACAGAGAGAAAAGAAGGCTTGCTGGACCCAGGAGTGTATGGCCAATTTAGGGCCTGAGCTGAAGCAGGTACCCACCTGGGTGCTGGAGGGCTGATGGGGAACCCAGGCACAAAGAGGGAGGGCGGATGCAGTGTCTCATAATTACTGGGAAATTGGCCTAAGAAGTTTTCAGCCCTGGCTACTCCAATGGGTCAGGCCTCCCTTTCAACAAGGACTGCTCCTTCTGTGTCTCTGCCTGTGGGCATGTCTCCTTTTATAAGCAAAGGGATGGGAACAAAGGTCATGTCAGGAATCTACAACCAGCTCCTTTCTGTAGTTGGCTCATGCACTGCATTAACAAGAGGACCTAGGTTCAAATCTAAACTCTGCCAGTATTAGCTGTTTAACCCTGAACAATGTGCTCCAGTGTTCCCTTGATTTGTCTCATCTGTAGAATAGGTATAGGATTCTGTCTGCCTGTTGTATAGGTATGGCACACAGTGAAGGCTCCATAGAGTTACCGTGCACACAGTAGGCACAACCCTGCTTGATGTTAGAAAGGCTCCACCAGAGCCAGGCAGAGTGGCACAGTCTGTGATCCCAGAGGGTACTGAAACAGAAATTATATAATATGGCCAGATCCAGTTAGAAAGAAGGGGGGAGGGGTGAAGGGAGAGAGAAAGAAAGGGGCCCACAAACATTAGCTATCACAGAAAATATCCACTTAAGCCATTTAATTTTTACCTGAACACAGTCCAAGAAACCTTAATATTTTAAAAGCAGCTTCATAGAGTGGAAATATTGTTTATGAAGCAAAACTAAAATCACAAAGAAGTTGAGTACAAGTTAGCTAACCTTCCCACTGTCCCCAAGTCAGAGGTGAGCACGCTGGAGTCTCCAGTCAGCTGCTCCTTTTATTGGAATAAAATACTCTAGGACTCAGTTCTTAGGAGATTAAACTCACTAAGTAAGATGGATCTCAGCAGGAGGGGAGAAGCGGGCATAAATTGGATCTAGAGGAAAGAGAGTCTACATATGCAGTGGGAACATCAAGCCAGGAAGCGTGCAGGGCTCTTTGGTGCAGGGAGAAAACGGTATTCAGATCCAAAGTATGAGCAGTGTAGAAGGAACTCCTAGATCGGAAGTCCAGCAGGCCACTGTCAGTGACAGAGGGTCTGCTAAGCACAGATGTGGTATGAGTAGGTGCAAAAATGAACCTGACCTTGAGCTTGAAGTGATGTGCTCAATGGTATCTATGAAATTAGAGGCCCTGATCTCAAAGGTTGGGTGACAGCAGGTGGCCTGGGGGGGGGCTGGAGAAGCAGTGGGGGGGGGGGGTGAAATTGCCACAGAGGACTGTTGTGCCCTCCTTTTGGAAGCTAGGCATAGTGCCAAAGTGTCCAGGACCTGCAGTGAGAAGCATCTGAGAGGCCTTCATTTCTTGAGGGCAAATGTACATGGAACCCCTGCTGCTACCACCAAAGATGATTAGGTTATTTAGTCAATAACTCATCAAATACCAAGTACATCTGAAAAACTATGTCAAGGGCCAGGAGCATTTTTTTTCCTATGGATACAGAATTATCTGCAAGCTCATATGCAAGCCTTTTGATGAAAAGAAAAATCCATGAAGAAAGCTATTCAAAGTGTAGAGATTGTGGCCCAGAGTGTGAAGTGTGGGCCAAGGCACTCTCATTTTAAAGACAGTAAATTTTGAATTTTGCCTACTGAGGCTGTTAGGGGTCAGATAAGGAGTATTTCCCTAAAGGCCCATGTGTTGACAGCTTGGTCCCTGGCTGGCAGATCCAATCATTGAGAGGTGATTGGATTGTGAGGGTTCTGACCTAATCAATGGATTAATCCTAGATGGATTCTTAATCCAATGGTGTTATGGGAAATGGTGGGAACTTCTTCAGAGGCCGAGTCTAGTTAGAAGAGGCAAGTCACTGAGGGTCATTCCTTGAAGGGCATTTGTTGGTCCTGGCTGCTTTCCTCTCTGCTTCCTGGCTGTGGTGAGGTGAGTGGCATTGTCCTCTCTGTCACGATGTTCTGCTCATCAAAGACTCATTGCTGTGGTGACTAGTCACAGACTAGAGATCATGAGCCGTGGTGAATGCTTCCTTTTAAATTATTTTCTTCAAGTGTTTGCCACAGTGAGGAAGACTGGAACATAGGTCAATGCGCCATGTGTGCTGTCTGCCCATCTGTCTGTTCATCACTCACAGGGCTCACACTGCACCAGGTGTTGGGGCATGCACGCTGGGGACTGGTGCAGGCATACCCCTTACACCTCAAGTGTCTCCTGATTGGTGGAAAAGAGTTGAACTCAGCAGCTTTGCCAGCCCCTAGCGTTTTAGATACTATAACCTTTAGAAAGTTGTTTTTGAAAACAGAAATATTAAATAAGAGACAGAATCTTGATTTTTCTGAGGACTGAGGTGGGTGTGCCTGAGAGAGGCCAAGAAAGGTTATTGGCTTTACCAATAACAAGTTCAATGGTTTCACTTCACAAACAGTCCAAAATCTTAGCTTTTGACAGATGTAGTTGGAATCCCAAAACTTAGAGTTTCAGATCAGGTAGGGCCTGGGCTGGTTACTCTTATCATCTTGGAGTGTGTGTCCTATCTGCAAAAGCACTCTTATATGCATCTAGGTATGGACACAGTTGTGTTTTAACAACATTGGAAAACCAAAAGCAGTCCAAGCCCAAGTGTTCACTAGTAAGAAGTCGAGAGAACAGAGCAGGTTCAGCTAATGAAAGCCTTCCTGACCCTCCCTCGGCTTGCTGCTTCAGATGCAGTGTTTCAGGAACTTGCCCTAACTGCATAGCATTCTGCTTATATAGACCCTTTGCTTGCCTGCTGGGGACCCTGACTCCTGGCTACTCACAGTGCAAGCTACGGTAGCTGCTGCATGTTTACACCTTACTTTCCTGTTCTTTGAAGTGGGCGTGATGAGAGTGTGTACTTTGGTCCTGGAACACGGAGCGACACTCATATGTGCTATGTGGCATGGCAACAAAGCCAGAACATAGAACAGGATGAGTCAAGGATGTCAATGAAGATGATGGTGGAGGTGATGATGATGGCCAGGAGTCTGATGAATTCAGACAGCAATGGAAACGTCACAGGCACGTCACAGCAGAGAATGAAATTGCTACTGAACCAAATTTCAATCTGTACCCAAAGACTGACACAGCTTATAGGGCAATAGAAAATGACATGGCATGTAAGGGAGGGGAGGGAACAACAGGCAATGGGTCCTCCCACAGAAGAAAGATTCTAAGGTTTGCTGGGAGGCCTTAGTGGTCATCATGTCTACTGAGGGTGAACACAGTCATTCATGAGGCCACAGTGAAACTACCAAAAGCTGAAGCCCTGGGGGGAAGGTCACTGTTGTGTCAAATATTAGCCACTCCCCAGAAGCCTGGCTACTGCCCTTAGCAAAGGGGCCTCAGTCCTTAGCAACACCAGGCCCTCCCTCAGACTGCAGAGTTACCACTGTCACCAGGTCACCTCATGCATATAAGTGACAGATTCTCTGCCCTAGTAGTCAGCAGGCCCTCCCAGCCCTGGGAGGCCTCTGGCTGCTTCAAAGCAGTAATTGTTGGTTTGGGTAAAGGTGTGGGAACCTGCATCCAACTACTGCCCAATAACCCCAAGGCAGCCCCTCTTCTTTGTTTACCAACACAGTTAAACGAGAAACCACCAGGGCTCTACAGTGCAATGTTATCCACTTAGCAGACTGATTAAGTCATGGACACAAAATGGTAAACAGATATTAGAGCCAGCCTATAAGTGAGTCATTTGAATGGAGTGGAGTATCATGGCAGGTTCTTAGGCCGGAAGGCAGAAAGTTCACACCTTCCTGACACCGCTATAAAACACTGCAACATTACAACTTTTCAACCATATCTAAAAGACCAATTTAGGTTTATTCCCATCCGCGTTTATGGCCACGGTTCAGCGGGTGTAAACTGGTAATAGCTGCCGTCCAGCTCTGGGTGGATGCCAGCACAGATGTGTTCAGTCAAATGACTAATTGAAAACCTTCGACAAAATCAGCAGCCTGGCCATTTTGCCTGCATAATAAAACAGCCACGGATCAAGGTAGAGCCCAGAAAGCCCACCCATCTCATCATCAGCGCCATTAACAATCATGAGTATAGATGAAAACAACGCATGGTTTATTCTGCAAATGAAGGCCTATAACTAGATGCGTTCCCAGGGGCCCATTACCCATTTTAATAATACATCAAGGAGTTTGAGCAAACAGTTTGTATGTGCAGACCAAACAGAGAGAGCTGTTTACAGTCACCGCGTACAGAGACTACTCCCAGCACTCTGGCTTTATAAAGGTACATAACATGATAGCTATTAGCAAAATTAAAAGAGAACCATTATGGACTTAGGGGCCGCTCTGCTCTCCAGCCAAACAGAAGCATCAACCCTGACTTCCAGTGCAGGAATATCCAATGCCTTTGCGCTCCCCCCCTCACCCCCGCCACTTCCTTCCTTCAAGAGAGCAGTCAGACTCTGACTCAAATTATGTGCATGAATAATAAAATACCATCTAATTAAAAACTGTAGTTAAATATGCAAAAATTAATGATAATGAGATTGGCAATACCTCTGAGTACAGACACTTTGTGAATTACCCACGAGTGTTCCTTTGCTTGACCTAAGCAAAGAATAACAGAAAGGCTTCCAGCATGCCTGGTCTCAGCCCTAAGGTGCCACACATATTCTGACCCAGGCAGCATGAGACAAGCACTGGAAGGGGACAGTGGCCCAACCAGAGCATTCTCTCCCAGTTCTTGTAGTTAGAGCTCAAAGGGCTGGGTGAGTATGGGGGTAGAGTGGGTGGGAAGGATCCAGAAGGGGCTTCCTGTGACCATGGGACTGAAGGAAACAACCTGGATAGGAAGAAATGGTGGAGGAACTCATTTAATGATGTGTTCCTGAAAAGGATAAAGAACCTTCTTACCTTCCCAGGTACCAACGCCTTTAAGAGAGTGTCTTCATGGCATCATCATATTGCCTGAAAGTCATGGATTCCCACTTCTTACCTGTTGAGACAGATGCTGACGCAGAACACAGCTTTGGTCTGGTGTGGACTCTCTCAGTCAGACAACCCCAAGGGAGAGCTTCTGGAACTAACCACCTGCTCCTGCTGAGGATGAGGGTTTGTCAACCAGTGTGCACCTGACTCAGTTCTCTTCAGCCTTCTGTAAGTGACAGCAAAATAGTGAGTATATCCTTCATGTCATGTTCTATGGTGTGGTGAACTTCACTCACGTGCCTTCTGGGTTTGACCTTGCACAGTGGAAAAACTCTGGTCCTTTCCTACGATGACCAATATTAGCCAGTGGGAAGCTCTGAAAACTGAGGCACGTATAATTTATAAATGAGAAAATTTCCTGTAGAAGTCATCTTTAAGGTCTAAGTTCACTGTTCAAAGGCAGAAGATATTCGATCTCCTTGGAAGATCGAAGGAGAAGCCCAAGAAAGCAATCACAAGAAGGCACATGAGGTCAGCTGCAGAGGAACATTTTTACAGCACGAAGTTCTTGGTGGAACTGGTGGCAGGGATTCTTGCATGAGATGTAGTCACAATGCAGCTGTCCAAGGTGACTGCTGGTAAATGCTCTGCTACTGCTAAAAAGAGCAGTCACGGTGACATTTTGAGTTAATATATATGGGGCCAGGTTTTGCCTAACCTTAAAAAGTTTGGCAGAGATGCTAATCTCTGTAGTAATAAAGATCAGGGTTAATAGTGGCTTGTTGGAGCCATCAGTCAGGACATGTTTTTGGCATATGAGCTGGGCTTTGGGTGATGTGCAGTTCCTGTGTATCATAACCACAGCCTTTCTTGCCTGTTTGGAAAGTCCGGGGAGACTATTGTGGATCACTTTAAACTGGCTTATGTTTATCCCAACACTTGCAGCACTTCATTGGCTGCTAATTGGCTTCACGTTAGGCCTGGCTCCTCCCCCTAGAAGGGCTAATCTCCCCATCCCAGCTGACCTACCCCAGTCCCTCCACCCCAGCCTCCCTACCCCAGGCTCCCCACCCCTGCCTCCCTCTTTCACTCCCCTTGGCCCTATATCCCCATCCCAGCCTCCTCACCCCTGTCTCCCCATTCTAGCCTTCCCACCCCAGCCTCTGCATTCTGGTTCAGAGTGTGGAACAGTAAGCAATTGACTCTGTTTGCTGAGTCATCATTTCTGAGTAACCTTAAATAAGTGTGTGTCCTGTGCCTATCTCCAGAGCGTACCCCACTGGAGCAGGGTCTAGCTGACTGTATCTTTGACTAATAATTCAAAGCCCCAGAGGCACCTGCTGTTACTCCTCTCTGCCTCTCCAAGTCCATTTGACCTTCATGCATTTACCAAAAGAGGAGTAGCCTGCCTGGAGCCCAAGAGAAACCTGGAACCACCGATACTCTCCTTGGAGATTGTTCTTGCCTATGGGTCCCTTTCCATGTTCTGGCAGGGCCTCACAGGAGGTGAGTTCACCATTTGGCTTGTACGAGAGAATGGGCTTTTGTTTGTTTATGTGAAGGAAATGGAGTACTCACTGCCCCTGGGGAAGTGTCTCCTGTGTAGTCAAGTATTTGTCAGCCTGATTCAAGGGGGGGGGGGATTATTTAAGCCTATGCTTTTAAAAATAATGTCTATTTCTTTTCTCAAAGAGGCCTGCAATGGGCCAGGGAGAGGTTTTTTTAAGGGCTATATTCATTACATTTTCCTCTTGCTAGGACAACACACCCAATAAAGGCAACTCAGGGAAGAAAGAGTTTATCTTGGCTCAGGGTATAAAAAGGGATACAGTTCACTGTGGTAGGGAAGGTGTGGAAACAGGAGAGCCAGGTGGCCAGTCAGATCACGTCCCTAGTCTAGAAGAAGAGAGAACTGTGGGACTCAGCTCACCTCCTTCTTATTCAGTGTGGACCCATCCCAGGGGATGGTGCCGCCCCAGTCAGAGTGGATCTTCCCTGTACAGCCAATTCTCATTAGAAATGCCCTAATTCTCATACAGAAATGCCCTCATAGACACAGCCAGATGGGTAACTCATCCCAGACACTTCACTATCGAAGAGGAACATGCCAAGGGGTATCCACTGAGTTGAGACATTTGCACATGTTATTGTGACAAAATAGTTAACTTTAATAACTTAAATGACATGAGTAACTTTAGGGAGGAAGAATTTGCTTTGGCAAATGGTTTTTGAGGAATTCCATTCATGTTTGCTTGGCCTTGTACACTTGAGCAGGACATCATGGAGGCTGGTACCTGTGTGGAGAAGCTTCTTCATCTAATGGTAGAAAGGAAGCAGAGGAGAAAGTGACTAGAGGGGAGGTATACCTCTCAGAGTCACACCGTCTGTGATCTGCTAGACCTCGCCTCCTCAAACAGCCCCATTCACTGAAACTGAACACAAGAGCCCAGGACACTTCATGTTCAAACCAAATGGGTTTGAAAAGTAGGGGAGTGGGAATTTCAATCCCAGATTCTGAGATTGTGCACTGAGCAGCTGCTGTTTGTCTGTATCAAGTTCGATCTCCAGGGATGGGGTGTGTGTCTGAAGACTTCACACTCAGTTTCTGAAGCAGTCCCATCTAAGAGGCATAGGACAAATGCTTTCTCCATGGTCAGCATGAATAAGCAGGTAGGTCAGGTGGAGATGCAGCCAGTTTGAGCTTCTGTAGCTCACCCAAATGGGTTGATGTTCTACATGCCCCAGGATGCTTTCCCACATGGGATGCTGGCCTGCCATAGTGAGGACCTCTAACTCCATAAGAAAAGGAGGAAGTCTAAAATCTTCTTGAGGTCCTCTGCTCTTTAATGTTAATACAGTTTTAACTCTCAGGATGAAATTGAACACAGGGGTCTGCTGTTTTCTCTGGAATCATTTGGGCTTTGGTGCTGGGAGAACTCCACTGGATGACATTCTTTTTCTGTCTTATGAAGAAATTAATTACACTTATGACAAGCAAAAGCACCTTTGGGTCTTTAAGTCCTTTTGAGTCCCATTTTTTTTTTTAAAGGTGAAAGAATTTCTTTGTTAGCTGGACAGTGCTGCAGTGCTGATGTAGCCCTGTGAGAAGGGCTAAGAGCTAGTATGTGGGGTGGCACATGTGCGACTCAGCTTCTGCCTTTTTTAAAAAAAAGACTTGTCTGGCCACAGAGAGGGAATGTCAGAATGATACATAGAGACTTGGAAATGTGCAAAAACCTGGAGCTCAACAGCAAGCATTTTAGCTGTTATCAGCTTACGGGTTTTTATTGGGCATCTGTTATGTGCCAGTCCACAGTTTAGATGAGAAAGTCAGGTAAGCAGACTATAGCCCTTGCTTTTGTGAAGTATTCATTCTGGCCTTGCAAGTAAAGAAAGGCCCGAAGTCAATAGAGTTGTTTGTCCACAAGAATGATGGAAGGGATGCAGCTAGGGATGGCATGGGGAGAGGCTGGGATGCCTCTCAGACCATGGCAGGAGAGCATCTATGTACATGGCTGTAGGATGGTGAAACCACACAGATCTAAGCATCCAGCTAGAGTGTACTGAATGCAATTAAATGTATTCCCCAATCCCCCAGTCAGAGACTCCTGCAATCCATAGTTCCAATACATTAAATACATTCTCTATCTCTACTTGAGCTGGAGGCTTTTAGCTACAATATATTAGAATGGACTATTTCTAGAGAAGAAATGAACATGTTAGCCAGTAAGGATGGATGTTAGAATGGAAACAGGTAGATTTCAAGAACCACTGAGATCCCAAGGCAATTTCTTTCCCCAGACCTAGGATGAATTACCACACTTGTAACTTATAATTTAGAAGGGAAGTAATGTTTGAAATTCCTGTCCAAAGAAACTACAACCAAAGAAAATACATTGGAACACAGTAACAATACAGTTTGCTACCTAATTATTCACCAGTCAAGATACTGTATCAGGAAAGTGGGACCTTTAGCCAGTTAATTCTGCTGCTGTTGTATGCATGTGCGCATGCATGAGTGTGTGTGTGCAAGAGCCTTGAACATGCCTGTTGGGCATTTTGTTACAGAGCATATCCTCAGCACTCTTTTTAAGTTTCTTTTCGAAATACAGTCTCACTAAGTTGCCTAAACTGGTCTTTTGCTCTGCCCCAGACAACCTTGGACTTGTCATCTTCTTCCCTTACCATGGTCATAGGCCTGTGCCATCACACCCAGCTATTTTCTTAAGTAAACTGCTCCAAAGGATTCAGATACATGGAAAGAAAACTCCTAAAAGAAAGACAAGGAGCATTTTGGTGACTTTCATTGCTGCTGTGACAAAATGCTGGACAGAGAGACTTATGGGAGGAAATGCTGATTTCGGTTTGTGTTTGCAGTCTATCATGATGGAGAGGGTGGGTGGTTTTCACTACGGTGGGAGTGTTGAAGAGGAAGAAAGTGCATTTCACAATTATAAGAGCATGTGGAGAATGCAAAAAGGTTTCGTGACAGTCAGATTGTGGGCACAAGTTTTTTAATACCACAGCAGACCAGGCAGCTGGACCAGAAGCAGAGCCAGGATGTCATTCAGGCCCAATCTTGTGGCATGTCTACCAGCCAGGCCCCATATCCAAAAGCTCCCATTAGTTCCCATAACAATACTACCAGTTTTGAAAGAAGTGTGCAAATGTGAGCCTGTGGGGTACACTGCAGATTGGTGCATGAGAAAGAGCAAATGGGAATTCAGAAGTGCAGACATCCTCAGGCCTCAGAGTTGTGTGGGCAGAAGAAAATACAAAAGTGTATTTGCAGAGTTGAAAATGCATTACAGGTCACAAAATCAGAATGGGTACTGGTACTTTTAAACTCAACTGAAAATGAACCAGAAAGAGCTCTGTAAATTTAGAACAGGGTTGCTGCAGAAATGGCAAATACACCATAAAGACTGATGGATGCACTTGGAGAGATTGCTCAGAATGAAACAAAAAGATTGGAGAAAAAAAAACCCAAAAACTTAAAAAATGATATATAGCACAGCTTGGACATACAGTCCTTAACATAATGAATAACATGTGTTTTCAATATAAATTTTATACCCAGCCAAACTATCAAGTGTTAGGTATAATCAAGACACTCTTTGGAAAGAAAACTAATGTCCATAACCTTTCCTAGGAAAGACAGAGAAAATACATTTTAATGACTAAGGAAATCTGGGATCCAGGGAGCATCTCTCATGTGAACAGGGTAAAGAAATTTTCATATAGAGATAATCTGATCAGCTCCACTCTAGTTCTAAAGAACAACCACCTCAGAGTAGAGTGAACCAGATCGTTTGGTAAGATGAGTCTGCTAGAGAAAAAGCTAATCCAGTAGATGATATGACATGTTGAACTCTTAACCAGTGCTAAGAAACTCTTGGGGGAAATATGGAAAGTTCTAACCAAAAATTAATGCTTGGTATCTTGCTTGATCTCTTTACACTTAGTTAGGTAGGAGATGGTCTCTCACTGAAGCTGGAACTTGCCTATTGACTGGACTGGCTGACTATCGAGCCTCCACAATCCTCTCGTCTTTACCTCCCCAGTACTAGGATTTTTATGTAGGTATTGAGGCTCCAACAGGTCCATATGCTTGCACGGCAAACATTTACCGACCAGCGGAGTCATCTTTGTAGCTACAGGAAGAGTTTTTAAAACTAAGAAAATGAAAAACAAGAGGTGATTTTTTTTTTTTTTAATTTCAAGGAGAGGCACATTTCCCACAAATGAAATGTGTTTGTGATACCATTGAGGGAGCCACGTTTACATGTCTGTAATACTGAATAAACCAACCACTTCTTAACTAGGAAATTTTACACGATTTCATTAGAAGAATCTGGAGAGCAGAACTGAGCAGGGGTTTATGTCTGAGAGAAAGATTAAAAAACAAAAACAAAAAACTCAAAACTTTGTGACTACAGTAGAAAGGCAACTTTAAAAGCCTAAAATGAAGGGATACAGAGAAAACTATAATTTTATTTGTTTAAACTTATTTTTAACAACTCTTAAAACTAAAATTAGTGCTTTTATAGAGGGGCATTGGAGTGAGTAGCAAAGAAATACTGTATTTTTTTTTTCACAAGCCTTTTTCTGTTCAGCTTTTCAGTTATGAGTCTGAATCATTTTTGCACGTATAAAACAGGTAAGGGGAATGGTATAAATACTTTACATAAGGCAGAAGCTCCTTATTGCCCCACCTCTTCCCCCTTTCATCCTTCGAAATGGTACCTGAAGTCTTCATTAAGCATTTGTCCATCTGGAAGAACAATAAACAGTAACAAAGTCCCAGGTTGATCGAATCCCTTGCAGCTAGCTTTTGGCCACCAGTTAGAAATAGTGGTAGAATATGTGAGTCCTTAGATGTGTCCTTCAGGGAAGTGGTCCTGACTTTTATTCCTTTCAGCTTCCCATTGGAGCTCTAGTTACCCATAAGGATTTGAGAAGGGCAGTCATGCAGAGTAGAGCTAGGTTTGTATTATTCCATGTCCTGAATTAACTATGTCAAGACATTTGGAAAGGAGAAAACATTCACTCTCTTCCCCAAAGCCAGAATTATTTGGAGACGGGTTTGTTATATGCAGATATCCCCCAATGAACACATTTGGATATGTGAAGCCTTGTGGCAAAAGAATGTCAGGAACTTGGTTTGAGACATGATGACCTAGAAGTGGTAGTGAGGACAGAGGTCAGGGATGAGAAAGGAATAGAGCAAGTGGCACCATATAGGGCAAGGGCTCTGTGGTCTGGTAATTCCTGCTCAAGAATCTGAAGTGGAATACAAGAAAATATTTTCAAACTGGGAACGTGCTAGTGACACTCACCTGCAAGTGCATGAGGCTCAGCGCACATTCTCAGGTGGCCTGTGCTCTTAGGGGAATTCTTGACAGGCACCCACTTTGACTTAGCTTAGACAGAGTTACACACAGTGAGTCCTCTTGCATTATGCACACCCCCTGGAACCCTGGGTCAACTATCCACATGCCACATTTTATATATGGGAAAATAGAGACTCCAGAAGGTTCGACAGGTTCTCATGAGCATATGAATGGAATTATAGTCTGGCTCAACCACAATACATGAAGACAATGATGAAAGACTGCAATCTGAAGTTCAATCAAGGGAGAAGAGAGAGATGATTCCTTAGCTTGATGAACAAGAGTGGCTGTAGCTGGCAGATTCTCACAGGCATCTGAGAGTGGCTGGAACAGTGTAAGCACAGCCTGGATAACACCAACTGTGAGGAGCTATGTCCAGCTGGAACAGTGAGTGTGAGCCAGGAAACAACTAAAGGTCCAGGCTTGGGAAGGTGATTGATGATGGTAGGGAAGCTGGAGGCACTGCCTCAGTCCTGTAGGACACAGGGCCATGAGGGTTGTACTGCTTGTATGTTTGTATTCTTGCTTTGGTCTGCAATGCAGGATTGAAGAACGTGGACCGCCCTCTGTGGTGTGAACAGGGCCACTTTGGAGGGGTCTACTCCCCTTCTCTAGGCAAGCTGATGCCATGCCAGCTTGGAAGGCCCAGGGACTGCAGTGACTCTCAGAGGGAGTTTCCTTGTGTTGTTTTTAGGGATTCCAAGGACACATTTTCTCACCAACTAATAATATTTGGATATCACAGAGGTTTAACAAATTCATATTTAAGTGACTATTTAAATATTTTTTGAGTCAATAACTTGTGTTTGGAAAAAAAAAATATTATTCCCTTTCCCCAAGCAGGAGAGATTGAGGCCTGGAATCAGCTTCCAGAAAGGACAGTTACTACATCTATCCAGAGAGAAAGGGTGAGTTTGGGCCCACAGCTCTTCGTTCCCTGCAGCGAGGCTGACCTGAGAGCACCTTTGTGGAGAAGAGTGCTCTCTTGATTGCCAGCTGCTCTCTGGCAGAAGCTAGAAGTTGGATGAGACTTCAGCTGCACTTACAGGATTAATGATGACTTGAGCAGAAAAGGGTGGAACTCACCCAGGAAAGCTCTGTGAAGGTACTAAGAAGTGGTAGGTAAGGACCCACGTGTTGTTAGCTTCATGGAAAGGTGTGTAATGTGGGTGCCTACATTATTTGAGGAACCCTCTTTTTCAGCATCGATATAAATAGCTTAAACATCCATCTACAGAGGAAAAGGGACCCTCTTGCCTCTCTCTAGCCCTACATTTAACGTAATTGCCACGGACAACTTGCTCTTGGAAGCCCTATCCTGTTTTGTCCCATCCTCTGTTGGGCATAGACCTGACCAAAAGCTTCAGATTGAGGGGGTCATGATCTCCTCAACATTTGTATACACTGATATTCAAATGGAGAAGCTGCATGTGATGTTAGAATTTTTGAACTCCCTAGTTCTAGGGTCTTTGTATACAAGGAGGGGCTCTACTTCATATAGATCCCACCTCAAGCTCTTGTCTATGTGTGATCTCTAGTCATCCGGGTACCTAGGAGTATACATGCTTTGGCTCTTTTAGTCTTTGGCAAGAAGGAAAACACCCCAGAAAATGGCATTGGGGGATTAGGGTGGGAATTCCAGAGCCTTGAGCAGATCTAGACGATGGTTATGAAACTGTGGCTAACAGAAGATTCAGATATCAGTCCCAGAGTTTGTTCATTTTTTTTTAATGATTGAAAAACTAAGCGCATGAGAATGTTTTGTGGCACAAGAAAATGTAATAAACTCAAAGACCTGTGTCCACAAATAAAATCTTCCTGAAGCCTGAAGAGAAAGCTGCATTTCCATACCACCTTGTGATTTTCAGGCACATGCTCTACAAAGTGACTGGTTGGTCAAGCCTGAAACTTCCTGTCCCTCTGGACAGTGCAGGAGGGACTGAATACAACAGATTGAAGGCATTGCTAAGTAGCACAAAGTCCTTGTCTGAGAAGAGGGATAGAAGAGAGGCCTCAGAATCATAGAAGAATATAGTACGAGATTTCTGGCCTTGACTTTTGGGCCTAGCCTTAAGGTTTAGGCCCGCAGACCCGCAGACCTGCAGAGACAGAGACACACAGATGCATAAGATAGTTTTAGGCTGACCGGTCTAAGGCCCAGGCATATAACTTGCTAGCTCTCTACCCTTCATCTAACCCATGACTCTTCCTGTTCAGCCATGTGGCTCGGTACCTTTCCTTAGAGCAGCATAGTTGTCCTCTGCTTCTTCCAGCTTCTCTCTGGCAATTCTGCTCTGTTCTTCCTGTTCTCAGAGTTTTTTTAGTCTGGTAGCCCCACCTACACTTCCTGCCTGCCTTTGGCCAATCAGTGCTTTTTATTAAGCCAGTGGGTGGGACAATTATTTACCATGAAACAACACAATACCCCTACAGAAGAATATGATGGCTTATGCCTGTAATCCCAACACTCAGGAGGCTGAGGCAGGATCTTGAGTTACATTCAGCCTGGTCTACTTCCCTGTCACTAAATTCACAAAAATATGAACAAATAAAGCCTAAACATGAAGATAGGGTTCCTCTGTTTGAGTCTAAGAACATTTGGTGTGGGGAAGGCCTTGGGACTTGAATTGATTACAGTCTTGAGAAAATAAGGATAAACATACATACAGAGAAAGGGGAGGGTCAGGTGGGCTGGGCTTTCTGATGGAGATGCTGCATTTTGATCATATGCTGATGAATCTTTGTGCTGCTTCCTTGTGCTTGTGTGAACAAGGCTCCTGTGAACTAAGATACACACTTGTCTTAAGAATGGTGCTTCCAATTCTTTGCAATATAGGCCCAGAAACAGAATTACTCAATCCTGGGCAACTCTACTTTTAATGTTTTGAAGAATTACTATGCTGTGGGCCATAACAACCACACCATATAACTTTATACCAGCAGTTAGTTGACAGTATTACTTTTTAAGCTAGAAAGGCCCATGAAAACATTTGACTGAGAAAAAAAATGCTATCCATCTTAAAACAAAACCCTATCTATCTCTCTTTCTAGAGTAGCAGTTTCTCCCTGGCTTCTTATGAGGTTCTCATGCAGCTCTCTGTGAAAGCTCATGGGCTGGATGTAGCTGTGGGCCAGTGTGTGTTCAGCATGTTAGAAGCCATAGGTTTGAAGTCTAGTACTCCTGTCCCCAAATCACCCCCTTCAAAAACCTGGGTAATTCCATCATTTGGGAGACCAAAGCAAGAGGATGCAGAGTTCATGGGAAACCTATGCTCTATGAAGTTAGGTCTTCATTCAATATGAAAATTTGAAAATCAAGGGGTTGGAGAGATGGCTCGGAAGTTAAGAGCTCTGGCTGCTTTTCCAGAGGTCCTGAGTTCTATTCTCAGCAACCCTATGGTGGCTCACAACTATCCAAAGTGAGGTCTGGTGCCCTCTCCTGACCTACAGGAAAAAATGCAGGCAGAGTATTGTATCCACAATAAATAAATCTTCAAAAAAAAATATTTTTTTAAAAGCCAAACCAGAGAAGTCTTGTGGTTTCTATGTATTCAAGGGCCTCTCCAGCCGTGAGATCAGAGCATATGTGCTGTATTCCCAGCTCACTTCCCAAAGCAGTCAGGGCTGCAACTCTCTGTCCTTGAACCACCCGCTTGCCCTGTGGTCAGCTTTTAAAATAACTTGTCTTTTGGCTTCTGAAGCATGAGTGCTGTGCTAGAGACCAAACTCCAGGAAGCAATCGACGTGTCTCTGTATCATGAGTGGTGTTGGGTGCAGGGGTGGTGACATGTGGCTTCCTGGTGTGATAGCGAGTGTGTGGGAGACAGATGCCATCTGGAGAAGGGGGTTGGGGCCAGCATGGGCAAGCTGTCCCTTCATCACCTAGACTTCTAGAGCCACTCAGTCCCAGTTTCTGAATGATCTCTTTCTGGGGAAACATTTCTCCCTGCCTACCCCCAAACCATAGATTCAGCCTGCAGGATGTGGACACGGTCTCCATCCTCTATTAAAGCCCAAATTCTGAGTCCCTTAAAGTGAACAGTGCATTGGATTTGGACCAGAGATTACAGAAAAGACTCCTAGTTCCCCGCTTCTCCCTGGAGCTATTTATTCGGCAGAGCTTCAAGGAGCAGGCTTGCATTTCTTCCGAAGGAGAGCAGATGCAGACAGGGACTCCACATCGCTTGATGAAACAGATGAAGTCAAGCCACTGAAGTGACCAAAGGAAAGGAAGGCGGGACAGATTTCCCCTCTAAGAGTGGCCTTGTAGGTTTAATTGTAAAGTATAATTACTTCAAGACATCCTAATTTGTTGTGTACATTATAAATCAGCAGAACTCCATAGAATCATGTTTTTAATGAAGACCCCAAATAAAATGTTCTTTTATGTTACAGCAGATGTTTCTTAATTCACTAGCGCCATGCATTGGGGTATTAAGATTATTCCTTGGCATTTTATTATGAAGAACATACTTGTTTCATCAATTAAGTGGGCCATTAAAGACATAAACAAGCTTTTATGCCCTGCTTTTCAACAGCTGCTGGTGGTCTACCAAGTGGTAATCCAGCTTTCAGCAAATATTCCTCAGCTCAAAGAAGTAAATGCGTTTAATAGGGCAACTTCGGGTCAGTCCACAGCCTCTCAGATCCCAGTATGGGGAATGGACTGACAGGGGATACTTGGGCAAGTGGCTTCCAGAATGTTCTTAAAGGAAAGTGTGGGTGTGTGTATGTGTGTGTATGTATGTATGTATGTGTGTGTATGTGTGTGTGTGGTGTGTATGTGTGTGTATATGTGTGGTTTGTGTGTGTATGTATGTATGTGTGTATGTGTGTGTGTATGTGTGTGATTTGTGTGTATGTATGTGTGTATGTGTGGTGTGTGTATGTGTGTGGTTTGTGTGTGTATGTATGTGTGTATGTGTGGTGTGTGTAGTGTGTATGTATGGTGTGTGTGTATGTGTGGTTTGTGTGTGTATGTGTGATATATGTGGTGTGTATGTGTAGTGTGTGTGTTATGTGTGTGGTTTGTGTGTGTATGTATGTGTGCATGTGTGGTGTGTGTGGTGTGTATGTGTAGTGTGTGTGTTATGTGTGTGGTTTGTGTGTGTATGTATGTGTGCATGTGTGGTGTGTGTGGTGTGTATGTGTGGTGTGTGTGTATGTATGGTGTGTATGTGTGTGTTTAAAATAAAAATAAAATGTTTGTAGGTAAATAAATGCAAGAGGAAAAGTACATTATGGAGAGACCATAGAGGCTCCACACTCTTGCAAATCCAGTAACTTGAACTTTGAAAGAAAATCAGCTGAGTCTGTTTTGTGCCATGAAGGACATGGAGGACAATGTAGGTCACAGGCCCCTCCAGTCACCAGAGTCCATTTGAGCGAGATCTGACCCTGCAGTGACAATGTTTCCAAGGTGTACAGGAGAAGCTTTGCATCTTATAACTGGGATGGGAGCCAGATAAGAGTTCCCTCCTCTCCACCTTGCACTTCCTAAAGATAACAACCAGCCTGAGAAGCAGTGGGGAGAGGGCTGCCTAGGAAGTGCTGAGGCCTATATTAGCCTTGGCTGCCCAGCTCCCTGCTTCCTGTACCCGCAATGGCCCAGAGGATGCTAAGCTTTACCTTCCTAATGTACACACTGACATCCTCCTAGGGACAAATGTCAAAAGAAAAAGAGCTGAGGGCCAAAGCCTTGGAGAAATTTGCAGCCAGTCTATGTCACCCTCAAGCTGAGAGATCTTCAAACACACATGAAAGGCAGATGGAGTGGATTTTCAAATCTGGCCAAATCCAAATCTATTCCAAGATCTGTGGTCAGTAGGAAGAAAAAGAGACAGCTACCATTCACACAATGCACCAGGTAACGGGGAGCCACCTTCGCCATACACGCTTTACCAGATCTGTTTAGTACCCCAATTCTGAAGGCTTTGGGGAGGATACCTGGGCATGTGGGACTGCAGGGCATGGGAGGAAGGGCCTTCTGCCTTTTGTTCATTTTCTTTAAATAGGGCTTAGTCATAAATTTTCTTCCCCTTTTTCTTGTGACTGATGAGGGTTTATTTTTCTTTTTGTGCTTTAGTTCATTTTGTAGTTGGATGTACCATTGTTCTGGGCTGGCAGATAAAGGAGAGGGGAGGGGAGGCAGGAACCACATTGTGAGTGAAGTCGGCCAAAAGAGTTAGGAGGTGACTTCCCCAGGAGACAAGGAATCTGCAGTGCATTCAGGCCATCAATCCCCTCCCCTGGCCACAGCTGTAGCATTCTTCTGCCCTGGTGGGGCCAGGATGTTCCCAGTGGGGCCTTTGATTTTCATGCTCACCTGATTGGAAAGTGAGGTTCCATGCTACTTTTCCATCAGGCTAATTTCACTGCTTCTAGGACTTTGCAATGTTTCCAATGACATCACACTGGAAACTCCATCCCATTGGGCAGTCGGCTTTTCTGTAGACAAAATAAACATAAAAGCCTTCTTTTCATAGCTTTAGATGGAATCTCTGAAACACACACACACACACACACACACACACACACACACACAAGTATGTCAGAAAGGAAACAGGCTAAGGAGCCTGCCAACTTGATAGTGTTGTACATGATTTTTGAATTAATATTAGCCTATTAAAAAGAGCCACAATCAGAATAAATACACATACACAGTCTGATTTGCACAGCAGACACATTTCATGTTGTTTTGGACAAGTGTGCTTAAAGTCATGTACAACAGGTATGCTATGCTTTTGCAGCAAGCATGTTCTAATAAACACTGTGCCTTTTGGTATTGCTTTCTTTCTGTCACAATAATAGAAATAAAACACCATATATCACTGTAAAACACATTTCTACATAAATGCTGATAAGCACAAAATATTTTTCATCATTTACATTTTAACTGTGATAATATATGGCAGGATTAGGGCTGCATCCATCATGTGTCTAACTAACCTTGCTGTAATGAATTTTTAAATGTAATGGTTTCTGTCGCAAAGGAAAATCATACATAATGTCTAGTGACACTATGCACTGGCCAGTGGGTAGGTTTTAAAATGTAAATGCAACTTCCTCTTTAATTAGATTTCTAAGAGGCATCCCCTCCACTGGGCCCTCCTGTTCCTGATGTTTAAAGTAGGAATACTGAACATGGGTATGTGAGGCATGGCTGACCAACAGCTCCCTTCCTGACCTTACTCACAACCACTTGCTTATGGGAAATCTGTGTGTGCGCATTTGAGTTTCAGACCAGCAAAACATCCAACAGATACAAAAGCCTGGGACAGAGAAAGCTTCTAGGGAAGATGTCAGGAAAAGCTTCTGTCCCCTAGAATACAATCTAGAAAAGCATTTGCCATGAGAGTGGGGGTGGGGTGGGGACATGAGGGCATGGTCTAGGGGGATCTGGGTCAAGGGCAAGTACATTTCTCTCTCTCTCTCTCTCTCTCTCTCTCTCTCTCTCTCTCTCTCTCTCTCTCTCTCTCTCTCTCTCTCTCTCTCTCTCTCTCTGCTTGAAATAACAAATAAGCCGACTTACCAGAGAAGAATCATTAAAAATAATTTGCACAAGCTTTCAGTTGTGTGAGCCCCTTTTTGATACAGTGTTTCCTCCCGTGCTTATCACTGCGGACATGTTCGCGCCATATGGAAGCGAGCCGGGCTGGGAGCTCCCACAATACCTGAGTGGTTAATTAAGAGCCGTTGCCGGGCCACAAGAAGCAGGCTGGAAATCCCTCTTCAGTCTCCGACAATGAGTAGCTTTTTTAGCAGCAGAAGTCGCCAGGGACAGCCAGAAGCGAGGGTAATTATTTGAGATAACATACAGCTGAAGACAGCGTCCATGAGCGCCGGGCGGGAGGGGGAACTGGGGGGAGCCATGTGCGTTTGAAAAGAGGGCAATCGCACAGAAAAGTCTATAATAAAAAGGTCAACATCTCCTATTTTTCTGTACAGTGTCGACAGTCTGTAATGCCTTTTTAGCATGAATGACAACGGATTCTGTCTTTTTTTTTTTTTTTTTAAAGGGGGAATATCTTATTTTGTATTCAAACTTTGCAATTGTGAGTTCAGGCCTGCCAGCTCCATCTGAATGAGCTATTCTCGCTTTATCAGGGTTTGCTGAACTGACTTTGATTGCATTGTTGCAAAATACCAGTAATTTTTCCATTAACCCATACAAACCCTGGGCGAACAGAACAAAGAGGTATCAGATGATAAAAGCTTGGAGAGCCAGGAGTTTCCTAACCGCCTCCTAGTAGAACTGCTTAGGACACGGCATCCCGGGATGGCTGAGACTCCTCCTGGATGCCACTTTGGGTTTCCTTTGGGGTCCCTTGGGGTTTGGGTCTCAGTGGGTCCCCTTTGTGGTTTCTTACGAGGGCTATTTTTATCAGGACAATAGTTTCTTTCTGTGTCCTTCAGGAACCTCAGGCTTAATACAGAATCTCACTAGCCCTTGAAGAAGTCAGGCTTAGGTTGAATATGGAAGGATGCTGGCAGGCCGGGGCGGGGGGGGGGTATGGGGGGGTGCTAAGCTAGTTTTTTGGCAGCAAAAATCAAAAGAAGGTTATCCAGCACTTCCAAATGACACTTTACACATTCACATCACCCCAGTGGGTTTTCTGTGGAGTTTCCTCTCACTGATAAATTTCTGATTTTAAGGAAGGTATGTGTGGCAGTTGTTTTAATAAATGGATCCACATTTGCCTATTGTTTTGATGGAGGGCAGGCTACAGTTCCCTTTATCAGCAGAAAGTACACTTGGAGGCATAGACAGGGCTGAGAGAAGCTGTGTTTTCATCCCAAAAACACAACTGCTAAGTTGGCCAACATTAAGGGTTAGCTACCCCCTCTCCCTCCTCCTCCTCCTCTTCCTCCCTAATTCAAGATGTCAAAAGCCCATCTTTGATTTATGGATCTATAGGACTGGACAGAGCTAAGGTCTCTCTACCTCAGCACTCCACCCCACACCACCAACTTCGTCGTGATTTTATGCAGAATTCACATCTCAGCTTTGTTTAGAAACTGCCCAATATGTTAATTACCTGCTTTACCTCCTCAGCATGGTACTGTCAAAACCACACACCAGTCTTTAGAAAATAAAAGCAGAGCTAGTGAGCCTGCATCCCCACTCTGCAGTATCCAGCCCCTGACAATGCCTGAGCTGTCAGATGAGAGGAGGCAGCGGCAGAATAAAGGTGGGCAGATGTGTGGTAATGAGACAGAAGTGTACAGATGCTAATAGGTCTCCTCATCAGAACAGGCCTGCTCGGGTGAGAAGGAGCCAGGTAGCAGCTGCGGACTGTCAGGAAGCCTGGGTACCACTTCTTCCTGATTCTCATTTAAGCTCCTTGAGAGCTGCTGCCTGTCAGTGAGCCTCTCCCTCTCAGGAGCTCCAACCCCTGGGTGATCAGTCACATTTCGACATAACTAGATGTCAAAAGAAGTTTAAGTTGTATGACGAACTATGATGCAGTCACCGCCAGCCCCTGGTCTCTGCAGCTCTCCTTAATGAGATCCGCCTGGAAATTCTGACGCTTTTTCCTGTGTTTTGTTTTCTTATTAAAACACTGGCTAAGCCTTTGTCAACATCATGTCAGCAACTGTGTGCTCAAGACAATATTATCCCAGGCATAATTTAATTTCAAATGTGGAGGTCACATGCCCAACCTGGGTCCCACCGAGGGAGGTAGTGTTCAGCAAACAGGAACTCTCTTTAAATGGTCCATTTTAGTACCGTTAATTAAAATTAGGTCATTTGGGGATTTAGTGTTAGCCCCAGTTGTGACTCTGACTGCGCTGTGGGGGAAGGGTAGGATGTGGAGCTACTTGAGAGTGTCACTTGGGTTGTTTCAGAACCTGAGTCCTAGAATGTAGCTGGCAGTAACAGACGGGCCCACAAGAAACTGCACCTAAGCTAGCTTCACATCCCAGCAGTAACTTGATCAGAAGTTTGAGCTCTTCTGTGGGGCCTTCCCCCACTTTGGTGGGTCCTGAGGTGGAGTGTGCTGTGGCTGACTCAGATAGCTATCTATGAGAATCTGGGGCAGTTAAGTGTGTGTGGCACACGCCATCAGTGTGAGTGAAGCCCATCAGTGTCTAGCCTCCATTGTGAAGCAGGCATGTCTTGGAGCATTTAACCGGGTCAGGTCACTATGTTGCCTAAATACTTTCATCATCTTCCACCATTTCCATTGGGAAAATAAATGCCATGGGTCCCCTCAGCCTGCTTGCTGTATTTTCTTAGAGATTTCTAATTCCTATTCCTCATAAAAGATTTTCACACATGCAGGTTCCTGCATGTGCTTGAGCACATCTCTCCTTTCTAAGTTTGGTGTGGTATGAAGGAACTGGGGTTCATAAGGTACGTCTTTTGCTTCTCTTCAGAGCCTGAAAGATAATCTGAGGAAACCTGATGCCATGTTGACATAAAGAAGCACTTGAAGGAATCTCAGAAAACCAATTGGCCTCAGCTAGAACCTTTTAAGCTGCCAATGAAACCTTTTGGTATCCTCCTAAACCCACCCCTTAGATAGTTCTTCCTTAACCACAAAGGGTTCTCTTAGATTCTCCCTGTTCCTGGGAAGCAATGCTGCCATCCTGGATGTCCAGGGGGAGCAGCCGGAAGCTCATTAGAACATTCTTGCTTACCCTGGAGTTGTAAATTATTGAATGGCTAGGATTCATCTAAGAGGTCTTAACCTTATAATTTGTGATAATTTAGAGACTGGGAATCTACTACTTTTTTAAAAAAGCCTTTCTTTTATCAGCCACTTGTTTCATATCAAATCAGGAGATGGGGGAAAAAAAAAAACTCGGTAAGACACCAACAATTACAGAACATTTCTTAGAAAAGAATTGATCTTGTTTTAAATGAAATCCCCGACTGTCTGAAGGTCAAATGAAGAAGAATAAGGTCAGTAAGTCCAAGGTTCATCTGATGAGATGAGACCAACACCAGAATATCTGTGAACTTCAGTCTCTGCCTAGCATGGAAGTGTGGACCAGCCTCAGTGGTTTAAATTGAAGAGTGAGCTGTTCACTTTTGATCAAATTACTTAGCCTCTCTGGGCATCAAGCCTTTTTCTCTATTAAGTGGTGACAGAATGTGCATCGTTATCTTGCTTTTGACTTTAAAGGAGCCAGCTTGGTAAATTTTTCAACATAATGTTGCAGATATGATGGCTAACAATAGAACACCCTTCACACACAAGAGGAAACATATACAAAGAAGTGTTCCAGCTCAGTCTCTATAACTACACTCTCTCTAGGAGAGGAGAAACAGACTCGCATAAATGGGGCTAATTATAATATGTGGGACCGATGTAAGGAGAGGGTTCCCTGTCATTTCTGTTGCTTGGAACTGGGCTGGGCTCCTGCCATACAGACTAAACTTTGTCTGAAGATTATCTAAGGACCACCTAATGTGTGTCGATGCCACACACGTCAGATGTGTCAGCCTCTCCCGGTAATGACTCTCTGACATAAACAGTAAGGAAGAAATATTACAATTACCAGGGGTTCCAAGGCCCAGCATGCATTTTCATGAGAGCCCTGGTGAATGGCGGTGTGAGCTTTAGCCTCCCTGCCAACCACTTGGGCCAAAGAAAGTGCTTGTCCCCCCAACGACAATTAAAAGGAGCTAAATGAATTAAAAGGGCCCCTCCCTGCTAAAGCACAGCAGAGGCTAGGGGTAGCGTTTGGATTTATAGGAGCCTCACGGCTGCCAAGTCCTAGGAATTGTGGGTCACGGGGGAATCGTTTCAATGGTAACCTAAACGGCTTATGAAATCAGAGGCAATATGCATAATTTTACATTTCTGGGAGGCAGTTTTCATGCCTCTGTTTATGTTGGCTTCTTAGGTCAAGAGAAATAAATTTCCACCCAAAATCAGATTGAGAGAGAGGACAAAGAAGAAGGGGGAAAGACAGAGGAAGGGCATCCCTGTATTTATTAAAACAATTCTCATCTAGTCCCTGACAGCCAACAGGGATTTACCTCTTTTCAGACAAAGGGAGACCAGGCCTAGGAACCCGAGCGCTGGAGGCATGTATGTTCTAGGCTGCGTGTGAGTCTCTTACCCACTCTGTGCCTCAGTTACCACATCAGTAACTTGCTTTTCACTGTCTTTGCTTTGGTGAATGATTACAATAAGTCGGGAAGGTAGTGTGTACCACCTGTGTGCTCCGGACAAAGCGTTCTCTGTCAGCTCTGGTGGGTACCGTAATTATGTCTGGAAGTTAGTAAATATGACTGTGAAAACCCAGGGGTTTGGGGAAAGGATCCTGGAATTCAATTGTCCCCAGAGCTCCCAAGTACCAGATGTTGACAAGTCACTGAAGCCAGAGAGGGTGACCGCTCAATGTCCCACACATCCTGCTTGCAGACATCAGGATCTGGTTTCCCTGTCCCCTGTCTCATCCTGTCAATTTTACCGAACCCCCAGGCAGCTCTGCGCTTTCCTCTACTGGGCCCCCTCCACCCCCCCCAACATCCCCCAACAACCAACCCCACCCCCACCCCACATCTCCCAAGTCCTCCAGTGTGTGTTCTCACTTGCCCATTACATGCATAAACTCCATCAGAAAGCATTTGTCTACACCCTCTTTATTCACTTTCAAAGGGTTAAACAGCCTATTTACTGGGCTGTCAACAAACCCGTCTGGTTTTGTGTGGTGAGGAGCCTTGTGTCCTTTGGCCTGTTCTTGTTACTGTCATGTAATATCCATGACAATTGTGTTGCACTTTTTTTGGGACTCCGTGGGGCTCGATCTGAGAGGCCACTTTAAGCCAGGAAAGACCTTTATTTGTGTGGATTTGAAAGAGCCTTGAGACCGTTCTCCCGTCAGAACCCTCTCCAGCAGGTCACCGCGGCTTCAAAAGGGTTTAAATACAGAGGCAGCGATCAGCACTTTCATCACGTTCTAATACACTGACATGGGCATTTGAGCCTGAAAGACAGGGGAGAGAGAGATGCAGATTTTCCCTAAATTGGCCCGAAGCACAAAGCAGGGGGAGCAATTGAGTGCCGAGGTAACCCCTCACACCCTCCTTTACACTTCTAACCAGTGCCGCATAAAGAGTGCGTGGGAAGCTGGGAGCCAGGCTGGGCCATTTCCATGGGCCATATGGAAATTTTGTTTTGTGTACAGAGAAAGTGTCTGATAACAGTGACCTAACGGCCATATGCAGCCAGTGAATGGGCCAGAGGAGCCCACTCAACAATCTGACCCTCAACATATGGACTATCAGCCCACGGAGACTCGCTGCCATCTCTCTAGCAGCCCGGGGGATTTCATTAGATTTGTTAATGAATTGCTCTATTGACTTAGATCTGAGCTTGCCTCATTAGAGGAGAAAAACGCAATTTTTATCTATGTTTTCGTGAAGGGGACCAGAGCGTTCCCTCCTTTGTGGGGTGGTGGGTAATCTTCCGGGCTGTCATCAGCTTTGAACTAATTTATTGTGTCAGCAGAAGAAGGCCCTTCCTCCCTTCCTGGCTCACCGAGGCCCCAGCCCTCTCCAAGCCTCTTTGGATCAATGTTTTCCTTGTGAGTGGAGGATGTTTCTTGGGCTCCCACTTCTCAGTTTACAAATAAGAGAACACGATGTTGTCCTGGTGTTGTGTGTAATCAGGGTGTAAAGACAAGCTAGTTCTGGGCAACCTCACTGCCAAACCTGTCACAGGCAGTGTTTAAAGGTTGCTGGGTACTTTGGACAAGGCTGACCACCAGCCTGCCCAGGCCTCCACCAGTTACTTTGGTAGAAGGGCTCTGAAGCCTTTGGGCAAGTTTGGAGATCTTTTAATCATCCCTATGAGGGTCTTATTAGGAAAGCCTGGGTGTTCTGTACTTCTCCACATGGGAAAGCTGGAGTTTTAAGCAATAAGAGCTGCCAATTAACATATTATTAGACATTCACCAATAAAGAGCCCATTACAACTAATAGCAAGTGTAGAATCGCAAGGAATTAGCAAAATGAGATTCAATAAAAGAGGAACCATAAAGATAATCTTCTGGAGATTGAATCTGGTCTTTTTAGAGCTTAGTTCTCAAATAAACAAAGGTTGGTATCCACCAGAGCCCTCTTGGCTCATCTTTTCCAAGCCTGCCATGGACGAGAACTTGAATGGGAGAGGAAGCTGATCTGTATTGCAACTGGGGCTGGTTTATCCTGTGAAGGAGGTCGGGGGGGGGGGGGGGGGGGGGAAGGAAGGGTCTAGTTGTCTCAGCACCTGCATGCTTTCCATGACAGAAAGCAGCACAGAGGTCCCTGTACCTGCTCAGAGGCCGTCTGGACACCAGAATATTGGGGACAGTGAAAGCATCCCTTTGCACACTGAATGAAAGTTTGGAACCATCTAGCTCTGTCAGCATCAGAAATCCCATGTTTGCAAAAGGACATCTCTTCCACAGTGCTAAGCCACCACACATCTTTCCAAAAGTAAGAAAAGCATAAACTGGGGTCTCATATCTGCTGTCCTCTGCAGACGTGAAAGCATATTCTATTGTGTGGAGTGGATGTGTGTTAGTATTGTCGGTCTCCAATTCTTCCAAGAAAGAAGAACTTCCAGGGCAGGAAAGAAGGGCTCAGTGTTTATTTTAGTCAAGGAATGTGTCCATGGAAATGGGTCCCATAAGACCCGAATGTTCTGTACAGGACAGCCTTAAGAGGCTAGCTACTATAATCTATGTGACTATAAAGAAGCCCTTGCTACTTTATATCAAGCATACTGTCCTTACTTAAACAGGCTCACAGACTGTTGGCCTCAAGTTAAAGTCTGTTTGTCTTTGCCCATGATCTTTATAGTAGAAGTGCCACTTGGCTGGGTATAAAATTCTTGCTTTCCCCTAGAATTCCATAGGTACTATTCCATTATCTTTGTTGGTGTTGAATGTCACATGTCAGTGGTTTCATCCATCTCTGGACAGGTTTTTAAAGTTTTGATATGAAAGAGAGGCTCCCTTTTCCATAATGTGTTTTATGCTTCAAAACATTTCCCTGTGACTTTTATGCTTCTATGACAACTTGACTGAGCATAATTTACTTGAGTCACACTTCTTTTCCTCAGAACTCTACAAACCCACCCCAGTCCTCTTTGGGCTTGAGAACACTCCTCACTGGGATGAAATTTCTGGTGCCAATGCCTTGATGTGGTTTCTGTAGACCAGCAAATATTTCTTTCCTCTTGAAGTCTGAGAACTGGAGCAGGAAATGACTCAGTGTCAATCATTTTCATCAGCATTTCCTGGAACACAGAATACCACCCCCCCCCCCCCGAGCTCCAGATTCACTTTTATTCTATTTCAGGGAAAGTCTATGTTATCACAGCTCAACATTTCTTGGTTCCATTTATGGATCTTCCCAATGTGAGGTCATTAATTATCCTTATCTTTGTAAAAAACCAACTGAAGGTGAATGCCAATTATCAAGTTTCTGTCTCGTAAATCCTGCCCAAACTCTGGTGTCTCGTAGGAAGCGATGTATCTTGTTTATCTTGGCTTCCTCTCTTGGATCCCAACATGAAATAAATTCCCAACTATGGAATTAACTTACAGATGACCTTGACAGAGTTTATAATTTCTTCTGATAAACATCCAAAGCATTGTAGTATTTTGATGTGGGTGGCAGTGACTGATGGGACCTGATTGACTAAATACCTGTGCCAAATTTGCTGGACTACAGGGTGAGGGTGGAGCCTCTGTTGGATGATGGTGGTCGTGGCCACAGACATAGTTTGATGAGAAAATGGTTAGAAGGTCTGAATAGTTTGGAATTCTGTAAGAAGAAAGATTCAGACTTACATCTCTGCCTAATAATGGGAATATGTATATCTTTCTGTTTTAGTAAAATACATATAAAGTTCATGACACGCTCTTTCCTCTTGGGCTAGATGTATAATTTTCTAGTTGACCTCTCTAGTACCACACTCTGCCGAAGGCTGTGATATTCTTGCAACCATGGGGATTCTGGAAAGAAATGAGTGGCTCATTTGAAGGGCCTGGCTGAGGAGATAGTGACAGCTTGACCTTCAGAGATGGTACTGGGCTAGAGGTTTGTAGGTACAGCAGGAAGGGGCTAAGGAAGCCGGGGCAGAGAGTGACACTGTGGGTCCTGGTGAGAGGCCCAGCCACATGAGAAGTTCCCCAACAAGGCTTTGCATCTACAGTTGAGGTCTGCATGTCTTGATAGAACACCAGCAGAATCCATTTGGAGAGGTCTCCCTCCTCATCTCTTTCACAGGCTGGATCCGCTTAATCATAGGCAATGACAGTTGAGTGATGCAATCACCTATAGAGGCCAGCCTTCCAGGTCCAAATGAACCAAAAAAGCAGAGCACAGATATTGAGGGCATGCTCTACTTTAAGAAGACAACTTGGTGATCAAATGGCAAGTCAAATAAAAGCAGATCAAATTAAATAAATTGAATTTGGGGGGGGGTTGCCAGGTGTCATTACAATGACACAGATTCTGTCAAAAGCAACTTAAGCAAGGGAGAATGTGTGGCTGTCAGGGTCACAAAGCTTCAGGTCACATTGTATCCATAGCTGGGAAGCACAGACAGATGAATGTCGGTGCTCAGCTCTTGTCTTAGTTTGGGTTTCTAGTGCTATGAAGAGACACTGTGACCACAGCAATCTTATAAAGGAAAACACTGAATTGGAACTGGCTTACAGTTTAGAGGTGTTGTCCATTGTCATCACGGCACAAAGCATGGCAGTATGCAGGCTGACATGGTGCTGGAGAAGGAGCTGAGAGTTCTCCGTCTTGATCCGAGAGACCACCACACTGGACTTGGCTTGAGCATATATTAGACCTCCATAATGCCACACCTCCTAACAGTGACACTTCCTGTGAGCCTGTGAGGCCATTTTCTTTCAAACCACCACAGTTCCCTGTTTCTTCTGTTCAGTTTCTGCCACTTACATTCCAGGTGAATCTTCTCAGTTAGGCCACTTGAAAAGTACCCACATAGACAGACCTAGAGGTGTGTCTCCTCAATGATGTCAAATTCAGCAAAGACAAAGTCAGCCCTCACAGCAAGGAAGTAAACAGCCTGTGTGGATGAGGTCATGCAGGCGGAGGATATGCAGAGGTGAGGATTACAAGGAAGTGATGTCATGGTGGGTTTTTTTTTTCTTTTTTCTTCTTTGCAGGGGGATAAACAGCACCAGTCTTCAAGAAAGTTCTCTGACACCATCTTTCAATATCCCAAATGCCTACACTGGTCCATGGCAGAAATTTTACTTCCAGGAAACCATACCACTGATACATTCAGACATGCTGTGTACACAAAGCTACTCATCACCACAGTAATTGTTACAGTAGAACACTGGCGAAAACATGAGCATCCATCAATAGAGGACTGGTTAAATAAATCATGATTTACCCAGACAACGGGCTACTACACAGTCATAAAATGAGAACAAGGTGTCTGTCCTTGCAATTAGTTATGGATGCTGCAAAAGAGAAAGGTGTTAACATCTGTGCCAGATGTGGAGCTGGATAGGCTTTAACACGCTCTCTTTAACTGTGGACACACAGGTCACTGAGGACTCTCAGGGTGTGGCAGGAAGATATGAGTGTGAATGGCATAGCAGGGAGGTTTCCTTGTATGACTTAAGATTTTACGTAGGCTTTTCTCCTCAAAAATGAATATAATCCAGACTGAAAACTCCTTTTTCAAAGCTCATATTTGCCCTTCTTTAAGCTTTAAAAAAAATGTGTTTGAAGTTGGATGTGCAAAGTAGACGAGTCTAGGAGTAGGATTTCCAAACTCCCAGGGAACCTGCTGCCGTGGTCCTTCTCTCCCCTATGCTTGACAGCCACCCAGGTGTAAGGGCCTTAAAAGGATGAGACCACTCAGAAGCACTCTGGCTTCAAAGTAGAGTGGGAACAACCCATAACTTGCCAGCTAACCCTCCCCTCCAGGACAGGTGTCAATTGCCACAGTGGCTAAGATGGAGAGAAGCATTGAGGTCTGTTGCTGCCACGTGGCCCAGCCCCTAAGCCCCTTCCCGATTGCCAGCTTCTTCCATACCAAAAAAGTGGCAGCTACTGTCTTGTGCATTCTGCCATGCAGCTTGAATAGTGGCTTAAATGGCAAGGCCTTCTTCAGCGCCTTCTCTACGATGACCTTCAGGGCTGCCGGCTCCCTTTCTCTGTAATGCTATGCCAATGTGTGCATTAGTGAGCTGGCGTGAGAGTATTTGTCTTTTCATCTGTTTAATACTTGCTGTATAATGATAATACAGTCCATCTCTCACCTTCTACACCCATGTTATCAAAAGCCATGCTCCCTGACTGGAAAGGGCCACACCAGCGTCTGACCCCATGGACATGGCTAGATGTTCACAGTGGGGGCTCCTTTCATTCTGCACACTGGTCTGGCATGATTTTGCTTTAGATCCCAGCAAATCTCTCTTGTGAGGTTTCTTTCCTGAATGTTCTCTCTACTTAGGACACTCTTCTCTTGGAATCAATACGGCGCCTTTTTTCCACTTCCTTCAGGCTTCTGCTTAAATGCCTGTCACCTGGTAGGGGATTTGGTGACTGCCCTGTAAGGGCAGTTCCTTCCCTTAGGGGCACATCACATTTACCAGCCTCCAGTTTCCCACTAGACTGGACCAACCTCAGACATGATGTACATTTCCTGTACATTTTTGAAGAGTTATCAATACAGGAGCTAGAATGTGGGAGCTTTTTTTAACTGCCTGCTTTGCTCACAGATGAGCTCTGGAATAGTGCCCGGCACATTCCTGTGCAGATAGTTATTGAGCCACTGAATGTGGTGCCTTTAATCCTGTTGTTTACTCCTATAGATCACCCACTAGACCGTGAACTCCTTCAGCTACAACCCCAGAATCTCCCATGATACTTAGTGATTGGATGAGACTTGCTATATTTTCAAGTGAGTGAATGGATAAGTGAATGAAGGCCTTCTATCACACTACCTTATGGCTTCATGATGTTTATTCTGATGATATAGGACTGGAGTAAGTGCTAGTCCAAAGCAACAAATCTCTCTGATTCTCTTCATTTAAGACCTGTGATGAACACAGTCTTCCCAGCTGGGGAATGTTGAAACTGACAGGGCAACTTCACTTTCTGGCTTTGTTTTTGGGAGCTGGGTCTCTGAGCTGGGTCTTGAGCACAAGAGATTGAGAAGCGTTCATGTAATAATCAGGTATCTTTGTCAGAATGTGCACTAAGCACTTAATTCCTCGTGTTATTCTAAATTTCATGACTACACCACAAGATGGCTATCCTTTTTTTTTTTTTTTAATTTTTCTTGCAGAAAGGAGAACTGAGTTTCAGTACTCAAAGCCTTAAATGAGATTTTAAATCTTCAAAGTCCACAATAGGCTCCTGCTTTGATTGCTGTTTCCAACCTAGTGGGGCCTTTAGGAAGGACAACCTAGTTGTTCACTAGCTACTGGTTTGTGATGGCTACAGGAGACTCCAGGCTCCTGCCTGCTTGACTGCTTCTGGATGCACCAGGATTGACCGTTCTCTGTCACACACTCATTCTGTCAGGCACAGAGCTGCTCCTACCCCTAACCTCTGCATCTCCATCACCATTATGGATTCAATCCCTGTGAAATCAGGAGCTTGAGGAGACCTTTCCCACATCACATTGTTTCCTTCAGGTATTGTGATCACTTCAGCACAGCTGAAAAACTCTGGAGCTAGGTAGTGATGAAGCTTGTCTGGCACGCAAGCCTGAAAGCCCGCGAGGCTTCTGCTGAGTCTAAAATGCCTCTCGCCACACATCACAAGAAGAACTCTCTGCATAGAATATTCACATGGACAAGTATCCAGGCTAAGTGGGCTACCCTAGCACTGCTTCCAACCTTCAGGGTTGAAACATAATTATGGTTTATTTATCATCCGTGATGGTTCCTAAAGAGTCTGCTGTGTGAGTGTGCATGTGTGTGTGTCTACATGTGTCTGTGCTCACACATGCCTGCGCATGTGCAGGCCTGTATGTGTGAGTGTGTGCATCTGCTCTGCTCTGTAGAGTCACTGAGGGATTCTGTCTTCTCGTGTTCTAATGGTTTTTCATCCCTAAGGCCTGTAGAGTCTTCTGCTAGATTCTCCTTAGATATCCTGACAAGGGTTAGGAGTGAGCAGAGATGATAGTTTGACTGGAGTGTGTGGTCCGTGTATGCTATGACTCACTTCTGATCTCCTTCTTTTGGTCAACATTCACCATACGGCTGCCCCAACTACTAAATAGCCCAGAAAATGCAGTCTGTGTGCCTGGGATGAGGGTGGGGTGGGATTTGATGAATGGAGGAGAATGTTCCAGAATTGAGTTCTGTAACCCCATCTTATCACCCAGGTGTGTAAAGCTTTCCGTCAGCAAAACAAATTTCTCAGAGAAGCAGCTTTTGAAGGGAGAAAGTTTGATTTGTTGAAGAGTTCTTGGACATTTTAAGTCAGGTCTGTGGTGAGGCAGCCCATCCTGTTGGGACAGATGGGAACCCTTTCATCCCATTGCTGGGAGCAAGGGGGGGGGAGAGAAAGGAGTTGGGGTTCTATTAACCTCTTCAGAGATTCACCCCAAGACTCAAGGACCACAATGGGCTAATTTATGTCAGCCTGACACAAGCTAGAGTCATCAGAATGGAGGGACCTCCATTGAGAAAATGTCTCCATAAGATCTGACTACAGATGTCTCCATAAGATCTGACGACAGGCAAGCCTACACTTTCTTTTTTCTATTTTTATTCTTTTTGGACAGGGTTTTTCTCTGTAACATCCCCAGCTGTCCTGAAACTGGCTACATATATAGATCAAGCTGTCGTGAATCTCAGAGATCTGCCTGGGATTAAAGGCATAAATACCACCACTCAGGGGCCAGTGGGATTGACGGAAGCCCATTGTGGATGATTCCAATCTTTGACTGATGGTCCTGGGTTCTACAAGAAAGCAGGTTGAGAAAACCATGAGGAGCAAGCCAGGAAACAGCACTTCTCTGCTGCCTCTGCATCAGCACCTGCCTCCGACTTCCTGTCCTGATGACCAATGATGTGGAAGGGTAAGTCACATAAGCCCTTTCCTACCTGATTTGCGCTGTTGGTCGTGGTGTTTTATAACATCAGTATTAACCCTGGATACAATGGAGCCTCACCTTTCCAAGGGTTCACTGCTTCCTGAAGGTACCATCCTGAAACCCAATGGGCCCTTAGGGGACATTTCATCTACAGAGTATCACTGTGTTGTTTGGGGAAGGGGTAGGGTGTGGAAGGCAGCAGAATTGAGAGAGGAAGGGAAGAAAGGAAAAAGATTTAGAATAGGTGAGTGTTAGAGCATCATATAATTAAAGGCCAGCTGAGCTCAGGGTCTCTCTGGTCAGAGCTTTCTGTAACATACTGCTTGAACTAACGTCGGATATTGGTCAGGGAGAGCTAGCCTTTTATAGGAAGTTGGGGTGGTGGATCCACGGGACATTTTCTTGGTTGGTGAGGCTTACTCTGGCACTGGGGTTGTCATTCTGAATAAACAGGAGCTGTCGGGATGCAGCCAGACCTGGGATGGGAAGAATGACAAGAAGATAACCAGAGACAGCAGCAGGAAATGTCTTCTTTGATTTCTTTTTTTGTTTATTTCTTTGTTTATCTCTTTATTTCTTTGTTTGTTTCTTTATTTCTTTCTTTCTTCTTTCTTTCTTTCTTTCTTTCTTTCTATCTCTCTTTTTCTTTCTTCCTTTCTTCCTTCCTTCCTTCCTTCCTTCCTTCCTTTCTTTCTTTCTTTCTTTCTTTCTTTCTTTCTTTCTTTCTTTCTTTCTTTCTTTCTTTCTTTCTTTCTTTAGCCCAACTTCCGTCATCTGTTTGTTTTTGCATTATTTTTCTTCTTTTTTTTTAAGGCAAACAAAATAAAACAAAAAATATATATAACCAATGACCATTTGTGGTTGTAGAGATGCTGGCAAGTGAATAAAAAGCAGAATTTGGGATACAACACAGCTTCTCATTTACAGCTTACAAGAGCCAAGTTCTCAGGTCTGGGTGCATTCACTCTCTCTACCACAGGTCCATCCATAGCTTCTAGTGAATTCCATGAATATGGTCCTCTGTCCGCTCTTCTGTCTGTCTGCTCAGGTCGTGAACACGTTTCTTTATTAGCTACATGGCTTGGGAAACACCCGTTTTGTTTTTGTTTGGGGGGTCTCCTGTTGCTCAGATTGGCCTGGAAGACCTTAGGGAGCAGAGAATGACTCTGGACTTCCTATCCTCCTGCCTTCATCTCCCAAGTGCTGGGATGAAGGTACCTGCTAGCACAGCCAGTTTTAGAGTGAGCACAGTATCCACCCACTGTGGATGAATGGTGCAGGCTCTGCAATGGGCTATCTTGTCCTGTGTCAACACCATGAATAGCAATGTAGGAAACAGATGTACATACAAGCTTTTATTTGTTTTCCCTCCCTCCTTCCTTCCTCCCTCCCTCTCCCTCTCCCTCTCTCTCTCTCTCCTTCTGGTGATGCAGATCAAAGCTAGGGTCTTGTACATGCTAGGCAAGAAGTTTACCACTGAGCTACACTCCTATGCTAATAAATTCTTTTCGGTTTACATCCTTGAAGTAGCATGACCATGTCATTGAACATACAAATGTTTTTCTTGGTATCACCCACATAGACGATCTCTAATCTTACTCATTTGCCATATTAAGAACCAGCTTGGTTATTTTGCCTTACACTTCTTTGAATACTATTATGTTTCCAGGAACTATTTTATCTTCAATTTCTAAAACTGTTCATGTCCTTTGCCTGCATTTTGTATTCCCTTGGTGTTTTGAGTATATTTCTATAACCTGCTTATTCATTAAGGATAATATAATTGCCACTTTGTGAAAAATGCCTTCCCATTTCTTGTCATTGTTTTATCTTAACTATTATCGGCTTATTAACTTGCCATTTTTCCTCCCCCCCGCAATGCATCATAAAGAGGTATGTTTCTGGTTAATTGAGAATCCTAATTAGTGAACTTCTAGTCAATTAACCAATCAAGATTTGTCTCAGTTTCACTCTAGGACACATTGCGGAAGCAAATAAATGTAAGGTGTAGGGACAAGCAAAGTTGACTGGGTCTCTTTATTGTAGGCTTCACCTGAACCTCTAATAAAATCACTCACAAAGATGGTTGAGGGGCAACTCAGCAATTAGGAACACTTGCTGCTCTTCTAACTGGGATTCTGTTTCCAGCATCCTCTAAGTTAACTCTTCAGCTCCAGAGGGTTCAATGCCTTCTTCCAGCCTCTGGGGTAGCTGTACACATGTGGAACACACACACACACACACACACACACACACACACACACACACACACACACACACACACACACACACACACACACACACCTTTACAAACATACACCCTTACACACACCTTTACACACACTCTTACACACACACACATTTTTCAAAGGTCATTTGCCTACGATTTTCCAAGGTAATGGGCTCAACAAGTCTGTTTGTTGACCTAAGACTCCCCTTCTTGAAGATCATTTTTTGAAAATATACTTAGAAAAGTCTTTCAACACTGTCTCATTAGCCCAAAACAGTGATTCCAGCCTGTGCTGTCTGGTAACAAGGGATTATTAAGAGCACAAATAAACAATGGGTAAATAGGGCTGGAGAGACTTAGGGTTAAGAGCACTTCTGCTGTTGGAAGACTCTGGTTTGACTTCCAGCACCCATACAACAGCTCACAACTCTTCATAGCTCTGGTTCCAGGGATCCAATACCCTTTTCTGGTCTCTATTGGCACCAGAAATATCTGAGTATACTTACATAATTCAGTCAAAACACTCATGCACATAAAGTACAACAAACTTTTAAAAAAATACACATATAAATATGAGTGCTCACTTGTTACTCAAAGTTCATTCTTTCCTTTTCAGCTTCAAGGATGGAACCTCTATGTGCTACATAAGTATTGAGCCATGCCCCAGCCTCGGGACCTTGACTTTGGATGTGACTAGCACCTAAGGTGATTACAACAATGAGCCATGGTCCATTAGACCTGTGCAGCAAACACTGCTGACTTAAGCCTTCTATGCCTCTGTTTCCCCACTTTTACAACCAGGAGAGCTGCAGTGAGAGAAGGAACCATCAACACGGGGCAGCAGTGGTACAGAGTGTCTTCTGTGGTCAGCTCAGTCAGCCTTTGTTCACACTGAATGATCTGACTGATGTTCCGAGAGGAGTCAGGCAGCCTTAGCAGTACTGTGGTAGCAAGGAAGGAGAAAGTTGGTTATAAAAGCAGAATTTAGAATTTGGTTTTTATAATTTCTGCTCGTTTTGATTGTGGCTGTGAAGAACTGGACGTCTTCCTTCATTTTCATAAGGCCATAAATATAGTCCAGGCTTGTCTCATGGAGCAGGGTGCATTATGTATCCAACTCTCTCCCAGCTTTCTTTTCCACAGAGTGGACTGATTGAGGTGGAGACATTGTCGTGCCCAGTACTAAATTCCCATTGTCCTGGCTACAGCAGTGTGGAAAGTTCTCGTCAATGGAACACCTCACTCTGGCTAGTGATGTGCATTTGACAAATAGATATAAATTATTGTGAGTCTCCAAAAGATGGTGAAGCAATTGGAGAAAGAAAACCAAGGTATCCAAACCATTACTGAGAAAAATGGGTGTCTGTCTGTCCAGGGGTCCTGCTCAAGGGGAGGGCCAAGCTCACCTTAGCATTGTGAAGCCACTGTCTGCCAGTGTGGTTTGTTACAGCAAACAGTACAATGCACTGCTATTAGTGTGTGGTGGGGGCAGACACAAGCTTTGTCCCCAGACTTTCTCAACATGCTCTAGGCCTTCAGAAAGTCCTGAGACACGCATCTAGTTGAATTGTTCTGTGCCATCCTGAATCAGAACAGCATATGCAGGCTGACAGGGCTGAACTCCAGGTGTATGTTGGTGTGGGCGTGGGTGGGTGCTTGGTAACAGGCAACCTCTCCTTCGGAAGCCTCAGGACCAGGAGGAGGGAGGCAGAGGGCTTATTGCTGAGGCATCTGCAGCATTTCCTCTCAATGAGCACACTTTGAATTTGTCATCAAATGTTTACTGCCAACGAAATGAAGAGTGTTAATAAGGAGGGGCACACTGAACAGACGGCATAAAAGCCAGAACTGCTCATAAAGCTGCTTTGGCCATTTATGGTCTTTCCATAGTTAGGAGAGACACTTTTCCTTATAAAAGATATAACTATATATCTTCGGATTTTATGGGCTGCTGATTACTCTAATTATCATAAAAAATTACTGCCGCTAATAAAATTTCTATTATAAGTTACTTATAGTAGTCTCCGGGGTACCGCACTTAGCCAAGAAGAGGTCATCATTACATTGCGCCACAGGGAGTTTGCTTCTGGAGTCCAGAGCCCCTGAGGCTTTTAACACCTCACTCCTCCCTGTTCCAGTCTCTTGCTTTGTCCCACCTCCTCTCCTGCTTCTGGTCAAAGGTCCCCTTGCTGTTTTCATTTTGCAGGATGTGGTCTGAGTCTAGAATAATGACCCATCTTGGACACAGATGACGCAAATGAAATTTCAGAGCTACAAATATCTGGGTGGATTTCTCCTCCCTTGGGGCTGAGGGTATGTCAATGGAAGGATGTCATGGGGTGTGTGTGTGGGGGGGGGGGCCTGACAAGCCCTGCCCAAGGGGAAATGTGCTTTACAAAATTGGTGGAAGCCACAGGGTGTTCATGCAAGACACAATGGTTAGCTTTGTGTTTGACAAGACACACCGACATTTTCCCCTTCAGAACGGCTATTGTTTTTGGAACTGTCAACCGTGAGGGTGGATGACTCTGCAGTGACCTTACAAACTCTTGCCAGCGATACCAATTCTAACTTGTGATTTTACTCCCTTCTCCCACAAAAGCTCCTGCCTTTGTGTGAAATATCAAAATACAATATTCTCCAGCTCTCCTCTAATGCCCAAGAAGGGAATAACCTCAGAGTCCCAAGAGCTCAGCTCAAGCTGGGCAAGTGGTCACTCCTCAACAGGGTTTCAATTGCTGCTAACCAAGTGACTCAACATCTTAATGAATGGGCTACAAGATGAAATAGCCCCTTTGTGTTGCTTTGAAATAAGCAACTTATTTTGACAATGACTCGTTACACATTAATTGCTACCAGTAAGAGCAAAAGTATGTCTCAAGGCTTTGTGGCTTGTTCCTAACAGACAGTTTCTCTCATTTCTAACAGGCATGTTGGAGCTGGACTGGTGAGGGGAATGCTGGGTAAGTGCTGCTGGGGTCATCTTAAGAGTGGGAGGAGCCCTGGTGGGCTTCATAGTCAAGTGGTTCTAAATGCCCTTGAAGCTATCTATGCCTTGACCTCCCCATGGTGGGAGGTGGGGGGTCAGGAAAATGGGGGCAAGTCAGTATTTGTCAAGATTCACCCCAGAAGAATTCACTCCGACTTTAATAAATAGAAACTGGAGGTTGGTGGGGAATTTGCTGTTTTCCTTTTCCAAACAATCTCTGGCTTATTTCTAAAGTTAGAAAACAAAAGTGTTTATTTTGGAGAAATCTATGCTTGTACGGCCTATCTCTTCCCCAGTATTCCTCTCCCGAGAGTAGGCATTTCTATTGTCTTCTTACAAATATTGACTATTAGAATATCAGTGCCTTGGGACATAAATCAATTGTGAGGGCGGGGGAGGGGGTGAGGAAGAATTGAAACAAACTCAGGGAGATTGCTGGGCACCCTGTCAAGTGCACTGTCCCAGACAGGTTCGACACTACAAGGTGGCACACACCTATGCTTTCCAAAGAGCTGGGTTTAATGCTCAGGTCAACTTTATCTGCTGGCTCCAGCTGTGGGTGGGCCAGACACAGCTGTTAAGAGCTCTGAGCACCAACCATAGAGAGGTATAGACAAAAGAAACCGGTATCTTCTCCAAAAGCATAGCCGCTCACACAGTGGCGATCCTTCAAAGGCAGCCTTGAGATGACTTGAACTTCCCTACTGGTCATTGGTCCTGTCTGTGACCTTGGGTGAGTTACTTGGCCTCAGCAAGCCTCAGATGCCTCCTTGTTAAGCCAAGCAGCTACTTCCAAGCATTGGTCAAATGTAAATTCAGCTCCTACCGAGTTTTTCGGGGAGGGGAGGGTGGTGTTCCCCTCCAGTCCGTTTCTGCTGTCCTCTTAGCTCCGCCTCCTCCAGCCCAGTTCATCTGCTGTTACTGTGCAAACTGATTAAAACCCATCTTAAAGGAGGCAGGACAGGACACCGAAACACTGAGTTCCTCTTCCAGAACCCCACTTCCTCCTTGAGCGACTTCAGTTCAGTCATGTGATTTTAGAGACTCAGTTTTATCACCTGCAAAATGGGAATTTCAAGAAAGCGTGACATTCAGCACACCACCAACCGTCTGGCACCAGCCACCAAGCATCCCTAAGAGACAACTCTAGAGAGAAATTAGCATAATAAAAACATTCTCCCCAATCTAAAAAGGGGAGCTGGCCAGATTCACCCCCTTCCAGCTTGTCCTCCGTGCCTCCCTTTTTCTCCAAGTAAAGAAATAAGGTTTCAACCTGGCAAACAAAGTGATCTGAGTGCCTGGCTCCTAGGTGAGTTCTCAGCACACATGTTGGGAAGTGTCACGATGCCTGTCAGAAGGGATGCTTTTGATAAGGTTTGGGGCTTTAACAGACAGCTTTGATGTGGAGTAAGTTGGGAGCGGTTTTATCCCCTGTAGGCCAAGAAGGCACCTGTGCTATTGCCTGCTGCTGGTTTTACTGTTGTAGAAAACATTTCCTCACCCCAGTCTAGTGTTCAGAGACACCCCTTACACTCTGTGGGCGGAGAGCATTAAGGGTGGAATCATTCGAGAGAGGGATTTTGTATACAGGACACTCAGGTTCTCATTAGTGTGAGTCTGAGCAGCAGGAGTAGTCCTGGGGTGGGGGCAAAGTTCAAGGTCTCTGAAACTGAAGAATCACACACCACTGACAAGAGAAATAACAGGGTCCCAGGGTGCTTATGACTGGATGGGAGAAGAGACTAACTCATATTCTAAGAAGACCCTGAGATTAAGAGAGCTTTACAGCCACCCTCAAAAACACCCAGCATAATCCTCCTTGCTCGCGCAATGGCATCCCTTCTGCTTGCAGAAAGCAACGTCTCAACCTGGTTATGCCCGAGAGGCATGAATCTCCTTAGAAAATGTTCTTCAGAAGGCTGCAATGTCAGAGCTCTTTGAGCCCATGCAACCAATGCAGCACTCAGAAACACAGTAGAGGAGACACTTTCTTCCACCAGGGAGAGGGATGTGATACTCAAAACATTCACTGCCCCATTGCACTCCCGTTTGGGCACACCATCCCCCTGGACCCTGATCTTTCTGGAAGTCCATAAGCCCCTTTTATTTCCAGCCTTTGCCTTGCTTCTTAGAGCTCTTCACTCTGCGGTACCCCAGACTCTTTGGGGTCCTTCCCTCTTCATAGGAATTGGCTCTTGGGGCACCTTAAGATGTGGGACACTAAGCCTCCTTATGCATGAGGCTGAGGAAGAATTGCAAGCTTGAGGCCAGCCTGGACAACTTAATGAGATCCTATCTCATGAGAAGAAGCAAAAAAAGGGCTGGATAGATAGCTCAGTGTTAGAGAGCTTACCTCACAGTTTGTGACGTCATGAGTTGGATCCCCAGTATTGCTAAACAAACACAAACCGAGCTTTATCCTCAACACCCCTACCTTCAATTTAGATTGGTCTGTGCCTGACCTTACCAGGCTGTGTAAACCCATGGCCATGGAAAAGTAACAAGGGCCTGAGATGCCCTCTTTAATATGGAAGGGACAGGAGTCATCTTCCCTTAATGGGATTTTATAAGACAGACTGGGATTGGAAGAATCTTGAATCTGAGATCTGAGTGATCTATCCTGAGGCTTGGAGGCCTACTTTGGGTGATCCCTCCCCCATCACCTCCAGTATGCCTACTGCTTTGAAAACTTTGGGGATTAAGGGGCTAATTTTCATTTCGAGAGATTCCTGTTTCTCAGGATCCAAGTAGGTGATGCTTTCATCTATGGAATTCTCCCGAACTTTGTGTAGGTTAGCTATGAATCTTGATGATATGTATTTCAAGCTCCAAAAGCTGTGTCTATAATCTCTGAAGCTTGTTTTAGAACAGTGTTTTTATAGCCTAGTTTGCCTAGCTAAGAAGGCTGGCTAGCTTTAAACAGGGTTCATACTTCCTATGTCCTTGACAAGGGTTTCATGGTGATGTCTGGAGAGTTTGTATCTTGACGTCATTCCTGACTTTGAGAATATATCTGTCAGTTGAAGAGACTCTTCAAGGTCTGCTGTATTTTCTCCAAAACCTGCTTGAGAATTTATTAACACTCTTAAACAAAGCTATAAAAAAGCAGTTGGGGACTGGAGAGGTCCAGTTGGGGACTGGAGAGATGGCTGTCCAGTTAAAAGCAACAGCTGCTCTTGCATGGAAGGGTCACTTTCAGCACCTACATGGCAGCTCACAACCAACTGTACTCCAATCCAGGGGTCTTGACGCCCTCTTCTGGTCATCATGGGCACTGCATACATGCGGTGTATGTACCTACATGTAGTCAAAACATGTCTACACATAAAATATTTTTAAATTGCTTTAAAAACAAAGAAAGCAGCTGATACTTTTAAGATTCTTCCTAAACTCTAGCACATTCATGATTTTTCAATTATCTTTTGATGTGTTAAAAAAAACTCATTTGAAAACAATGTCACCTAAAATAACAATAACAACCATTTTTTTCCTATTTGTGGAAAATATAAGATACAATATAATTATTTCATTTGTTTTTAAAAGGCAGTCATGTAGCCCAGGCTATCCCAGCACTTACACGGTAGCCCAGGCAGTCCTCTAGCCCCTGTTGGCTGAGTGCTGAGATGGCAGCTGTGTGGCTCCACCTCTTCCTCAGAAAGGAGGAGTTTTCCCTGAAGCTCTCCTCAGTGACCCCTTTGCTTCTCCCCTTCCCTCTTCCAGCTTCCTATTGGACCACGTCATCCCTCCCATCCCCAGGCTCAACATGGCAAATACCATCTCACTGATTTGGCAGAGCTGATTGTTTCGATTCCCCAAAAGCATAGAAAATAAACCAAATGTGTGGAGTGAGATTTGTGTCACCAGGAACAAACTGAACAGCAGAGGTCCCAATCTCTGACAATGGGCAACTACTGCTATGCAGTGTGTAGAGGTCATGAATTACTGAGTTCCCAGAATTGTTTCTCCGGGTGACTGCGCAGTCAAGGTTTCTCCACGAAACCCCAGTATTCAAGGACTGGAACAGTCCTGCCCCTGTCCCCAGGGTTCATCAGTGTATTATACCCATGTGTCAGGGCTTAAAACAATCAATTTGGTTCTTGTTCATATTACCTATCATTAGAAGTGCGCTGGCTTTGCTCTCTGCTGCCTTTGGTTTGCCACAGGATGAGGGTAGTATGCTCTTTTAATCTTGTGTTTTTCTCTCATCCCCTCCCATGTCTTCCCCCGATCCTCAAGGCAGAGAGTAGAATAAAGCACTTGTTTTGCCTTGTGAAACATCTCTGGAAGTGAGAGATGCTCCCTCGGCTTACAAGGCAAGGCACAGAGCCATCCCCAGTTCTGTACGGTCAGTCTTCCCGTGTGCCGGCAAAAAAGCTGGAGATCCGAAGTGAGGTCAATGTTCCCAACCACAATGATGCATATCACCAAAAACGTTGTTCAGACCAAGCCTGATCGTCAGCACCCAGCCTCTGAATTTAGGTTCTTGAAGGTAAAACCTATCCTCTACTGTAATTGAGTCTGAGTCCCTCCTACAGTCACCTGAGCCTTACTGGTCAGGACACATTGATGAGCAGCATTGGCCAGGCACTTCAGCTCCCCATGCTTCTCTGTGAGGACGGCTGATCCATGGTCTCATGGCATGCTCTGCATTGTAAGGTGCATCACGACTCCTCTGTTTTTCTGACCACTGGACACTAGCAGCATATCCTGTGTCCTAGCGACACCAGAATCATCTCTAAGCATCACCTCATTTCTCGAGGGTGGTTGAAACCTACTAGGGTGGGAAAGGGGCTTCTGGGCTTCAAGATTTTGGAGTTGTATTCTCTCTCACTCCCTCACACACACACCCCTCGACTCTGTGTCCGTATGTCTGTTTCTCTCTCCCCTTTTCCATTCTTCTTACTATTTCTTTTTCATGGAGGTGCTAGAGATCAAACGTTTGACCTTGCATGTGCTTGACAAGTACTCAGCACTGATCATCTCTAAAACTCTCAGGCTCAATTTAGATTGATCTGGCCCTGACCTTGCTAGGCTGTGTGAGTCTGTGGCCATAGAGATGTAATGAGGGTCTGAGATCCCCTCTTTAGCATGGAAGGGACACGAGTCATCTTCTTCCCTTCCTGGGGTTTTGTGGGACAGACTGAGATGGGGAGATTCTTGAGCATGAGATCCCTGTGACCTCATTGGGTGTTCTTTCCTAGGTAGTGTGCCCTGCCCAAGACCTTCCTTTAAACAAAAGTTGTTTGGGGTGTCCTGTCAGACATCTATGGTCAAGGACTACGGTAATCTTTGAGGTCTCTATAGTCACTGTCCCCTGGGGGCTTAGTACGTGTCTATAGCCCAAGACAACTAGGGCCATTGTCCCCAAGGAAACTCACATCACGACTGAATGACAACTACTGTTTCTGCTGTATGGTGGCGAAATAGGGTTCAGGAAATTGGAAGTCTAAGTCTGTCCAGGATAGCACCTCTTTCTGCTAAGAGGACAGTATCATCAAATATGGGTGGAGTGGGGGAATGGAAGTCTGAGTTGAGGGGTCCTGGGAGCTAGCTGGCTTGGCTCATGAACTGCAGATAGTTACTATGGAGACTAGACCTACATGATGATTATAACCAGGGCAACAATAACTTGTTCATTATACAGTCCCCATGTGCTGTGGACTCTGCTGGGGGTATAAGTGACTTCTCTCATTCAGTTCCCAAAAGCATGCTGTGAAGTGGATATCACCATTGTCCCCTATGATAGATGAGCACAGCGCAGAGTGTCGACATGCCTTGCTTGCTGCCAGATAGCAGTACAGTGGATCTTAGGTTCCAAGCCAGCTGTCTCCGAGTTCTTCAGATACTCTGTGCTATATTCTGTAATGTCGGGGCCTCTGGGACAATGTGTGCAGACGATCTCTTTTCTATCAATCTTTCTGCCACCCAACATGAGTCAAATTCCAGGAACCCTCTGATTGCTAGCTCAGCAGGTAAAGGTCCCCAAGCTGGCTCTCCTGCCAGCCTGGCTGGGCTTCCCCTGACATTTGATTTCTTGCTCTATAAACTTCATTCTGGCCCAGGAGGTGGTTGCCAGGCACATAAACTAGGTGTTGGGTAAAATTACAGCACTCATTCGCTTAAAATTGATGGCTGCCGGCAGTCACCCCACCCTGACTGGCCTCTCCTCCTGGGCTGTCGCCACATGGCCCAGCCTCAACCCTGCCACCCAGGCAGAACTCATTGCCACCAGCAGAAGAATATATAACTGTGGGATATCTGCTGAGAATGAGGGAACCCTGTGCTTCAGTAGCCTTTAGCACACACAAACAGTTTACAGTCTTGGAATCCTGTCTTCGACATTCATATCCAGGCTTATTCCTGGGACATGAGCTTGAAGGAGCTGGTCTTGCACTTCCCAGTAGCTTCTGGAATCTCAGCTCAGCTCCTCTCACCTTTATAGATGCCTTTACTTTTATGATGTCACTCTTAGAGAGATAGAGAGTAGCAAAAGAGTCTGTTTTAACTCATGAGACCAAAGTTGCTTGGAAAGGGACACTTCTCTGCCTTAATTCAACACCAGTTTATTGAGGACTTCCTTTGTGACAGATGGTCCACTACTGGGTTTACTTCATTGTGGTGGTCTGAATGAAGAAAACACACCCCCATGGACCCATAGGTGTGGTCTTGTTGGAGGAAGTGTGTCACTTGTGGTTGGCTTTGAGGTTTCAGAAGTTCAAGCCAGGCTCAGTGTCACTTTCTCTTCCTGCTGCATGTGGATCTAGATGTAGGACTCTCGGCTACTTCTCCAGCACCACGTCTACCTACCATGATAACAATGGACTAAACCTCTGAACTGGAAGCTAGACAAATTGAATGCTTTCCTTTATAAGAGCTGCCATGGTTGTCTCTTCACAGCAACAGAACAATGACCAAGACAGTCATGACAAATGTCTGCTATTCAGGATATGTGACTGGTGTGTGTGTGTGTGTGTGTGTGTGTGTGTGTGACATCAACGTACAATTAGTTTCTTGGACAAGGGACATCCTAGGTTTCTAGGTATGAATGGCTGCTCTCCCACATCAGAGGATCCAAGATGGAAGTCAGTCTGACATTTATTTAAAAATACAAAGCAAATAGATTCCTATCTATTAGACTCCAAGTCCCCAGCCTCAATGTGTAGACATGGACAGTGCCCTTAAATGTTGTCTATGAACCAATGCACTGGCCCTAGTTCTCTCTAGAAGCCAAGAGCTGAACTATCTGCAGACAGTTGTCAGAGATAAAAGAGGGTCCTTTAGTGAAGAATGGCAATGGGGATTACAGAGGGCCAATGGAACCAGGGTAATAGGGCAGTAACTCATAAGAACGCTCTATGATTGACACATGGTGCCTTTGCTGGTTTACAAGGATTCCTGGAAACTTCATAAACAGAGCTCAGCATGGGAGCTACTGAAGCTAACAGACGTTCACAGCAGAGGGACAGAACCATTTCAGGTAGCTTAATTTGGGAAATTTAACACAGAAAACCAAAGGTGTTGGGAGGGCAGGTTAAAAGAACAAATCTGAGACAGAGCAACCTAGATACCAACAGCAGCAGCTGCTAAAACTCTTAAAGCTAGCCCTGGGGTCAAGCTCAGGAGCCAGGATGGATGTACTGTGTGGCTGAAATGGAAATGCTCAGCTGGAGGGGAACCTCTGCCCTTTGACATTCTACCACTAAGGTAGAGCTGTGGCTTCTGACAGACATGCCTGGGGGGGGAGGGGGGAGGGAGGGGGGAGGGGAAGGGTTAGAGGAGGCGGAGGGGAGGGAGAGAGAGCACAAGAGTGAGAACAGCTGTTCTCTCTTCCTTTCTCTAACGTTCCATCCCCAGTGCCTACACTAGCTAAAGGCTTCCAGGATCCACTGAGCTGGTTAGCGTCTGCCAGAGGACACAGACTAGGAGAGGTATTAGGGAAGGTATATGAAGGTTGGCCAGCAATCAGTTCACACATTGGGTCCTTGTTCGTTTTGTAAAGCTTTCCCACCTTAGTATGAAAATGATGCTACTGTTTTTTAAAAATAATTGTACTATATCATTTCCATTATATAATAATGCTTCTATTAGATTATATTGCTTTATCCTATTTATTATTATATTACGCGGGCGATGTGCATTCTTGCCTGCTTAGCTGTGGTTATAAATCCCCCTGCAATGCACTTGCACCTGCTTGATTCACTTACTGAAGAAAGATCACTTCCTTGATCTGGGTGGATTTACCCAGCCTTCTTCAGGCCCAGCATGAATTTGTAGTGCAATAATGTCCAGCTACAAAGCACAGAAGAGGCTGCAGGGGTGCATCAGTATGGGCTTCCCCGGCCAGCAGCATGCCGTTTTTTTTCCTGCCTCTCTCAGATGAGAGAGCAGGAGCAAAACCAATTGCTATTCCCCATCTCAACCTCTTTCCAGAACGTCCTGTCCCTCTGCCCTTCTGCATTATTTTTTCCCTTAAGAATCGCTACTATTTTGTTGACCTACATTTTGCTTACTTGTTATGTGTATTAGATTTCTTTTTCTATCTTTTAAATGAGAATGTATCAGCTCCCTGATATTAGGAGGTTCTGACATTTTCTTCATTGTCATAGCCCTTGTTCATACAAGCATCTGGTCCACATCATCTGACAAACTTGTCGATGGGTAAAGGGACAGATTTTACTTCAAGGTCTCTGTTAGTGGGTAGATCCTGTTACAGACATACTCTAAGCCAACATCTGCATGCAGAGATGAAGTTGGTGTGACACTTCACAAGATTCTCCTCCTTCAATTCATTGTCCCTAATCTGGATCTACTCTAGATGAGCTATGGAACTTCCTGGTCAGGCCACCATGTTCCAAAGTCAATCACCTGCTTAAATCACAGACCGCCTGCAGCCTGGAAGCCCAACAATAGCGCCGCACCCTGGTTCCCATTCCTCTGAAAGGTCAGGCATCATTTGGCAGCAGATTGGCTGCTTTTCCCGTTCTTAATGATGTTAAGTAAAGGTCAAAGTGTCTACTGGATAGAAAGCAGAAGCTTCTAGGGAAGGAGACTGGTGTTTGTAACATCCATCTAACTCTAGAAACTTCTTAATGATCATGGACTCAGGTCATGGGACATTGTAACAAAAAGACAGGTTATTGCTGCCATAAACTAAGGCTTGAGTAAGGGCAGGTATGTTATCTGTCTTGAGTTGTTGGCCTTCAAGCTCCATGAGCAAACAGTATTTGCAGGATGAATCTATAAGGCCTTTCTCCCTCTAGAAGGAGAGAGTTCCAACGCAGTCAGTGAGTAGCAAGCCAGCTCTTGTGACCCTTTGCTACACATGAATCCCACTACACATGAATTGAGATGAATGGTTTCTTCTCAATGAATGAAGGGGGTCTGTTTTAGGAAGGAGCAGAAGTGGGATAGAAGCTAAGCATCCACACAGACTATCTATCTTCTTCAGCAAGGGGTAGGGCAAGGAGAAGAATGGAAGCATCCCAATATTCATTAGGTCCATTGTTTTTTTTGCTTCCTCTCAGGGGCTCTAGGAGACTATACTGAACAGGGTCAAATATGTCCTTACTAACTTGTTTAAACTACTGGCTTCTCAGAGGGAGGCCAGGGTGTCAGCGAGCTCACTGTCCCTCTTGGAGGGGAGGGTATGAAGGAGGCAGGGCCCTCTCCAACAACACACAGTGTGTACCCATGGCCGATTTTGTCCCCAGGTGGCCTAGAGATTGTTGTGTGTAAAACAATGTGCACTAAACAAACGATTTTTCCGATGTCCTTCCTAATTCCTCAGGGACCTGAGATCTATTTTTCATCTTACCTCCTGTTAGCTTCCTGGCATCTAAGGGGTTAACAATGCAAAGCAAGTTTCTAGGCAGCATCCCTGTGTTCTCTCACTTTGAAGAGCAAGTGAAGAGGAAGGCTCTGTGGGTTGATTATTCCCTGAAAATTGAAGAAAACCTTGGCTTGGTTCCACCCCTCCTGTGTGACATTGGACAACTGATTTCACTCTTGAGTTTCAGAATTCTCATTTATAAAATGGGATAATTATAACCCTTACCTTGTGAGAACATCATGAGAAATAAATGACTCACTTCACATAAAATATCACCACTAACACCACCATTGCTAACTGTACCAGCAGCAAGGCAGATGGTCACCCAAACCTTGCAGGCTGTAAAGAGAAGTGGGGGTTTTGTTTGGGCTTTAGTTTTTGCACCCAGGACACACATACACACACACACACACACACACACACACAGAGAGAGAGAGAGAGAGAGAGAGAGAGAGAGAGAGAGAGAGAGAGACAGACAGACAGACAGACAGACATTCCATTCTATGCATATAGAGCACACTCTTTCCAGAGAGGCTCATTTTGGTCTCCTGGGTATTCTGTGGGGACCATGTGAGCCAGAGCGGAAGTGGGTTCCCTAGGACACTCATTCTACCAGCATTCATTCCAGGACAGATGGATATTGTTTAGAAGTGTCTGGATCTTTGGAGACCCCTCTGAAATGAAACTCACAATTATCTGCAGTCTCTTCATAGTAAATCCTAGGTCCCACTTCTCATCCTGGAGAACACTGCCTTCTGGAACAATAGCTTAAAGGCGTTGGTTTCTGCTCTCACCACGTCTTATAGCCTTGTCCACCAGGCTTTGGATGCTTCAGTCTAAAAAACAAAGAGACAAACAAAAACCCAAAAGAACAACAAAAACTTCCTATCTGAAAGAATACTGGACTCACGGACAACTGCACCACTCCATCCCTCAGAAGAGGCAAGTTGGGGACCCCCACCCCCGACATACACATGTATTTAACTGAGAAAACCTAGAAAGCATGATGGTTAGGCAATGACATTCCAGGAAAAGGTGGCAGTTTCCTGGACAGGGCACGGATAGGGATGCTGGTCCCTGGAACATAGGCTTAGTCCCTAAAGCTTTAATCTCTAGAATTCTTGGCTGGTGAGTGGCTCAGATTCTTCTGATTGGATTTTTTTTCTACCCTGCAGGGGACAGCATTGGGCAAAGAACTGTGAATTCATATGATAAAAGAAAAGACATTTGCTTCCAATACCCAAATTATTGTTTGCTAATTGAAGTACAAAAGGAACATTTTATTTCCTCCTCTGGTTGGTGAGAGAATCCCTTTCCTTAAATCTCTTTGATTGAGCAACAATGCTTTAGGAATGTTGCCTTTAATCCATGCATCATCTTCCTGATTAGTAGTTATTTCATGATGTCCTTATTTGCCAAGGCATACTTCAGTCAGAGAGCAGTCTGTCGCCAGAACTGCAGGTGCCTCTGTCACCCTGACTGAGCTCTTTTGACATGAATTTAAGTTTTGGAGGGCAAAAAGATTATCTGCTGCCATCCTGTAATCATATGCTTTGCCATTTAGATGATCATTGTCTTAAGTTGGGTGTTCTGGAAATAGACTCTGAGATGGAGGTCTGTTTATAGAGGATGCTCTTCCTGCTGAATGCTGCAAGGCAGAGCTAGGCAACAAAGCCAATCCAGACACCACATGAAACACAGATTCTGGGATGGCCAAAGTTGTCACAAAATTAAAGAGGCTTGCTTTTATGTCTTGATTCATGACCAGTCTTTGGACAGGAATTTCCAGGGAAAGGCCATTCCTTCCTTCCTGCCCAGGAACAGAAGCACCTGTAAACAGTTAGACTTAGCAACTCCAGAGTGGAGGGGAGAGTGAGAACTTGGGGTGAGGGAGACACTGTCTGCCTCAGTTATGAAGGGGGGCTAGGGGCCTGGGCAGCGTGCCACCGGATCCACCAAGTTCGCTTCTCACCAAAATAACTTAAATGTCATTTAGAAATTGATTCGTATTATTTTTGAAGACACATACCAAAAGAAAACCTTTCTCAGCTCCAGCTGTTGCTGCACTGGGGTCCTCCAGCTGTTTTGAGAACAGCACTCTGCACGGCCTATGGCATCCATTTAATCTTGGCAGATGTAACGTAGTTATCTTTAGGCTTCTGCTGGTGATCAAAGGGACTGATGGCATAGGACAGTTTCACCAGCACCTCCTTCCTGCCCATCATTTATCATCACAGACTCTCAACCTTTTTGTTCTGAGTGATGATTGCACCCTAAACACATAAAATTAATCACCACTCGAGGCCAGCCAGGTGTCTTGCCTCCAGAAATCATCCTGCTGTACCAAAGGAATGGTTCAGATCTGATCACCTCTCATCATTTCATTTAAAGAAACCGCAGAGACTCATGGGAACCCTGGAAGGTTGAGTGCTTTGAAGAAGCAAAGAGCCGGCTCCATTTCTTGTGAGGGTTAAATGTGGTCCCCTCAGGTAAGGGTCAGTTTTAGGTAAAGG